>OX422216.1:14937079-15537079 GCA_949130495.1 Sambucus nigra
TTCGTCGTTTGTGACTGTATACACTATTCTTTTCTCTTTGAAAACGTTGAATTCGTTGGTAATCTCTTTATTCTTTCATTTGATCGTTCATTAATTGAGTTCATTGATGAAATGTATTACTTGAGCATGATTTTCAAAGTTTGTTTTGACTTGAGAATTGCGTAAATTTTATGAAATGATCATAGGCCATCTTTGTTATATTACCCATATTGAACTTGACCTCGCCTTAAACGTTTCCCCTCGTTAACCCCTTTGAGCCTAATTGTAGCCCTTCGTTTCATAACCCAAATCCCATAACCAACTCCAAATTGGAGTTTTAGCCCATATATACACTTTCCATCCTTTGTTTGGAATGTTGCTTGGGATTGAATGTTGTTGTTGTGTTGCTGTTGCAATTTAGGCATATGAGAGTGTGAAAAGTAAAGAAAAGAGATGTGAAAAAAGTGAGAAAAAGAGAAAGCAAAAAGCAAAAGAAAACAAAAGAAAACATGAGAAAAAGAAGAAAAGAAAAAGAAAGAGAAAGTTGTAAATGTTGTGTCTATAGTTCAATAAGCTTTGATTACTCTCCCCGATGATATATCTAATGCTTTTTTGGAACTTGCTTTGCAATTTTTGATATTGCCCGCTATTTTCCATTATTCCAAGTTTTCATTCCGAACACTTCGAATCAGTATATACATTCATTTCATTTCGTGCCCTAGCCTAGCTTACATTATAAACCCTATTAAAGTCCTATGTGATCTTAGGGTGTATGTGAATAGTTTTGATAATCTGTGAAAATACATTTCACCTCTTTTAATGTGCAGTATCTTTCATTAAGATTACATTTTTCAGTTTATATATAGCGTTCTTCATTTGTGACATGTGTGCGACCTACTTTCCATTTACATTTACTCTTTATGCCCGCATGTCCCGTGTGTTACCTCCTTGTTTCAAGTGAATTCATTTGATGAGTGTAATGCCCTTTATGATTGAATATATTCTTGCTTTAATGCTTATCCGGTTTATTTAAGTTTTTGCCAAATCACACTTTACATGTGCTCGCTCCCCCTCCCACATTTTAAGGTTTCAATTCTATGAGGTGCATTCTATAATATTAATGATTTGGACTTTTGTTTGCATCCGTTCAATGTGCTAATAATGTGTATGAAATCTTGTTCGATATTGTTGGGCTTGTCGCATGTTGGGTTGGGCTTATTTTGAGGAAACCATGCGATGTTTGTGAGTGTCATCCCTGAAAACTCTCACGAGACGACACTCGTCCACTAGGGTGATCTAGGGGTTTGACGGCTTATTGCATACGCTAAATGCAATTGAATCGCCTGCGAAAGTGGCCTTATGCTTTTATATCATACTTTTGTACTATCTCCTGCTTTTGGTTTGCTTGTAGTTCTTGTTGCATCCTATTTCATTGGTAGGGACTAGCAATGTGTAAGTTAGGGAGTGTGATAATATGCAAATATTGCGTATTTCATCCGTCGAACCTATGCATTTTAGCCCCCTTGGGTATCTTATTACCTATATTTATGCTCGTTAACCAGAAAACCTCATATTTCTATGTCAATATGTTTTGCAGGGGTTAATTGATCTTTTATAAGTATTTGGATGCTAAGTGTGAAATTCGGACGCATTCCGCTCGATTTTCGTACACGATCTCACGTTCAAGGGCATTTTAGTTTTTTCACAGCTTGGGCACCTGGACCAACCCCTCATGGAAGTTGTATCCCTCCTCGCGACTTCACATGGCCGCGAACGGTGCATTATTCCAATTCAGAACGAAGAAGTTACGGTGATTTTAGCGGATTAGAAAACCAAACACACCAAAACAGCAAGCTGCTTGGCTGAGACTTGCTTGATCAATCTATCGATCAAAGGGATCGATCGATCGATCCTTCATATTTTGTCAAATCATGGGAGACAATGGGCTTAGATATTTACCATCGATCAATCGATCAAAAGGGATCGATCGATCGATCCCCTATTTTTTGCTGATATTTTGGCTTTTCTTTTCTTTTCTCTTTTCTTTTATAATTTAATTCCTTTTACTATATAAAGGATTTTTGATGTAAAAACAGATATAATTCGTTTTAGATAGTTTAGGTTAGGGTTTTGGAGGTTTGAGAGCTCATTTCTTCATTTCTTCTTGGATTGACACCCATTTGGGCTTATAATTTGTGCTTCCATCTTCCATCTCCATTAATATAGTGTCTATTTCATTATTTCTTGCTTTCTAGCTAATTTGCATGCTTTCTAATTTAGGTTTACATGTTTTGTTTACTTGCTTTCTAGTGTAACTTTATCGCATTTATTTACTGCATTTTTACTATTCTTTCTAGCTAATTTAGTCTAGGTTGTGTTTGAATGGAACTCACTCGGGTTGATGGGTTGCTTTTCTTTGGTGATGGTGTTTACGGTTCTATTTTGGGTGCGTTGTCCTAGTTATTGCGCCTAGGAGATTTAACGGGGATATCATGTATGTCCCGTGCTTACGACCTTGCGTTCGTAATTTTTGGGGTATTTGTTGACGCTAAAATCTTATTAAGTTTTTATGCGGATTTAGGGGCGTGACAACCATTGGTTCAATTAACTCTCGAAACGAGATGCATTTGTAATAACTCATCGACCCATGTAACCATTTTATACTAATTAACTCGGGTGAGGGATATTCGACGCAACCTATAGTTTTTACTCGCTTTCTTAATCTAGCTTTATTTTCCCTCGCTGTGACACCCCTCTTATTAAAATAAGAGGTGGCCATCCCGATACTCCAATGATAACAAGAATCATAGATGGACCATTCTTAGCATATAATAAGTATACGAGATAACCACCCAATATTTTAGAAAAACGGATTGTCAAAAATTTTGTTTTGTAAGTTAATGAAAAGCATTTAAACAATCCAATTGAAAGGAAGTGGATAAACGTAAGGATATAAGTGAAACAACAACCATAACCAATCAAAATAATCGAATAAATTATAGGTTAACAAACATATACATCAGAGTTACACAAAGTATTATAGTACAATATCACATAATATAATATAAGTAGAAACGTGGGCAACACGCCCGAACGTGTAACCGATCATAACTAGAATACAAATGATGGAAGGGTCTAGATAAAAATATCTCGTAACCTCCGCCAGGTGTTACAGCTCCAAGACACTGGAATGGAAAAGTCAATATGGGCATCCTTGCGACGGAGCAACTGGGAGAATATAAGATCCATACAAAACAAAGAGATATAAACGGGTCAAGGCCTGTTTTGATATAATTACCAAGTGAAAAAATGCATGATATTTATGGACAACTTAAGTATCATGAATGAACTAACTACGATCATCAAAATAAGGATAAGGAATCTAACATCTCAATTTAAAAGCATACCCTAACGCCAATATGATGACTATGATCATAATCCAAAATTATGCTAGAGGATATAAAAAATATAGTACTTATTAAGGTTCCATTTCAATTTTACACAATTTCATTTCACCTTTCCTTATCTCATTAGGAAATGTATTCGAGGCAATTTATTTTGTAAAGTGTCGTATAATCAATAGGATTGCACTTTAACAAGAATAGTTATATTACACAACATATCACGATTCTAAGACCGTCCTTCCGAGTTTCTCCACTGGATGCGCCCCTAAATGGCTATCATCTTTCAGGGCCTATCACACAAGACAACCTGGGCATCCTATATCGCGTGACGTCGGGAAGTGGACATATACCTACGACAGTGAGTCATAAACACACCCGAAATTACCTCACTTCGCACAATAATCACATAATATATAATAATCGGTCCTATGGCCGAGGACTATATTCACCCTGCATTCACTATCCATGGGACTTCACCTCATACGCGTAACTTCCCCTGTGATAGCATTTAGAGAGGTGTGTATATACAAATTCTTATTCATAATTTATTTACTTTACAAGTATGCATTTCATTATATCCGGAGCCATAAGCGTTTAATGTCATCAATGTAAACTTTAATGTTTAATTATCTCTCAGTACAAGTCTCCCGGAATTAACATACCTTTTATAACCCATTATGAAATGACATTCTTCCCTCCCATTCTAGAAGTCCCCAATAACTCATTCTAATTCTCCCTAGTTCTAAACTATTTCGTTCCATAAGAGAATCATTTATCTCCCTCTAAATTACCTCACCAAATTATCCCCCACTTAAACCCCAACCCTCATTCTAACTTTGGTTTCTAAATACACCATAGCTAGACTCTAATACTATATTTTACTTCAATTAAAAGGTTCCTAAGTCTCTATCTTAAAACCAGTGTTCTAAAAAACGCGCCTAGGCGGCGCCAAGGCGCGCCTAGGCGCGAGGCTTTTTAGATACGCCAAGTTTTGGACCTAGGCGTGGATCAAGGCATGGTCAACGATGGTCAACGTTTTTTTGGGGCAAGGCGTGAAAAAACGAGCGTTTTTTGGGGATAAGGCGTGAAAAAACGCGAGTTTTTTAGAAGTAAGGCGTGAAAAGACACAATTTTTTTGTTTTTTTATTTTATTTTTAAAAAATTGTATTTTAATTTACAAATATTTAGACATGTTTTAAGGTATGTACCAATTTAGTATTTTAAATAGCCTTGTCATAGTCAAAAAATATTAAAATATATTAAAAAATGCCTAAACGCCTTTTCACGCCTTTTTACGCCAAGGCCCGCCTAGGCTTCGAAGGCTTAAGGCTTGGCCTCCACGCCTCGGTCACGCCCCGCGTTTTTTAGAACCTTGCTTAAAACAAAGAAGCTAGAAAGAAATGGGATTTGAAGAGTGAAAAATAGGTGACCGGTCGACCGGTCCTTAGACCGCTGTCGATCGCGTCTCAAGGATTTTGCCTAAGAAGAAATGCAGAAAGCTCATCTCGAGGGTCCCGGTCTATCGGTCCTGGGACCGCGGTATACCACACTCAAAATTTATACTTATATGGGAAAGCAGTAGGCTCTCCCCAGAAGGCCCGGTCGACCGGTCCTAGGACCGCGGTCGATCGCGCTCAGCAGACCCAAGAATCTCTCTTCTTCTACAAAGCTAAAACTGTCACACCCCGCCGAATTCTGGCGTCATCCGCCACCAAAACTAAGTCGAGCGTGAGTAAATAAAATACCATCCTTAGCATGTGACATATATGAGACATCAAATTTTAATCCACAACATAATTTATTTTAATTAAACACAAATATAAAATGACATTCACCCGATAAAGTTCCAAAATGCGATTAAATCCATCACATAATCTCCCAACATCTCAATAATGAAATAAATCAATCCAATTGAAAACTTAAAACAACTTTGGAACCAAAAAGGATCAATAACTCCAAAATAGTCTCATAAATAAAATGACTGAATGGAAAGAGAAAATCCAACTACTAAAGCAGTAACATAGATCCAGCTGCACCTCCAAAAGATCTCCAATGAATCCTATGCAGCAACTCCCAAAAAATCCTGAAAAAGATTAGTCAACGCATGTGTCAGAGCCAAAGCCCCGAGCATGTAAACTGGCTACTCTCCTCAAATAGGGTCCTTAAACCCAGACAATAGTGCTATATATATCGGCTATAACAATAGAATCTTTTAATTACGAGATTAATAATCACCATAAATAAATTCACAATTACCCGCAAGGTTTTCATAAAAGCCACACCAATATGATTTTAATTAACCCACCTTCCCACAATGTTAAATTTAATTAATTTAACCGTGAAGAATATTACCAATACCCGTCCCCTTGTCAAGTCCGCCGTCTGATCCATTTTTATCCTGCGATCCTCGTGATATGACAAGGTTCCACACACGTACCCGTCCCCTTGTCAAGTCCGCTGTCTGGTCCGTTTTTATCCTGCGACCCTTATGATATGACAAGGTTCCACACACGGCATGACATAACTCGACCTCTGACCCGTTCAAACTATCGGCCCTAGACACATTATGTCGCCAATAAATTTTTTAATATCCGTTTTAGTCCTCGATAGTAAAGTCCACATTCCTTGTTTTCGTTAATCACATTAATTTCCCCCACCCTTAAAAGCGATGTTAAAATCCTCAAAATAACCTTTAGTGCCAACTAAGGGTTACCAAAACACAATATCTTCCTATCCTAAGCAAAGAATGATTACAAAATTTCACTCCACGTAGATATCAATCTTAGGCTATCACAACAAAGGTATAATATAGAAAATCAGCCCCCACCCCAAATTATATAACCCGCATAGACTTACATTAACTAGTCCCATACCTAATTAGCATAAATCATAATTAAGGCCCACTTACTAGTCCCATACCTAACAAGTGTACTATAACAAGGGTGAAAACCAATTATCTACCATACCCAACCTTTTCAAAATATTAACATATTTCCATAAAGTAACACAATTCCAAATTATAACAACATTCATAAGAAAACTAAATTCCCATTTAAATAATTTAATTTAAAAAGTGGAAATCAAAGACACCTAAATATTATGATTTTCAGAATAATCGCTACATGCAAGTCCTATCATGATCCTTATTTTCCCACACAAGAAATTAAATTAAACTAGGGTTTTCACATGAAATATCAAAATTTACTTTTAAAAGGGCTTCTCTACATGCACATGCCCATAGCAAAATCGACTACACCGACACAACCCAAAGAATACACAATTATAAGTATTCGGTATCATTCAATTTTTTATGTAAAACAACCCCGAAATTTATCTCTTCAATCTTTATATTCATATCTTATTTTTAGAAAACATGAGTTTAATGGACGCTACAATCAAGACACATAACACTAAAGGAAAAGAATAGGGTCAACATGCTTGGATTAGTTCGACAAAAAAATATGATTACGTGAATGTGTTCCTCTCGAAAAATGGTTCAAAACCCCCTCTTGAACCGACTCGGGACAGATTCTCCTTGGCCTTCAAAACTGAGCTTGAAAAGTTATTTTAATGGTGGCTAGGGTTCTGAGGTAGAAGAAGATGGAGAAAATAGAGTCTTCTGCTCTTAGGGTTTTCACATATGAGTGTTTAAAAATCTAGCCCCATCCCTTTAATTATATATAAGAGAAAGAGTTTTAAAGTAAGTCAAATTCGTCCAAAAATGGTTTGCAATGCACGTTTTCTGAAGGAATCGATCGATCGATGCCCAGGAGTCGATCGATCGATCGATGCCCAAGAGTCGATCGATCGATCACCCCGGAAAACTGACAGTTTTGCTTAAAAATGCCATAAGGCAAAATATAAAAAAAATCATAAAAAATCCGTTTTAACTCCAATTTCAATTCCGCTTGAAGTTCAATTCTTCAAAAATCATAACCAACATATTTGCGCATCAAAAACTATTTAATTCAAAATTTTATTTTTCTCAAAAATTCCAATTAATTAATTAAAATAATAAATAAAAACATGGGGTGTTACATACTTCCCCACTAGCAAAGAATTTCGTCCTCAAAATTAGACGAAGAATACTCATCAATGCATAAATCTCTTAAAAGAAAATAAGGCTCATAAATGCCTACCCGTAGAATGCCATAATTGGGCGCCCATACACCCAATTCTAGGCACACCCACCCCACGAGCAACAAAATAATATATATTGCCTATACACATACACATGACTATGAAAATAACGGCGTACCACATGCTCTCACAAATCCCCCAATCGATCCGATAGCCGAAAGTCATCAAAATGCTAACGTCCTCAAATTAAATCTCAACACCAAAAATCAATACATATGATACCTAACATCTGTACTAAAATCTCCAAAAATAATTATCGTCTCCAAAATCCATTTTAAAGATCCTCACATCAAGCTTACTAATTCTAAACTTAATGCCTACAACGTCCTTAACTCGAAACTTCACATCTCCAAGAAACACATCTAACACGTATGCTAGAACATCTACCTTAAGAAGTACGAATCAACGAAGGGAATCAAAAATCGGCAACGCGGAAGCTAAACGAACTAATAACCTACGAGACCTAAGACCATGCTCTGATACCATCTGTCACACCCCGCCTAATTCTGGCATCGGCCGCTACCAAAACTAAGTCGGCCGTGAGTAAATAAAATACCATCCTTAGCATGTGACATATATGAGACATCAAATTTTAATCCACAATATAATTTATTTTAATCAAACCCAAATATGAAATGACATTCACCCGATAAAGTTCCAAAATGCGATTAAATCCATCACATAATCTCCCAACATCTCAATAATGAAATAAATCAATCCAACTGAAAACTTAAAACAACTTTGGAACCAAAAAGGCCCAATAACTCCAAAATAGTCTCATAAATAAAATGACTGAATGGAAAGAGAAAATCCAACTACTAAAGCAGTAACATAAATCCAGCTGCACCTCCAAAAGATCTCCAATGAATCTTATGCAGCAACTCCCGAAAAATCCTGAAAAAGATTAGTCAATGCATGTGTCAGAGCCAAAGCCCCGAGCATGTAAACTGGCTACTCTCCTCAAATAGGGTCCTTGAACCCAAACAATAGTGCTATATATATCGACTATAACAATAGAATCTTTTAATTACGAGATTAATAATCACCATAAATAAATTCACAATTACTCGCAAGGTTTTCATAAAAGCCACACCAATATGATTTTAATTAACCCACCTTCCCACAATGTTAAATTTAATTAATTTAACCGTGAAGAATATTACCAATACCCGTCCCCTTGTCAAGTTCGCCGTCTGATCCATTTTTATCCTGCAATCCTCGCGATCTGACAAGGTTCCACACACGCACCCGTCCCCTTGTCAAGTCCGCCGTCTGGTCCGTTTTATCCTGCGACCCTCGCGATATGACAAGGTTCCACACACGACATGACATAACTCGTCCTATGACCCGTTCAAACTTTCGTCCCTAGACACATTATGTCGCCAATAAATTATTTAAGATCCGTTTTAGTCCTGCGATATTAAACTCCACATTCCTTGTTTTCGTTAATCATATTAATTTCCCCCACCCTTAAAACCAATGTAAAAATCCTCAAAATAACTTTTAATTCCAACTAAGGGTTCCCAAAACACAATATCGTCCTATCCTAAGCAAAGAATGATTATAAAATTTCACTCCACCTAGATATCAATCCTAGGCTATCACAACAAAGGTATAGTATAGAAAATCAGCCCCCACCCCAAATTATATAGCCCACATAGACTTACACTAACTAGTCCCATACCTAATTAGCATAAATCGTAATTACGGCCCACTTACTAGTCCCATACCTTACAAGTGTACTATAACAAGGGTGAAAACCAATTATCTACCATACCCAACCTTTTCGAAATATTAACATATTTCCATAAAGTAACACAATTCCAAATTATAACAACATTCATAAGAACACTAAATTCCCATTTAAATAATTTAATTTAAAAAATGGAAATCAAAGACACCTAAATATTATGATTTTCAGAATAATCGCTACATGCAAGTCCTATCATGATCCTTATTTTCCCACACAAGAAATTAAATTAAACTACGGTTTTCACATGAAATATCAAAATTTACTTTTAAAAGGGCTCCTCTACATGCACATGCCCATAGAAAAATCGACTACACTGACACAACCCAAAGAATACACAGTTATAAGTATTCGGTATCATTAATTTTTTTATGTAAAACTTCCCCGAAATTTATCTCTTCAATCTTTATATTCATATCTTATTTTAGAAAACATGAGTTTAATGGAGGCTACAATCAAGACACATAACACTAAAGGAAAAGAATAGGGTCAACATGCTTGGATTAGTTCGACAGAAAAATCTGATTGCGTGAATGTGTTCCTCTCGAAAAATGGTTCAAAACCCCCTCTCGAACCGACTCGAGAAAGATTCGCCTTAGCCTTCAAAACTGAGCTTGAAAAGTTATTTTAATGGTGGCTAGGGTTTTGAGGTAGAAGAAGATGGAGAAAATAGAGTCTTTTGCTCTTAGGGTTTTCACAAATGAGTGTTTAAAAATCTAGCCCCGTCCCTTTAATTATATATAAGAGAAAGAGTTTTAAAGTAAGTCAAATTCGTCCAAAAATGGATTGCAGCGCACGTTTTCTGAAGGCATCAATCGATCGATGCCCAGGAGTCGATCGATCGATCACCTCGGAAAACTGACAGTTTTGGTTAAAAATTCCATAAGGCAAAATATAAAAAAAATCATAAAAAATCCGTTTTAACTTCGATTTCAATTCCGCTTGAAGTTCTATTCTTCTAAAATCATAACCAACATATTTGCGCATCAAAAACTATTTAATTCAAAATTTTATTTTTCTCAAAAATTCCAATTGATTAATTAAAATAATAAATAAAAACACGGGGTGTTACAAGAACCCCAAAATCTAATCTTCTTATTCTTACATCTCTTTCATTATCATCAACCTACAACATAACTACAACCTCTCCAAACCAAAACAAACTCTCATAATGAACTTAAATCATATGAACCATAAGATCTAAGGGTTAAACATCAATATATATAAATCAAAACCTAACATTTCCTCAAATCTTCCAAATACACAACTACCATTGCAATTTATCCACAAGAAATCATATATTTGCAAGTAAAAACTTGCCTTATGGTTGTAGTCTCGGATTTCCTTCCGGTAGCAACAAATTCAAAGCCCAAATCTTCAATTTTCTTCCTTTTTCTCTCTTTTCTCCACACTTCTCTTTCTCTCTAGGGTTTATAATGTGTAAGGGAGAAATAAAAGAGGGTTGGAAGAATTTAAACGTGACTTAGCATTTGTTTCCATCTTTGAATTGTTAATACACCCTTAAAATGACTCGTAACTACAAAATTAAGTTATAACCCGTCAAAAGTGCCCGGAACCTAAAAATACAATATGACACTTATTTTGACTATCTTGACCATTTCAGGACTAATCGCGCCCTCTAAATTGGAATCCGGAATAATATAATTCATTTTAAGTTCCAACTTCATTTAAACCATAAATGTCGTTTAAAGTACAACCACACCATGAACCGCAACATAATGCCATTTACATTCGCATAACAGTAAATATGCAAAATCTAGTAAATATTATCTTTTAACTCACATGAAATAATATTTACTTCATCATTCAATAGTTTATATAATTACCTCTCATGGAAAATTAATATAAAATGAATTACTCAACAATAAGGGTTATTACACTCGCCTAGATTAATATTTCCCTTTTATACATCTTTTCCTTTTTAGTTTGTAATTTATCTTTACACTTTTATTTAGGAGTATTAAATCAATTAAATTCTAGCAACTCGTCTCTGTGGATTTTCGATACCCGACTTACCGCTATACTTGTATCGCAAGTGTAGACGTAATTTAGGTTGTTTGTATTATCGCGGTGCAAAGAAAACAACGGTTGTATCCTTACACGAACACACTTTTCACGTGTAATCAACACCACCTACCAAACAGGACATCATATTGTCCAAGAAAGAACCCAAATTAAAATTTCGGAAGTCCCTAAAAACCAACTAAAGGAGAAAAAAATGCAACCCAAAACAAATTATCATATCTAAAAAAATACTGAACCTAAACATAGTGGACAAATATGCAAGATGAAACCAAAAGTAGTTGATAGATATGAAAAAAAATCGCACTGTGTGCGAAAAAATCACACCATGAATTTGTGCCATCCGTGTCTTTGCACCATCAGATTTGAAAATATCACACCAAGACACTTAAAAATAACAAAAAAGGGGATATTAATAAATGATGGATGATTTTGTGGGTGTGTAAGAGATTGGGAGATTACCTATATGGGTTAGGCAGAGAGGAAGATGGGTTGACACAGATAATAAGAGGGGGTAGCACCAAAGAGGAGGAGAAGGAGGTTAATTCGTGAGTGGAAGAGAGTGTGGGGATGGGGATGGTTTGTGGGGGGGAGGGAGAACCGAATGTGATAGGGAGACGGGGTAGGGTTTGGGGGTAAAGCGAGGGTTTTCTCTCATTTTCCATGTCACAATGCTTAAGTGGTGACATGGCACATAGATTCTTTCTTCGGTATGGTTCAACTTCTAAAAGAAAGTTGATAATTGTGGCTTGGAATAACGTTTATGCTCCTATCAATGAAGGTGGTCTCATTTTAAGATGCTTCGAATGTCTTAATAAGGTTCCCATCCACAAATATGTCTGGGAAACTTTTTTTAAAAAGCCTACAAGGTCTGAATTTTTGAATGATGGATTCAATACTTTTGGAGAGAAGATGCACTACAAGGTTAGGTTTATTTGGCCTGGTTATCAACAAGATTATAGACTAATCATTCTTCGTTCTAAATGGATTATTGGCACTAGAAAAACAATGAAGATTTGGACTGACATTTGGATTAGAGAACCTATAGCAAACCAAACAAGAGATAAACTGGACTTTCCTTATAATAATCAAATGGTGTGTGAATGGATTAGAAAGGGTTAAGTGTGATATACCTTCTTTTTTGTCATCTAAATTCCCTCTTATTACTGGGAAGATAGAAGAATTATAGCTTCCACTTGATAATCAAGATGACTATTTGATATGGCTTTCAACTCACATGGAGAATCTAACTTTGAACGAGGCTTATGAAGCTGTCAGAATAAAAAATCCTAAATGTGATGAATTCTCATTCATTTGGAAGAATTATATTCCTCCAAGAATCTGAGTTAAAATATGGAAACTACTTCAGAATAAAATTATTGTTCAAGATCTTCTTTAAACCCAAGGATTTCACTTAGTATCTAGATGTGAGTTTTGTACGTGTCATGCTGAATCTACTCATCATTTATTCAACGAGTGTGAATTTGCAAAGTCTATATGGAATTGTATTTTTAGAATATTCAAAAATATCATTTGTCATGATGACATATTATCTCATTGGAAGAAAACCTTATATATTAACTCATTGGAAGAAAGCCTCACAATTTTCATGAAAAATAAATGTACTAAATGACTTAATACTGTGAATAACATGGAAATAATTTAGTACTACCAATTATAGAATATCAAACAAGAGTAGAACACCAAAATTGTGACTTCTCTGTACCAAGGATCTAAAGGGTAGAAGAGGGTCACTTTTCCATATTGTTCATCCCAAGTATACATAGAGAAAAGATGCATCGTAACATCATCATGATATAATGGACCTGAATAGCCATACCGACATAATGAATATGAGCAAGTTTGTAATAAATACAGTTATATTTGAATATATGTTGATGCAAATAGTGGCCGATGGGGTGTGTGATAAGGGGTGTATTACACTATAAACCTCGAATTATGTTTAGTTTATGAGTCACCGTCTTATCTAAAATCCTGACCAACACCTAAATTGCCTACATGTTTCAACTAGCCCAGAAAAATGGATCCCTACTCCTTGGTATTTTTATTCGTAAATGAATAAAGAAAATGATAACACGAGCCTCAAAATAGTTTATATGAGAACTATGCCTTATTAATTATATGTCGAAACTTTTTCCATAAAATTTTTAGGTTCTTAGAGTGTGCCTTATAGAACTACCACTAATGATACACATCATACATATATATATATATATATATATATATATATATATATATATATATATATATATATATATATATATATATATATATATATATATAGTTGGAAGGAAATAGATACTTAAAAATTGATATCATTTTAGAAACATAAAATCTTTGTATTAATAATTTTTTAAAAGATTCCTATTGTAGTACATAAGTTTCAATAAAACTATTATACTCATCTTATAAATCGTCAATAGGCGTACCCACATCTTGTAAATTATTCCTCCCATGATCCATGACCCCAACCTATAATGTAAATGCAATTACAATTGTGATCTTTTAAATGCAAATGTTTTCATAGAATTAGCTTAAATTGGTTAATTTGGGATGATGATTAAAGAAAATGAGATGGTAAGATTATTGATTAGGACCTCGTGGTGCGATGATGGTGATGTAGAGGAGAGATATTGAGTATGATCTTGGATGTGAGGGATCGACTAGGCTTCTTTTTTGGCTCTATAGTGTGAGGCTCTGAAATCCATCTCCTTCCATCTCGTACAAACTACCAACGGTGATGGTACCTGGCTTACGCTCGAATTAAAGTCATTTATGTCATTTTATATTTGTTTGACATAACGTCAATTTTCAAACTGAAATAAATGATACTTTTTCTTATAGTGTCCGTCTTTACTCACACAACCGAAAGATAAGATCCTCTACTAATGCGTTTCAACCCCCAACACACCAATACTCACAATTGGTCGCACTAAGGAACAATGACTACTGGCTACATTGGGTGTAATCGCTCTGGTTTGCTCAGATCCTCCTTTATACACACACACACACACACACACACACACACATATACACGCACACTAGTGTATGCCCGTTCCTAAAGCCACGACGCTAATTTTTAAAAGTGTACGTCTTTGATGGAACCATACATCGTATTTAGTTCTCAATAAATTAAAAGTTTTTTAGAGTTATATGAGGTCGTGTGACATCGTGTTCATATGTAGTGTTATTTATACCCAAACATGTGTTATTTTCTATACCATTTGACTGAATAAATAAATATACAACAAATGCGAAAATATATTTTTACCCAACAACGGATACCAACCACTACCACAACGAAGGTTGGTCGCCAGTTAAACAATATCCACGAATATCAAAACACATAACCAGAATTCATGAATGAAGATGAGGTATAAAAAAATAAAAACACAACTGTAATACCTGTTTATGCCTAACGAAGATGTGGTATTAGAAACTAGTACGCGCTGGAATACCTGAATGAAAATTCAGTACGTAGTCACACAACAAATATACCATAAATTAGTACACACCACAAAGTAGTACACAATCTAATGCACACCCAAATATGAAAGTTTCGACATCCCACACCTGAATAAGTACCAACTATCAAAATAAAAAATAGTACCAGCTATTGAAATTAAAAACAGTACCAACTATTGAAGCAATCAACCCGTATAACGAAGCAAAACTCATCAAACCCAAATCAAAGTCATTAGAATACATAATATCATGATTGAACACCATTTGTCTAAATGTCCATCAAGAAATATAGTGTACACTCTATCTCACTCAATTAGTATTGCAAATGAAAATCGAACAACAATTATAACCATATCAGGTTTTCGTTAGTGCTTTGTTTTATAGTAGTGTGTGCCATACCAAATAAATGGAATCTAATTACTACTTGGGAAGAAAAATATAAATAAAAGTTGAATCAATAAGTAAACAAACAAAGATTTAAGAAGAAACATATTAACTATTAACCAAAAAAACCCATAAACCATCCAATACAACAAAAAATGTAAAACTCACAAAAGAACATTCGAACTGAAATTTTAAAATACTTACTGAAAACGCAAATTAATTATTGACCTTTAGCTTAAGTCACTAATAATCCCAAACAAATGATCCAACTGAAAAACAGCAACCCCATTTCTCTCTATTGTTAACTTTCAAATCAAGAGAAGCTGAAAAAAAAACACAAGCATAATAGTTTCAACTCATACATTTGAATGAACATCATATATATGCAAATAAATGTATTACCCAAAATGAAAACATTTACATAACAGAAAAATATAGATCATGAGTAATTTTTGGTAATTATATGTACATAAAACCATTGAATCGAATAGAACAAAACTATAGATAGTAATGGGTCAATAACCATACATTCTAAGACCGTAACAAACAACACCAGAGTACTGAAGAAAGTAAAGGGAAAAATAGTGAAGAGAGTGATGTAAACAGTAGGATTTTAAAACTCTAAATTTCTTAAATTCGTAATAAATTAAAACAAAGTCATATGAAAGAACAGACCTTTGGAACTTTTCAACGGTGGTTGTTGTCCATTAACTCAAAAACCCTATATGATTTCTGAAATCAAAACAAACAAAAGAAATGGTAAGAGCGAGAGATAATGGATAATCACATAATACATATTTTGATTCACTGAACAAATCGATTCACGGAACAAATCATGTAGGTTCTTTACACGATGAACAAATCGCTGAACAAATTTTGAAAAACCCTAGGAATTAATTAAAAGGAGAAATCGTTACAGTTGTTCTTTGTACCTGCCGTGGAGATGGCGCCTCGCCGACGCCGTAGCCTAGAGAGGAGGGAGAGATACGAGGGACGAGAGCGAGAGAGATGTACAGCCGCTGTAAGAGGTCGGGCGAAAGAGATGTGAGCAACCCCTCGTGTTTTGGGAGAATGAACATGGATCCAATTCTATGGCGCGACAATTGAAAAAAAAAGATCCCGCTTTCTTTCTTATTTATCTCAATTTTTACCAAAGTCTAAAATAACTAAAACTAATTTATGTCATTTATATATAAAGATGAGATAAATTATTTATCGTTTTTATCTCAATTTTACTTATATTGAAATAAAAATTCACCTTCAAAGCTAAACTGACATAAATGTATATCATTTATCTCATTTTACATTTGTCTGACATAACGTCAATTTTCAGACTGACATAAATAATACTTTTTCTTATAGTAACTTACTTCAGTGTATATACATGGATAATATTTTTGGGGTTTTTTAATTTTTCTTTAGTTAACTTTTTTTCTTCATAGGTTTAGTCATATGAACTACCATTTAATTTTATGACATGCATGTTGTGCAGACATTTAAAAAAAAGATGAATTTTCATTGATAAAGTTGATTGTAAATAGAGAAATAAATGTGCTCGACAAGGATGGTAACAAACAAAAAATCTATTTTGGTAATTTTTCAATTTAAGTCCTAAAATCCAATTTTATCTTTTTAAAACATGCCTCTAGCTGATAACAAATAAAATAAACCAATCATGCAAATCAAACGCGATAAATAAGGAACAATAATTTTTTAGGGCAAAACCTATTTTCCATCACTTTAGAATGTTTTACAAGACAATCGACTTATAGACTACTTGATACACCCACATGTGTAATGTGCAGTGTCTTCAAAACCTATAAAGAATACGGCTCAATCCAGAGTCGTCCACAGGTGGCGGTCCACCCTCGATATCCACTGATTCAACCTTCAGCCTTCTTCTGTCGTGATCATTCGGGTCAATAGTTCAGTGACAGAGATCTCCTCCACAAGTGTTTGTTCAAGATACAAAACTTCTATGGTTTCAAAAATATTCACAAAATTATTTAGGGATGTAAAGTGTGAATCAAAAGATGTTTGAAAACCCAAAAGATGGAAAAACTTTGGTAAAGATATTCTGATTATGTTTTTTCCAAAGTTCCATGAAAAAGAACTCAAAACAGGTATTTATAAACCTGACAAGAATTTTGAGGAGGGGAATTCTATCAAAAAAAATTATAGGTCGTTCGGACAAGAAAGCCATTTCATTTGAACGAAAACACAGTTCGTTCGAACGAGAAAGAAATCTCGTTAGAACAAGCTTCAAACAACCTTCTAACGAACTCAAACAGTAATCTCTCGCTGGATGTCCGTTCGATGTAAATCTAACGAGCTTTCTAACGAACTAGATGCTGATATCGTTTGAACGAGGTTTAAAAAAAATTATTTTAATAAAAAACAAATCGAGCCTGAGGTTTTTTATAAAAAATAACATCCCAAATAACTTTATGAATAATTTTAGACTCCTAAAAGAATTATACCTTCTTGAGATGTACCGGAGTCTTGAACCTGGAGATGTTGGAGTTTGGTTCGATGTGTCTGTTCGAGTTGGTTTGTAACGGTATACACCAAATACGCCAAAGTTCAAAAAAATCAAATAAAAAGTATAAGCTAAAATATTCGCGCTTACAAATCTCCCCCTTTGGATACTTCGGTAAAAAACTAACCAAAAATTAAATTACAAGAAAATATCCCTCTATGACAAAAATCCTAATACCCTTCCCAAACCCTAGAAATGGACTCGCATAAGGAAACATTATCTTCAATCTCCGCAGGTTCTTCTTGTTCTTCCCTTTGGATACTTTGTCTTTATGCAGTGAAATATGTTCGTCCTTCACATAGTTACACACATGAAATAAAGAAAATACCCTATGATGCATCGAGTTTGAAATAGAAAACAAAATCAAAAGCTCATAATGGATCTCCCTCATAAATCAAACTCATCATCAAATCTCCCTCGTAACTTGTTCTCCCCCTTTTTGTCCGGCATAGACAAATGAGTAGAATCTAAACATGAAGTATAAAGCATCACATAGAAGAAGTAAGATATCATCACAAAGATATATAAACAATGCTCATGTAATTATAATCTCGAAGGAAAACACAACCAACTATTTTTGAAAATTTTCAATTTTTTCTCAAGCATAAAATGTACAAAGTACAACACAACAACTCAAGGATAAATAATCCAAAATATGAGAAAGGATATGAAAACCATGGACTAAATGTAAATCACAGGGAGTCAAAAATAATAACATATATAATATATGAAAAATATACCAAAAAAAATCTGGCACACATATGTAGGTATAAACAACCACAAAACTTGAAATAAAACACATAAACATTACACAATAGCATATTATCTATGTATCTAAACATGTGGGATGGAATGAATGGATGTTAACTAGATACTAATAAATTATGACCCAAATAATCAAATATGTTCAAGAAGTTCTAAATGATCGCAAAACTTTATCAAACTAAGCATTAGCTTCAAGTGACAAAATAAGGTGAACTTAATGAACAAGCAATCACAATGCACACAAGCCTAGAATATTGATGATTCTAAAAATCAATAGAGTCATGAAAAACTAAAAATAATTAGGATTGATTGTACAAACCCACTGATCTTCAAGTAAATCCCTCAAAAGATAAACATATATCATATTTCTTTTCTTTTCATTTTCTCACTTCTTTTGAAGTTATTTCTTTTGAATAATCAATCATCAAACTAAGTTGGCTCCTTTTTGGAAAATTTTCTATTTTTATTTCCTTTATTATTTTATTGGGATGTTGCTAATAGTGGCTTTTGTGCAAATGAGATTTGCTCCTTTTGTAGCCCTTTCTCGTGCACACTCATATTTTTTTAATACTAATCAAACATTCTCACGGGCAACTGTTCTTACATGCATATATTCCCCATAGTCAAAAAAACATGTAGATGACAAAATTAATGGGAAAATATCTCACAAAGCTCAAATATACATGTGAAGTTAACGCTCAAAAAGCTCATGCATGTGTGTGCGCAGTCATATACAAAGTCGAATCCATAAAGCAAATCAAGTTCGAAACAACTCCATGCAAATATCTAAAGTCATAACCAAATGTCCTAGCCACATGGATAGTACAGAGTGAATTGGATTCAGACAAATCAATATGTCACGCCAAATGTAGAACTAAAATACACAAAATCGAAAATCTTTTTATATTTTTTAGAAAATTTTATATAATAATTTTTTTTTCCCAATATGACTCAATAAAAGAAAAATATAATACAAAAGATACACATGTCGTAGCACTAGCAAACATATATCATGAAGCACAACTAGAGTATGCCAAATAAAATCGTGCGAGCAATCACTCATAAGATATGACATGTGAAGAATCATATTCCAGCATGCAAGAATCAACTAGTCTAACATCTAGCGGCTCAAAAAGGGATTTCCTAACCCAAATAGATGTATACATATTGCGTCGGGTTTCAGGAACCAAAGGTCCACTAGACTTCAACTTTTTAGGACTTTTGCCAAGATTATAACAAAAAAGACTAAGGTGATCTTTCCTAGCACAATGTGAACATGTGTAAACACGAGGAATGTTACCTATGGGTTAACCTTTTCTAATGCCTTTGGATATGGTTGATCCACTAAAACAAACAGTGGTCTTGGCTTTAGCGACATAAGCATTTGAATCATGGGAGCCAGTACCATCACTACTAACACTACTTGAGTCTTTTATATCATCTTTTAACTTCAAAATTTTAGATTGAAGCAAAGAATTAGACTCTTCAAGTTTTAGGGACTCATTCTTCATATATTTAATCATTGTTATAAGGTTATCTCACTCCCCCTCAATGCTTATGAACTTATCCCTAAGAGTCTTCTTATGTTCCTTTAAATCTAAAATCAATTTATCATTATCCTCATTGGCACGAACACAAACCTTAGAACATTTAAAGTCTTCTAATTCTTTCTCTAAAAATCAAACTCTGTCATCATTTTATTTCTTGGACAATTCTAACATTTTAAAATTACAGTCCATGTCCACAAGCTTCTCAAGAAAAAAATCTCTTCGAGTTTGAATAGTTTACAAAAGTTCCATAGCATCTTTAAAATGAGAATTTTCTTTTTCGAGAATTTTATTTCTTTTGGCAAACTTCAAAATCAAATGAGATAAACTTTCACTATGGTAATCCATCGAGAGAAAAAAAACCAACACAAGAGAGATAAATAAACAGACCACCCTAAACAACACTAAATAAGGATATGCACAATAACTTAATGCAACCCACTCTGATACCAATTTGTAAATGCGAAAATAAACGTGCTCAACAAGGATGGTCAAAACAAAAATTCTATTTTTATAATATTTCAATTTAGAACCTAAAATCAAATTTTATCCTTTTATCCTAAACATGCATCTAGGTGATAACAAATAAAATAAACCAATCACGGAAATCAAACACGACAAATAAGAAAAAATCCTTATCATAGAAAAACCTATTTTCAGCACTTTAAATTTTTTTACAAGACTATAGACTTATATACTACTTGATACACTCACATGTATAATGCGTAATGCCTTAAAAACTGCCAAAGAATATGGATCAGTCCATAGTCTTCCACAGGTGACAGTCCACCCTCCTTATCCACGATTCAACCTTCGACCTTCTTTGATCATGATCACTCGGGTCACAAGTTTAGTCACACTGATCTATCTCCACAAGTGTGTATACAAGATACAAAACTTCTAGGGTTTCAAAAATATTCACAACACGATTTGGGGATGCAAAGTGGGAATTAGAAGATGTATCAAAACCCAAAAGATGGAAAAAAGTTGGTAAAGATATTCTGATTACGATTTTTCCAGAGTCCTATAAAAAAGAACTCAAAATAGGTATTTATACACCTGACACAAAATTTGAGGCAACGAATTTGTTCGAACAAAATTAGTAGTTATTCGAACGAGAAATCTATTTTGTTTGAACAAAAATGTTGTTCGTTCGAATGAGAAAGAAATCTCATTAGAACAAGCTTCTAACGAATTCAAGCAGTAAGCCCTCGTTGGATGTCCGTTTGATGTAGATATAACGAGCCTTCTAACGCACTAGACTTTTCGTTCGAATGAGATACCGATCTCATTTGAACGAGGTTAAAAAAATAATTTTCTATTTTTAAAACAAAAACAAATCCAACCTTGGTTTTTTATTAAAAAAATAACATCCCAAATAAATTTATGAATAATTTTAAACTCAAAAAAGAATTCTACCTTCTTGAGATGCAGAGGAGTCTTAAACATGAAGATGTTGGAGTTCGGTTCGACATGTCTATGCGAGTCGATTTGTAACGGTATACACCAAATATGCCAAAGTGTAAATAAAATAAATAAAAAGACTAAGCTAAAAATCTGTACTTACATTGATGAATAGATTTTTGTTAGAAAATAATAATATTAGGTATATCTTTTTTTTGTTATTTATGTGTTTGTAATTCACATGGCCCCATTACAGATACTCACCGTGACATCCGTTGGTTAATAAAGAAAATGGATATACCTAATATGAGTCCAGGTGCTGGACTCCTGTGTGGGATTAATTATAAAAAGTTCTTTATTTTTTATTTTTTTGTTGAGTTGTTAGTATACTTACCTATACCAACTTTTATTTACCACAACTCATGTTGCATAACACACCGTTGTTTTATGGAAGATTTTGACTGAATTTTGATAAGAGTAGATTATTAACATTGTTCCCGTTGCTCCCATACTTACTATTATAATTTTTGTGTGGGTAACTCATTTTTTGTCTACATAATATTTATAGTTTTTGGGCCTATGTTGACATTACTGACGATCTATGTTATAATATCTAAGATCGGGTTTACTGTATATATAGGTTTTGCTATTTATTTACTGGCTTTGACAAAATATCTCTTATCTTTGCTCATCTACCTATTTAATCTATTTCCTAATTTCATTTATCATTTTTGCGTGTTTGCATTGATTCAGTTGTTTTCCATTACTCCAATTAGTTTATAATAATACGGTACCTTGCCTCTCTTGCACCTAATAACATGGTATTATGTGATTTAGGGTTATCAATGGATTGGGTCTAGGCCCGGACCTGATCCAGATCCAATCCGTTTACTCATATTAGGATTATTTTTTAAATCGATTACCCGATTACCCATTTACCTAATTATTCGATTATTAATTGGATCAGATGTAGATCTAGTCAAATTTTATCCGTTAAGGACATGACCCTATTAAATATATATTATATATAAATTTATATATTTATTATTATATCTACATCTATATAATATGAAAATATTATATGTATAAATATATACAGATCAAAGTAATATATGTTTTATTTATACGAATCATACACTATAATAAGTATAAAGTATTTTAATATAAGATTAAAAAATAAAAAATTGGGATAAAATAAAAAGTAAAAATAAACTTGTATATAGGGACAAATCCGGATTCGAACCCAGATCCGATTCGATCCGATTTTATACGTATTCAGATCTGAATCCAATATCCTAGATCCAATGAAGACCCTATCCGAATTCGATTAAGTTCTTTCTAAATAGATCTTAATCATCGTAGATTTGATCCGAACCCGATCCATTGATAAGACCATTGTGATTCATCCGAAACGTGTCTCCTTAGTTTATGAGGGGTAAATATGTCCAACTTATCACAATCTGTAAGCGAGACGAATAAGTAATTAAAATTAAGGAATTAGATTAGATTATATTTGATTAGATTAGCTTAGAGATCCCTATAACTATAAAAACCGTTACAGTTTGGAAAGCGAAAATGGCTTATGTGGATGTCAAAGAACACGAAATATCACATGTACAAAAAAAAAGATAAAGAAAGACTACGATGGAGAAATTGAAGATAACAAAGGCAAATCATCATCGACTGTGTATCTGAGCAACATCGATTGCGAGGGTGAGGGAGACGGTTGTCGCCACATGAGTCGTGAGGAATATAGCATTTATGTCAAACAATGCTTCGATAGCGGTGTTTTTTGTTATCTCTCTAATATAATTTCTTTAGGGCTTGTTTATTTGTTTAATTGATTCAGAGGATAATAACTATGTTTGCCTCCGAATGATTAACTCTGAATCTAAAGTCTAAATCTGAATATGAAAAATATGTTTATTTTTATGTCGGAATGAATGGACCTCTGAACCCCTCAATGAATATGAAAAATATATTTGTTTTCATCAGAATCTCAAGTCTCAATTATGAATGTGAAATTTGAATCTAAAAATATGCTTATTTTTATGTTTTAATGAACCTTTGAATGAATGTATTTAGACTGATTCAGACTTTAGAAGTATATTAATCTCTTAATCATTCAGAGTAAAAAATAGTCGTTAACCTCTTAATCATTTGAAAAACAAACCCTATTTGGTGCCTCTTAAGTCTGAATGATTCAGATTCAAACTTAATAGGTAAAAATAAACACGACCTTATACTTTGAATTAGTTTAAATACATTCATTTAGGGGTGCAAAGGTCCATTCATTCATACATACAAACAAACGTATCTTTCATATTCAGATCTAAACTTCATGTTTTAGATTTAGATAAAAAAACAAATACAACCTAAATTAAAATTTCAAATTCCAAATGACCTCCGCTGTAGATGAAAATTATACCTTTATGTGTGTTTATGTGTGCTCGCGCACGCGCGTGTGTGTGTGTGTGTGTGTGTGTGTGTGTGTGAGAGAGAGAGAGAGAGAGAGAGAGAGAGGCCTAAGCTAGGGTTTTTGGTTCTCGAGTTGTCCCAAATTAATAGTCCACCTTTCTTTTTTGAACATAATCAAAAAACCACATTTCACAATAGTGATCGTATTAATCACGGCCATTGGTTTGGTTTATTCTTAATCTATACAAAATTGAATGATGACTCTTAATTTGGGACAAGGGGAGAACTATAATGTATTGATTGAACCTTCAATAATATAGAGCCACATTTTTCTACAATTAGAAATTACAAATGTTTCTCAATACATGAGTAATTTAGTACAAACAAAGTGCATTAGTGTGTGTGTGTGTGTGTGAAAGAGAGAATTATCAGTAAATTGATCCAATTATCTTTTTCACCTTTTCCAATATCTAATAATATGAACTATTTCTCAATCAGATTCCAACTTTGTAATCAAACGCACCCTAATTTTCATTTGGGTATTTTACTATTAGTTTTCATTTTATGGGGTTGTGCTCCACTAGTTTTCATACTAGTTGGTTGGGATTCAAAACTGACGAAAATAGTTAGTTCACCATTTTGACGTCGACCCATTTCTTCTGCTAAAAATACAAATTTTGCCCAATTTGCCCTAAATACTATAATATTGAGTTATTTGGGCTTTGACCCCCAATTAAAAACCATTGTATGCTTGGCCCCAATTTCACTTTTAACGACACTTTTTGAATTGTTTCATATTTTTAGCGACGCATTTTTTCCAAAGTGTTGCTAAAAGTGAAAATTAGGGGTCAAACATATAATAGTTTTTAAGTGGAGCCAAATTACAAAACAATATTACTAGTGGGGGAAAAAATCCCAATAACCGTAAGATGTTATCCGTTGTATATTTATACATTTAGTTGTAAAAACTGGTCAACTGACGGTCAAAATGGTCAACCAATGCTTTTTGTTAGTTTTGAACCACAACCAACTAATACGAAAACTAGTGAATCCCAACCTTTATATAACAAGAGCTATTAGACCCCAAACATAAAAAGACCGTTTTCATTTTTTATACAAAATAATCAGTTTTGTTCAGGGCTTTAATGTTGACGAATTCACCAGCATAAGCATGTACGATCAAATTGTGAAAATCAACTTCCAGTAGGAAAAAGACACATGCTTCCTCGAGTATTGTTCTGATTTAGCAATTAAGGACTACTATCGGAACAATGTACAATTCCTTTTTTATTCTTTCATCTCATTCTCTTCTAATCTGATATGATATTGTTATGATGATGATGATGATAATAATAATAATAATAATTTATAATAATAATAATTATTATTATAAAATATTATTATTATTATTATTATTATTTATCTGTAGGCTCGAGCTAACTATACTTTTGAGAAGGTCCTCAAGACAAACGTGCAGTGTACTTCTAGCCTATTATATTACATCACGTTTGAGGCGAGAAATGCTAATCCTGCAACTGACAACCCTTGATGTATTTTAATCGAAGGTTCTCTGTGGAGTGGTGGATGAAATTGTGAATTCTTGCAGGCTCAAACCTACCAACTAAAGTACCCATCCTCATTGGTGAATTTCTAATTTCTAATCTCACTAACAACATTATTTTCCATTTCGTGTATTTAATTATGCAGTTGTTGTGCATTACGTTATATATCTTCAGTCCTGTCCTACTTGTACCTTTCCTCGTGCATTGTTAGATTAACTCACTTGATAATAGGAGACCACATTGATGTTTCTTACTACTTGCTTATAGGGTATCCGAGAGATGATTTTTGATTATACTACTATCCACTATTATCATATGGAACATGAATACATACATAAATTCGAAGAGTTAAATCTCTTGACCCGAGAGAATGGTTGACACCTCATTGTTTGAATCAGTGAAGTCGATAGAGGCGAATGAGATCATTTAAGGGGTTGTGATCATGGACTTGACCAAGTAAAATTTTACTATAGGATTAAAATGGTAAAGAATATAATTGTATAATCAAACCGAATATCCGTGGGGAGCTTAATATTTTTTAAGAAGATTATACATTATAATAGTTAAAGTAAGTGATGTTATGTTATAGGTCTAGGAATGACAAGTTAGCAATGTGATGGGACAGGCCCAGGGGATCCATCCCCATCCCTATCCCCGAAAAAAATGGCCACAAAGACAAAATTTATTATATTAATAAGTTAACATCATAACACTACATATATTGTTATATTATTAACAACAGCCAATAGACAACCCACTTGTTGCTGCTGCTTAGCCCTTAAAATTTTTACGCACCCCAATGCCGTGGAAGAATACTTTTTATTTGGTTGATTCAGAGACAAGTGTCACGGGGTTAGACTTTAGCTACTCCTCCATGCGACACTTAACACTCTAATGACCGATGAGTTACTAAGTAAGCCTAACAATCTAGCAAAGTTATAACACAAGTGCTAGAGAAGGGAGAATAATGGAACAAGTAGAACACAAAAAGAAAGTATTTGTATTACTTGAGAGTAGTTTACAATGCTTGGCTTGGATGGTTTAACCAAATGACCTCCCTACCTATATATAGGCATCTCACCTACGTAATGGAAGGTGGAGATAAAAATACGTTAATGGACTAGAATAATTCTCCAGAATGTTCCCACCTCCTAATGGGAATATTTTCAGAAGGTTACACAATTCCTTACTATTCTAGAATATTCTATAAAATACAATTATGCTCTAGATTATTCTAGAAAATCCTCCACTACTCCATAATATACTAGACAATACTAGATAACTCTATAATGTTCCAGAGAAAAATGGTGTAGGGATGGGTCCTTTAAGCAAAAAAATTACACAAAATACCTGGTACGTGACACAAGGCTCTGCATCATAGAATAGACCTCGAGTCTCTAAGTGAAGCAGCTTTACAACATTACCACGGAACACCAAGAATTTTACGTTGCCCCTCTGTTTCTACTATCTCTTACTTCCCTCTATCCTCCCACCCCACCACCACCCATTCTTCTGCCACTACCCTAACAACCACAAAAAGCAGTAGTGAAAACAAAATATGAGAGACTTCACCACCTTTAACCCACTTTGTGAGGTGTTGTTGAAGTGCCCAATGAATCCTACTAAGTCCAGCCAAGATAGAGAGACTCTAATGAATAGAAATAAGAGATTGAATAAGTGAGTGGCAAAAACAACTAACTCCACCATTGATTCCACTTTGGTTTCCCTCCATGGGTCTCGCCGTCTTTCGATGACTATCTCACTGCTTAGCAATAGAGAGAGAGTTTTCAATCCATGGTTTCGCATCCCTTCGGTGACTTTCGCTTCAAGAGGCAGTGCAACCTTTGAGATTGTGTAGGCAATTAACTTACATATTATATGTTTTTGTAATGTTATGCCGAAACAAATATGTAATCTATATTCTCTTGTTTGTAATTTTCTATTACGATTTTTCATACAACGACAAGGTTCATTTAAATGACCGTGTTAACATAATTTACTTTTTTCTATACACTTTACCTTCTTAATTAAAAAATCCAATACTTTTTTAATACAAATATCCACTTCATAAAAATCTTATGCACATGAGGTAAATCATCGGAGAGTGGGGCTGTATGGATGGAGGAATCTAAGGGGCTTTCTCATAAATACTAGAGCCACCATCACTAGGATTTACATGGGATCAGGGATCAACGCTGACTAAGACTCGTAAATGTGACCTTGACTTGATATACAAGTTCCAAATCGTCAACCTTGTCTTCTATACTTCCTCTCGGTTCAGCATAATGACATAGTGATCTCGTAGTGCTATTAGTTTGTATTTTAAACAAGTGGGGGACAAAGTCAATAAATAATCCAAGATTCTCCATGATTCCCTCAACCACTATCTCCATTAATTACCCTCTAAGCCCCTTTTCTCCCACTAGTCTACCAAAAATTAGCCCACAATTATAAGTACCACTTTCAGCAAGTGAGCAGCAAATTCTGAGAGCTTGGTTTGACAAGCATATTTTTTAGAGCTTGGTTTGACGGAAATAAAAATGGGTTTTTTTGGGTTCAAAACAAAAACACATAAAAATCTCTCATTTCTCTCTCTCTCTAAGGCCAAAAACTATTTCATATCAGAATTTTTTTATCATTAAAAAATCAGTATTGGGTTCCCAAAAATACTTTTGGATATTGAGCAATTAATTTGGAATGGGTATTAGTGTGACATATAACTACGGTGCATGGTTATATGAGACAGAGGTGATTTTGGGCTTATTTTATCCTAGGGACGACGTGACTGTACACTACCTGCACAAAGAGGGTAGAGTCGCAAAACGTCTTAAAGAGAGCGACCTAGTCCGCGACTCAACCCAAGAATCGGCTACGACAAATTTTATAAACAATTAAGGTAATATTATTTGTTTTTATTATGCAGTATTTATTTGGATTCAATGCATGCAGTTCATATTTGCGATAATAGTATGAGGTAACAATTTAATTTTGAGTATTAGACTTAAATTAAATAATGATTTTATTTTTCAAATTCTCCATAAAACTCTTAGATGTGATTTTTAATCACAATATCTAAATTGTACCGACAATTTAACACGTTTTATATCTACCATGGAGACCGAAAAATAAATTTTATGGGCTTATATGATTATTTTTTTTATGCATAAAATGAAAAAAGGCCAACAAAGTTTTTATGTCTTGAAATTATAATTTTGACCTTTCACATTTAGAAATTATAGTTTAGCCTCCTGAACTTCCTAAATATTATATATTGCGGAGTAGAAAAATAAATTTCAGTATTTTTATCAATCTAGAATCGATCAATAATTTCATGAGAATTTGAAATATAATGAACCCCTTGATGGAAAACTTTAAATAGGGCAATCCAATTTTTTAGTTATGACTGGAAAATATTATTTCACATAAGATGTTATTGTTGAAAAATTGAATTGTATACATTTTTAGACAATTCATTTAGTTATATGGAATCAAATTAAAATTTGATATTTGAGAAAACAAATGAAAATTCGTTACATGAAAACAATTGAAAATTTCTTATATGGAATCAAATGAACATTTGTTATATGAATTCGAAGGGTAAATGATATACAATTGCACCTTGCACGATGTTTACTACAAAAGAAACTTGTTCAAATATTTTTTCAAGTGTTTATATGAAAGTCTAGTTGGCATTTTGCAACCACACTAAAGTGATCGATGATGACAAAAAAATATTTGAAATTTCTTTTATGAATTTTATTGGAATATCATCTCAGCTTTTTGATGATATATAGACTGAAATTTCGTGAATTTTGGCATGCATATAGTATGTTGAGATTATGAATATTGGGCTTTGGAATTTTTGAAAAATAAGTTGTTTATCTTAAATTATACTCAATGTTTTTGAGTGATTCCAATTTTGTATAAAAGTAGACTCATAAAGGATGAATTCTAAAAAACTTTCATAAATTTTCAACAAACGGTTTGGTCATGTTGAAATTTCAAACTATAAGTTTTTCCTTTTGAACAAGAACATTTTCTTAGAAAAATGTACCATGTATTGTTCCCAACGGACTCAAATATTTTGAAACCTTTATAAATTTCTTATTAAAGGATTTATGAACAACTTAGAAAATTTTGTACTCAAATTTATGGAAGATGAATTTCATAGAAATTGTGTAAGGACTTAAACGACTTTTGAGTTTGAAGAACAACCGCTAGAATTTTATTTGAATAATTCTTCATATTATTCATTTATATGAGCTGGAAAAGGTACGGAATAAAATTGTATTCTATTACGTTGGAATCAATTTGTGTGCTTCATATGCATGTAGAAATAATTTAGTTGGATAAACTTATTTTAACCGTATGCTTCGTGTTAGATAGAGTATAAAACTCTAAGACATATATTTTACCTTATGTATTTGCATATTAAATCAAACATGTTGTGCTTTTAGTAGGTTTTTGATCTGTGTAGGGATTTAGACCTACAAAGGTCTAATATTACAAGTAAATATCTCATATGTCGAACTTTATATTGAGTAAATATAATTCACATGTCGAAATGATAATAATTGGAGGATTTTATTATAATTGAATTGGGTGCAAATGCAATCTTTACTTTTGTAAAGATATTCTGATGGAATGATTTGGAATAGGGGTTTAAACTCTAATACGAAATATTATCTTATACATTGTGAAAAATAATATATGAAAAATTGTATATTTAACTTTTATGAAATAGATTGTGTAATCTATATGTGACTTTCAAACACTTGAAAATCTGAATTTATGACTAGAACGAACGGACATGTATTTTTGAATCAACTATATCTGAAAGCATTAAATATGTATTAATTTTAAAAATAAGATTAATTCTTATTTAATGTTTAAACCCTATAAGTTTAGATTCCATTTTATGAATTGAAGATATAATGGGGGCACATTACATATAGCTTCTCAATGCTATACCTAGAGGATAGTGGGGGAACTCAATCGAGTACCTCTCAACTATATTTGAAGAAAATTTATAGAATCTAAAACTTTGGTGTTCGATAGAAATCCAAATTTTTTGAGTTGTGACTTAAAAATAAAAGCTTGCTTATGTTATTGAAAAGGACTTCAAAAATCCTTAGAGAAGTCATGTCATAAATGATTGGTTAAATTCCCTGGAATGAACTAGAAATTAGTTTATAATTGACTTATCTTATAAGCTTAGGATAATAAGGTATATACACATCCTTTGAAGGAATAATGAGACCATTATCATTTATGAATATAAGCTTTGTTTAATAGCCAAGATTCATCGAAATAACTTAGTTATACACGATGCATGTTAAATTATTCTCATGAAAATGAAGTAGCTTCATTTTATTTGATTGCCATTGATATTATACATGATGTTGAGTTAAAATTAAATGTATATAATATCTATTTTTGAATGGTGACCTAGGTAAGGCAACTTAAATGGACCACTTGAAGTTGAAAAAATTATTAATATGGAAGACACCAATAAATGGCATAATATTTTGATAAATTATCGAATGAGAATGAATTGAGAATAATATGAATCGTGTTTATCACTGAGCATGTTGAAATACGGATGCACTACTAGTTATTTACGCAAGAATGATCATATAATATTTTGTTTCCAAGAAAACCAAATGTATGCTAAGTCAAAGTATTGGCAAAATGAGTTCTAATGAAACAAGAATATTACTTGTTAATATTACAAGGCCAAATATGGATCATTAGTAGATCGAGTACTTTGAAATACAAGAATATCTATTTAATAGATATATGCTAATTGTGAACCTTCTTGTACTCCACATGGTTCAATTATAAGAACACTATATACAGTGTTAATAAAGATGAATATGTGAGGATCTTAAGTAGTCTCAACTGAGCTACTAAACATAGTTGATTTGGAATTATTTTTTAGTGGGGGTAATATGAAGGTTTATAATTAAAAAGGTGCATTCTTATGCTATTGAGAAAGGTTATATGTTTTGATAAAAAACACAAACCTAGAATTGATTCTAAATCAATTAATGGATATGCGTCTAACACATATTATGATGTTATTTTTTGGAACTCCAATAAATATTAATTATTGACACAATTAATGATGGATTTTATGGTGATACCATTAGCTATGGCTAGTGAGAAAATAAAATGTTGAAAGACCTATTATAAGATACCATTTATGGTAAAGATTGATACCAGTCATTTTATCAACAACAATAGAACCATGGTTATTGTAAAATTTTAGAATCGTTATCATAACGGCAAGAGCGACAAATATGTCGTAAGCACAACATAGTTTGAGAATTTAAAACTAATGAGTTGTGAGTGTGGATTATTTTCTAACTGGTGATAAAAGAACCTGACTTATCCTTTGACGAAAGGACTAGTTTAGGAGAAGATGTTTTAACACCTAGAAAAGTATCGAACTAAAGCCCGTTGATATTGAATCATTTGTGGTGGTAATCCAACCTATAGACTGGAGATCCCAAGAAATATGTTCAAAGGGTAGTAACAAGTCACAAGTAATATGGGTTGAATCATGCTAATTATTATACACGGGGTTTTACTCTTAGTCCATCCCTATGAAGCATGATATCCTGAAGCGAGTTAAGGTTGAGTTAATTATAAGTCTTAATGAAGATCTATAGCTCTATTTTGAGTGGGGTGCCTAGCTACGAGAGTATCCTTGATAGACTCGCCTATGTGAATGTTGAAGTGTGGCCGCTTTCTATGGTAATTTTGGGCAAATTTCCTAGAGTGTTCATATACTGGGATAGAAGCACATGGTCGTAATGTGCTGGCTTGAGTACTACACTTATGTGTGGGATGTTGTCAGAGATAGAGTTCAAAACTACGAGTTACTCTAGTATAATCTGAATCATCTTTACTACGTAAAGGTTCACTATAAACCCCAATGATTGCCATATTATAGACTGCCATACAGATTTTCATTGGGGTTTAAATATTTGATCTCATCTCGAAAATTCAAGTTATAATATCATTAAATTGATATGGATAAAAGGTAACTTTATTTATTGGTTATTGATTAATATCATTAGTTTTGTACTGGATTGGATTGATTTGTATTGGTGATAGGAGGTTGAGGGTGAGCCAATTGAAAACCCGGATTGTCAATTGGTTGTTATAGTATAGTTTTAATATTAATTCACGAGAATATTTGTATATTTTTTTGTGTGAATTTTTGTTTGAATTATTGATATGTTCATTTATGTTAATTAATTAATGTCATGTGCAACTATTTTATGCCATTAGTTTGATATTTAGTATTCGATTATGATTTTATTTTGTGATATATGGGATGGACCCAATTAATACAAATATGTATTAGCGTTGAAAAAATCCCTAATGTTATCCTACACCATATCAAATTCTAAATCTTAACATTCAAATGACTAAGTATTGGGACACAAACTCCAACATACAACGCGCTACCCAAAAGTAATAAATAAAAAGATAGGCACTAGTTAAAATTCTAGTTTAAAAAAAATTAGTCAACACAAAAAAGTAATCTCACGATCTTTAAAGAATCGAAAATGGTAAACTTGATATTTCATGATTTGAGTGGCAGTAAATGAGGCACGAACACCCCAATACGCACCAAAGTAACCTAAAGAAGGTGGTCGTGTCCTCACTAAACTCCTATTCCGTAATTGAATACTATACCATTGTTTTTATAATTAAAAATAGGATTTAGGAGTCAAAAACTCAAAATGATAACTGAGTGGCCTAAAAAGAGGCATGAACACCCAAAGAGCTACCAAAGAATCTTGTGGAAAATGTTCATTTTGTCATAGGACTAGATTTTTTAAGTTGACTAGTAAACGTTGATTTTTGAAATTAACTAGTAGACGCCCGTTTTGGGATTAAAAAGAGTTCAAAAAACATAAATGAAGTGGCATGGAAAGAGTCACGAATAACTACAAAGATATCAAAGTAACTTGAGGGAAGGATCATGTCCTCACTGATCTCTTAGTTAATTAGTATATGCTTGTTATTTTACGTGTTAAAAACTACAAATGTTCTTTTGCATGGAAAGAGTCACGAATAACTAGAAGTTTGTTAGTATACGCTTGTTATTTTGCACCATGGCATGAAAAGAATCACGAAAAACTAAAAATGTTCTTTTGCATGTTAAAAATGGGTTTTTGGAGGCAACAACTCAAAACATTAACCGAAATACCCAAAGACTTAATAAAGTATCTCATGGGAAGTGTTTGTGTCGTAATTGAACTCCAGTTGCAGAAATTTACTACTATACGCTCTTTTTATGGTATAAAATGGACTTTAGGGAGCAAAAACTCAAAACATCAATCAAGTGACCTAGAGAGAGGCACATGCACCCTAAAAGGTACAAAATAACTTATGGGAAGTGTTTGTGTTCTGATCGAACTCTCGATTTCTGAAATTGACTAGTAAATGATTGTTTTGGTGTTATAAGTTGGCTTTGGGGGTAAAAAGTTTAAACAACACTAAAGTGGTTCAGAAAGAGGCACGGATAGCTTTAACGGTATCAAATAACCCGAGGTAAGTGATTGTCTCTTCACATGACTCTCGATTTTTGAAAGTGACTAGTGGGAAGGGTCTGGGCAAGTCTAGATTTAATCAGAACTCTGTTCAAGTATGCGTTGGTTTTACTCATTTTGAATGTGTTTTCTTCATTACTATTTTGTTCAAACACGGGAATGACAACATCAACCACACAGACAGTGGCGGGCGAGTCATTGTTCCCCGCATTGGATCATCCATATGATCCATACTCGGTGATTAGTTGGAATCGACTACTGGAGACCATATTTGCCGCCTTCTTCCGCTCTCTTCTTAATGCCAGGTTCCAGTATGAGTGCATTAGTACTAAGGATGGCACCGTCATTTCAACCAATGTCAAGTCTTTTTGGGAAGTGAAAATCGGCATCGTCCGTTATAGTAGTAGTCATCCACTTATGCTACATCTATTAGCTCCCTAGTTTTCATGCCATTCATAAGTAAAGATATTCTGACTTTATTGTGGATGACAAAGTTGTTCATTTAACTTCATTATATGCGCCACCTGAGGTTGTAGATTAAAAATAAAATGAGGTTTTACTTTTGGAGCAATGCCTGTCATGAATTGGCGACTAAGTTTATGAATTATGACCACCATTGTGAGCGTCATCTACCTCTGAACTATGTGGAGAAAAGTGTTATCATAATTCTTCTAATACCACAGTGGCTTCCAAAATAAATAGATTGGAAAAATAAAAATTCTCCTGCTTTTACTGATGTTTAGAAGCAACAATGTCACCACAAGGATTTTCGAGCGTCATGTTGGCACTCCTGCTCCTGGCATTATTTTGGATAATTTTCTGCCCCCAACCTCATAGTGACAAGAGGATCCCTAATCCTTTTAAATGCATCTGAAAGCACCCCTGCACTTAGATTGCCATAAAAAATGTGTCCCCTCCTGCCCCATCTCCGAAGAACATCAAAGAATTCCTTTGGCAACATAAAAGTTATATCACCCCTCCCTAGAAGTTCAGCAAGTACTTGACAATACTCTATTCCCGAGTTTACACAAAGTAAAGCCATTATAAGTTATAACAAATAAATTCGACACCGGAAGTTACATTAATACCTAATTTATGAATCCATGTTGTTGTATCCACTTTATCATAAAGAACCCGATGAACTACGACAACCACAAAGTTGTAGATTTCCCCTAAAGACGCATTAGTTGTAAAACTCGTACTTGGATCGGTAATTGAATGCTGATAGATAAGACATTCGACAACTGAGGATTTTATTGTGAAAAAAATTCATGTGAATAGTATACCGAGATCGGAAGGTGCTCCACAAGATATAAGATAAAAGAAATAACTAGGTGAAATATAGTCAAATAATTTATTCCAGTTGGCATTATAACAATCTTCTAAAGCTTTATGTAACATTCGAACTCGATAGACCTCTTTTTGAGCTCCACCCAAAGCTCTCTGGAACATTCGAACTCGAGAGACCTATTTTTGTTACCTCAAAGATATGAAGAAGATACATGCTTTGGGAAACGCAGAAGAGTAACTCTTGATTGACAAATGATGGAGAGCATTAATAGTTTCCAACACCTTCATCCCCACAGAAAGTAATTTCAGTTTCCAATAACTCCGAATGGCAGATACCAACTGTCGAGAATCAGCAGAAACCAAATTTCCACCACTTTTTTGAAGAAATCTTTCATCAATATCTCTCACCCAATCAGCATCACAGTTCAAAAACATGTAAACGAAGTCCTCCAACTCACTACTTAACTGCCTCAACACACCAAAATAGTGAAAACAGAACTCCCTCTAACCCAACTGATCTTGCATTTCAAATCAAACTAAACACTCAAAGATATTCACAATTTTTTCTTTCCACTGGTTCCAAAAGTACACCAAAGTTTGAACAGAAACTCGGCTCTTTGTAATCCTATCTTTTGTCTGATTTACGATATCCACGGGCATTTCATCATTAAACTCATACTTTGAGGTATTTAAATGAAAATGAAGGTCCAGAATTTTTCGAGCAGATATGATTTCTCCTCTTAGACTTCTATGTTGTTGGGAATCTTGTAAAGACTTATTCCAGTCAATCAAATTACCCTGCTCATGTGACAAAATATCAACCTCTGTACAAACAAACCCATATAAGTGATCTGAATCCTTCTTTGCAAATGACTTAGCTCTCCTTAACATTTCCTCCTTGTTCGTAAAATGCTTCAAGGGCCACCATTTTCTTCCAGGAGCCCATAGAGAGTTGGAGAACACAAACCCAAGGATGAGTGAAGATGCCTTATTCAAATGTCCATCCTTCTGTAGCAAATTTGCCTCGACTATAAGATCTCCTCTTAGCCTCACAATCTTTGCAGCCCTGGCGAAGTTTCCCCATTCTTCTTCCAACAAAAAAAGAACATCCAGGAACTTTAAAGACTTCAAGAAGTTTCGGCTTGATTCCATTGAATGAAAAGCTCTGATGAACATCATCATTGATTTATTATCCTAGATATTGTAATAATGGTGTGCCTAACTCTCTTGAAATTCTTATTCAATTTTGTCAATCTTTTTACTCCTAATGACTAAACCATTAGCCGTAGGGTCATGTTGTTTCATTACTCCTAATGAAACAACATGTTCTCAATTTAATTACTCCTGATGAAATGCTTTTTATAAAGCTCTTACTCGCTCATTATCCACAACTGGAAAGGATGATAGTCGAGGTGAGTAGTGAAATAAGTGCCAACGAATTTCTAAGGTTTTCAAGAGAGTTACTCCGCTTCTCTCGAGCATCAGCAATAGAAGAAATAATATACTAAAACTGAAACTCTAATGACCCTGAAAGTGAAAATATTTGGTTTTGATACAACTAGTCTACTACTCTCAACTCTTATTCCTATTTTATGGATACCTTTTTTGTACAGGCTTGAAGCACAAAACTAAATAGGAGTACATATGTTTTACATTTGTATACATAATTGGTAGCATGCCAAGGAAAGGAACATAGTAAAAAAATTCCATACTTTCTCACTGAAGGCTGATTTGAATATAGGTCTACTATACTGGTTTGGATACTTCCATTTTACTTAAGCAGCCTCTTGTGGACACTGCTCAGGTGAGTGATTTGGCAAGTGAGGCGATTGATGTTGCTCAGTACACTCTGTCTCAACTGCAGAATTCAGAGTTGAGCTGTGATGTGCTCACTAAGCAGCCCGAAGTGGCCTATACTCAGGTGTTTGAATTGGCAGCCCAAAATGACCAATACTTCCATATAACTTTTTGGTCAGAATTTGAAAGGAATGGCAAATAGTAGAATAAATATTTTCAAAAGGAATGGAAAACAGTAGAATAAATATTTCTATGTATTGTAATGACAAGAATGTTATCATTTAATTTTACAGACATATGGTAGATAAATATTGCTATATATTTCATGATAATAACTAAGTGAGGATAACCATACTCTTGCAAATCTTATTTTTGTTCTTCTCTTCACTTATAAATGGCTTAATTTGATTATATTTTAATTTTGCATCGTTGTAGGCTCAATTATGGAAACGAATCTTGCACTCTAAGGTGGATGGATGGCTCTTATAATCGAGATCTTATAATCATGTGTACTTGGTTTATGGTTTTTCAAGAAAACTACATATACGACCCATGCGACTAAGGTATCCCACTGTTGACTAAAAATCTTCTTGAGTATTGGGTGGCAAAACAAACTGATCTTATCTCAAAATTAAAAGTAGCACTTTATGATCCTACTTTATAGTTAACTGACTTCTTTTGACGGCAGAGAACTTATTTGCGAATTTCCACAAACCTCCCCTTGTGAAGAAATTCTTTCAAGAATGGTCTTGAAAATGCCTCAAATGTTCACATTGCAATCCCAAATTGGTAATATTGCATATATATAGTCTCATAATTCATGTTTAGAGTTTAAATCTCATATTGTCATTTCCTTTTCTTAATAGTTCATGAAAATTTACCAATCTGGGATTTTAGAAATCATAAAATGCGAACCAAACCAGAACTAAAGTTAAAGGTCCATATGGTAATAAATGTTACTTGCATGCACTGAATGAATCATTTTCCTCTATGAATGTCGAAACTGATATTGCCATTTGAGATGCAAGGTTTCTGAGGAGTTTATAACTTGGAGAGAAAGGTACATATCAAAGATAACACATCATATATTTCTTTTTTCTCGTATATCTTAGGAACTAAATATCACGGACCTCCCCTAACATTTTTCATAATTAGATAAATCCCCTCTTATTTTAAATATTACATATGCCATATATTACACTCATATCCTTTCTCATTTTCAAATTTTCACATTCACTACGCTTCTACTCTCAATTGATCCAGATTGGCAAAAGAAGGCAAGATATGAGTTTCTCGGTGTATTTGGCTACCAATATCCAAATTCAGATAACATTTCAAAATTAAAAACGGTATGTATGCAATACTATTATCATCTTTACATTTTGGAGACATTATGATGGTGGTAAGAATTTGCTATTGGTTGGTATATAATATTTTTAGAATAAATTTTAATGTTTAAAACATGTTGTCTACCTGTGGTTTTCATGAATAAATATAGGAGACTTCGTCGATTTCTTTAAAAATAGTAGTAGTTAGATATTTATTAAAAAGACCTCATAGTTTAAAATTTATGTTGTTTGTGATGAGAATGTACTATATTGATTCATTGCACCTTGTATTGTTGATGAGTGGGTTATTAATTTTGACCTAATTGACACTATTTTTTTTTTGCAGGTGGCATGTAATGCGAATCAGTGATTTTGGAGGTCGTACACTTTAAGATTGAGGGATTACTTTGATAAAAGCATTCCGTGTTTTGGAGTATAAGAATTTAATGTATTTTTGTTGTCAAGTCGAAGATTTGAACTTAGCGTTATAATTTTTGATTTGATAGATATTTAGAGATGCTTGTAAGAACTCCAACTATTATTGAATGAAAATGATTCGTTGTATTGGTTGAAAATCATCTTATGTCTTATATTTTTTGATCATTTGGTGATGAATTAATAATGTGTCTCAAATGTAATTCAATTATATATTAAAGTTTAGTGATAGATTTTATTCTCTCTAATATATTGGCGCAAAAAATTTAAGATCTCTTCACCTCTTTTGGTATGGTTAAAACTGTCCCAAAAATATATTAAAGACGATTTTCTTGCCGTCTCAAAAAAGTCTTATAAAATAGTAACTTTTTGAGACGGATTAATTCCCATCTCAAAAGCACTCTTTTGAGACAGTTCTCTTGCCGTCTCAAAAGGGCCATATAAAATGATGACCTTTTGAGACGGATTTGTTCCCGTCTCAAAAAATTCTTTTGAAACGGTTATGGCGTCACAAAAAGTATTTATGATCTCCTATCAAAAAGATCCCCTAGCCGTCCCAAATACCGTCCCAAAAAGTATTTGAGACGGATAAACCATCTTTTGGGACTGTTAAGCCACTGTCTCAAAAACTACTTTTTTTTGTAGTGTATGTATGGAACTTCACCTGGTCACTTTTTGTCGCCTCTCATCAAATGATACATGGCATTAACAATGTCAGTCTCTGGTATCAGTATAGAGGGCGTAAAGCTGCTATTGGTTGGTATATAATATTTTTTGAATAAATTTTAATGTTTAAAACATGTTGGCTACCTGTGGTTTTCATGAATAAATAAAGGAGACTTCGTCGATTTTTTTAAAAATAGTAGTAGTTAGATATTTATTAAAAAGACCTCATAGTTTAAAATTTATGTTGTTTGTGATGAGAATGTACTATATTGATTCATTGCACCTTGTATTGTTGATGAGTGGGTTATTAATTTTGACCTAATTGACACTATTTTTTTTTTTGCAGGTGACATGTAATGCGAATTAGTGATTTTGGAGGTCGTACAGTTTAAGATTGAGGGATTACTTTGATAAACGCATTCCGTGTTTTGGAGTATAAGAATTTAATGTATTTTTGTTGTCAAGTCGAAGATTTGAACTTAGCGTTATAATTTTTGATTTGATAGATATTTAGAGATGCTTGTAAGAACTCCAACTATTATTGAATGAAAATGATTCGTTGTATTGGTTGAAAATCATCTTATGTCTTATATTTTTTGATCATTTGGTGATGAATTAATAAAGTGTCTCAAATGTAATTCAATTATATATTAAAGTTTAGTGATAGATTTTATTCTCTCTAATATATTGGCGCAAAAAAATTAAGATCACTTCACCTCTTTTGGTATGGTTAAAACTGTCCCAAAAATATATTAAAGACGGTTTTCTTGCCGTCTCAAAAAAGTCTTATAAAATAGTAACTTTTTGAGACGGATTAATTCCCATCTCAAAAGCACTCTTTTGAGACAGTTCTCTTGCCGTCTCAAAAGGGCCATATAAAATGATGACCTTTTGAGACGGATTTGTTCCCGTCTCAAAAAACTCTTTTGAAACGGTTATGGCGTCACAAAAAGTATTTATAATCTCCTATCAAAAAGACCCCCTAGCCGTCCCAAATACCGTCCCAAAAAGTATTTGAGACGGATAAACCATCTTTTGGGACTGTTAAGCCACCGTCTCAAAAACTACTTTTTTTTGTAGTGTATGTATGGAACTTCACCTGGTCACTTTTTGTCGCCTCTCATCAAACGATACATGGCATTAACAATGTCAGTCTCTGGTATCAGTATAGAGGGCGTAAAACTGCTATTGGTTGGTATATAATATTTTTTGAATAAGTTTTAATGTTTAAAACATATTGGCTACCTGTGGTTTTCATGAATAAATAAAGGAGACTTCGTCGATTTTTTTTAAAATAGTAGTAGTTAGATATTTATTAAAAAGACCTCATAGTTTAAAATTTATGTTGTTTGTGATGAGAATGTACTATATTGATTCATTGCACCTTGTATTGTTGATGAGTGGGTTATTAATTTTGACCTAATTGACACTATTTTTTTTTTGCATGTGGCATGTAATGCGAATCAGTGATTTTGGAGGTCGTACACTTTAAGATTGAGGGATTACTTTGATAAAAGCATTCCGTGTTTTGGAGTATAAGAATTTAATGTATTTTTGTCGTCAAGTCGAAGATTTGAACTTAGCGTTATAATTTTTGATTTGATAGATATTTAGAGATGCTTGTAAGAACTCCAACTATTATTGAATGAAAATGATTCGTTGTATTGGTTGAAAATCATCTTATGTCTTATATTTTTTGATCATTTGGTGATGAATTAATAAAGTGTCTCAAATGTAATTCAAATATATATTAAAGTTTAGTGATAGATTTTATTCTCTCTAATATATTGGCGCAAAAAATTTAAGATCTCTTCACCTCATTTGGTGTGGTTAAACTGTCCCAAAAATATATTAAAGACGATTTTCTTGCCGTCTCAAAAAAGTCTTATAAAATAGTAACTTTTTGAGACGGATTAATTCTCATCTCAAAAGCACTCTTTTGAGACAGTTCTCTTGCCGTCTTAAAAGGGCCATATAAAATGATGACCTTTTGAGACGGATTTGTTCGCGTCTCAAAAAACTCTTTTGAAATGGTTATGGCGTCACAAAAAGTATTTATAATCTCCTATCAAAAAGATCCTCTAGCCGTCCCAAATACCGTCCCAAAAAGTATTTGAGACGGATAATCCATCTTTTGGGATTCTTAAGCCACCGTCTCAAAAACTATATTTTTTGTAGTGTATGTATGGAATTTCACCTTGTCACTTTTTGTCGCCTCTCATCATACGATACATGGCATTAACAATGTCAGTCTCTGGTATCAGTATAGAGGGCGTAAAGCTGTGATGGCACTTCACCTTGTCACTTTTTGTCGCCTATCATCGAACGATGCATGGCATCAACAATGTCAGTTTGTGACATCAGTATCGAGGGTGTAAAGTTGTGATCTCTACCAATATCACTCAGATGGCATCACAATGATGTAGTGAATTCAAAACTACGAACGAGGTGATGCAGTTGGTAAACAATCTTCTCAACTCATTTACAGCGTAATCCTTCACTAATGCCCGTGTCAACCTCATCAAGTGATGGAAAAGAATCCTACGGGTACAAAATTGAAGCCACAAAACGCAAATGAGAAGTAATCGAGGTGCGCGTAAATTGATTGAACACCTCATGATATGCTACTAAAAAAATATTTGTTGGCCTCATTGGGAAGACAAGTGAATCTATTAGAGCTGGTACACTTTCTCTTGGGATGGGTCATCATAATCTGAGAAAAAAACCAAGAACATAAAATGAATTCAAGGAACCTAGTTAGGGTTTGAATTTCACAAGATAGACCACGAGAGGTACTAGACACTAAATAGTATGTGATACAGTGTAATGCATGATTAAGAGAATCAAACATATCAGTGTCTGAAAACGTAAAGTAATTTCCTTTTATATATAATTCAATAAATTATGCGGAAGCGTTGAATGATGGTTCACAAATAAACAAAGCTAAATTTTAATTTCTTCAAAACAAATTAAAATAAGTTAATCCAAGTCCTAGAATGTGCCTAAGTCATATTTATCAATATTAGCAAATTAGGCGAAACCAAATTTTAGCAAATGACTTGAATTAATTAAACATTACCCAACATTTAATATAAGTCCAAATTAAATTGAGTGTGATAAATTAAACCTAATTTTATCTTGAATTTATCCTAAGCATGCGTTCTAAATTATGATGCAAGATAAAATAAACAATATCACACTACGCCGCGATGTACGAGGAAAAACCCAAGACGGGAAAAAACCTCGGACGGCCCTAGCCACAAGTCCACTAGATACGGAATTACAATTACAAGACAGATAGACTTACAACGACTGACTCGATCCCTCTCAAGCCTCGATGCTTCTTCTCGTAGACACCTCTTCCTAGTTGACAACCTCGGAACTCCACCGCGGTCTCGGAATCCACCGATGGGGCTTTCTATGGTCACCGTCACCCGAGCAAGGAGCCTTTCACCAAGTGGGTAGAATCACAACAAAACGTCTTCTTCTTTGATGGATGTAGAAGCAAACCAAAACTTCTCTTTGAAACGGAAGAGATAAATCGGTGCCAAACTCCAAGCAAATGATATGTATATAGATGAACTTGGATAAATAGTATGGGTGTAAAACTAGAGTTTGTATGATATGAAAAAGATGGATCTTTTTCTCAAAACATGATCTTTTTCTCTTTTTAGTTTTGCTCTCAAAACACTCTCTATGAGTTTGTATGATATGAAAAAGATGGATTATCAAAAGTGATTCCCGCACATATTAAAGTTTGAAAAAGTTGGTTAAAAACCAAGTGGAGAAGTGGGTGAAAAACTGCCAAAAACTGTTCCCGCCTGACAGCTCGTTCGAACGACATTTCGTTCGAACGAACTCTCGTTCGAACGAGACTTCTAACGACACACCAGTATGGACTTCGTTAGAATCTCGTTGGAAACCTCGTTAGAACGAACAAGTTCGTTCGAACGACATTTCGAACGACAGACCAGCTTAGACTCGTTGGCAGGTTCGTTTGAACGACATCTGGTTCGAACGAAAAAACTCGTTCGAACGACACATCTAACGAACGACCAGAAAGATTGAAAAATTCAATTTTGGCCCAGAAAACTTTATGAACTTAATTTAAAGTTTTATATAATTTCTTCCTTAAAACACGCAGTTTTTATAAAACCTAACACCGAATAAACTTTGTTCCACGCTCCTATATAAATATAATTGCATTCATACCTTGGGAGCATGGAACCATAGTTGATGACGTAGACACGAGGCACGCAAATCGGCACATTTGATGAAGCTTTATATTCTTTGCCGCTACGACTTCAACAAACACTTCATAGGCTTGAGAGTAATATAATTACATACTTTCCTATGAATAAATGTTTTTGTCCGGAATTGAGCCGAAACTACATATGGACTCAATTGGAAATTTGTGTCCTTACAGTGTCTCAATTAAATCTCAACACAATAGTAAACAACAATGATAGTGGTATAGTACTCCAAAAACTACACCAAATTTCAGGAAAGCTATTTTGAACATGAAGTACTGTAGAAGCAATCCATTGTAGACTAAACATTCAAGAAACATAATCTAACCTAGCATGAAAATTGAAGCACAACTCAACCACATAAATATACAAAGAGATGGTGAAGATTGAAAATCAAGTTAGAACATCTCTAATCGAACTTTAACCAGATCACAAGATAGAGTTTCTCGAGAGTACGAGGGGGACATTTTTGCTCTGGGTTAGAAATGGAAAATGGAGGTGCGAAAAGGTCGTGATTTTAAACTGACCTAATTTCGCAGGAGCAAAATAGGTTTTCCGGTGCGAAGTCAAAATTTGTTGGATGCGTAGAAATTTCGTATGTATTATAACAAATGCTAAGTCCTTCCAGAGCAGACTGGACTTCCTAACTTTGCAAGTCAAAAGAAAAATTTGGTGTACAATATATATACATATACATATACATGTATATATTAGTTGTTTAAGGTACAGTATATCAAAATTAAACGTGAATTAATGACAAAACATAAACAATCAAATATCAGAATCAAGGTTTATGGTTGTATCTGATAATCGAATAGAGAAATGAACTAGCATTCATGCCATAATTCAAATGAATGTAGCAAAAGTGAACTTAATGAGCAGTGAAGTTACGGGTGAAATAAAAATCCAAAGATCAATGAAATAGCTCACATGGAAAAGCAATCTTTAATGCTGAATAAAGGTGTCATTATCTGTGAAGTATAAAATTTTAAACTCCCTTTTTTTTGTAAAAAAATAAGTTCTTTTAATGGAAAATTTCTTTATTTCTATTAGAACTTAGACTTTTGTGGTGGCTTTCACACAAGCATTAGTAGGTAGCTCATAGTAGTGAAAGCTTCACACTAGCTTATTGATAGGAATTTCCATTAAAAATTAACACTCATGATCAATTGAAATATTTGCAATAATTAACATGAAACGTCATATGACACTCTTTTCAAATTTACTCGCATTTTGAGAATATTTAAGAATATGAATATAACTATGATTTGAGATAATGACAATGCTTCTTTATTTGCTGTATGTATTGTATATATGTCTAATGGAAATAATGGGGTGGGAGGGTTCCAAGTGGGTCAATTGGGATTAGTGAAATGGGAAAATATTTGTTTTCTTATATCATTAGGATTTTTACTTGGTTGCTAAAATTAGGAGATATTTCAAAAAAATTATTTGATTACGATTTATTTAATTACTTGGGGGTTTGGTTTGTTTATCCTGTAAATAAATGTCTCTTATGAGAATGTATAATTTAGATAGATATTTCCTTTGATTTTGGAAGTGTTATTCTGGTGCCTTTACATCTGTACAAATTGGTATCAGAGGGACATTTGTTTTTGGTGTTAGTTGTTCCTTTTTTTTTTGGTGAAAACAGGAAATAGAAAAGAGACAACAGAAACACTTAAACGAAAGAAAATCCTTCTTCCTCCATCTCATCATCCACCATCCGAAGAAGATCTTCAGGGGCAACGTCGTATTCTTTATACAAACTTTTCGCTTCTCTTGCAACTTTTTAGTGGATTTTTTTTATATCCAATGTTTAAAAAGGCGTTTGAGGCTTACGCCTCGAGGCGAGGTGGGCAAAAAATCCCTCGAGCCTTAAGCCTCAGGGTTAAATTTCAGGCTTACGCCTTAATGAGCCTCGAGGCTTAAGGCTCGATGCGCCTCACACCTCGCCTCGCGCCCTTTTGCTGAGGTGCGGGGGAAAAAAACTTTTTCTTCTTTCATCACTAAGTCTGTTTTCTTAATGGTTAAAGTTCTTCATTTTTCTAAAATTGCACTTAACTTAAAAAAAATGTTGTTTTAATCTACTAACTCTTATTTTTTTTTAAATTTCTTAAATTGCACTTAACTTATACTATTTACTATTGTAACTTGAGAGAAATTTTTAAAAAATAACCAATATGTTAATGAAACTTAGAAAACTGATTTTGTCAATTTGATTTTGTTTGAAATAAATGTACTAAATTAACCTCAATATGACTTTTTTTAAAAGGTTTCTGTTTTTTGGTTTTCAACTTAGATTAATATGTTTTCTTGAACTAAACTGAATATATTTTAAAGGTTGATATTTTGTTTAGTAAACTTAGGTTGATATGTTTTATTATTTTTTTTAATGAAATTGCTGTTTTTTTAAGGATCAAATACCAAAAAGTCCCTCAAACATTTTTTAAGACACATTTAATCCAAGCCTTTTATTTTGTACCAATAAGTCCCTATTCTCTTATCTTTAAAGGTCCGCGCCAGCGACATGGTAAAACTTTTTTGGCATGTTGGAGGAATTTTTGGTGCAAAATAAAAAGGTTTGGACTATACATGTATTAAAAGAAGTTCCAGTGACTATTTGGTATATGTCCCTTTTTTTAATCTTAGCTTGAAAATCAATGTTTTCTTAATAAATTTGCTTGTTAAGTTGCATTGATTAATTTATTGTCATATTATAAAATAACCAATATGTGAATGAAGCTAAAAAAATGATTTTGCCAATATGAGTTTGCATGGATTAATTTATTGTCATATTGTAAAATAGCCAATATGTTAAAATTGATTTTCTCAAATTACTTTTTTTTTAAAAATTATTTCGGGGGAACAAAAAAATGTCATACTACGTGAGAAAGTCCTCAAGGATACTTTTTTTTATAGTTTTATTTTATATTTATTTGTTATTTTATTTTTATGGTTTTATTAGTATTTTTTAATATTATTTTGCTCTTTTTTTTCTTTTTGGTGAGGCTTACGCCTCAAACGCCTCGAGGCTTATGCCTCGCCTCGCCTCGCCTTTCGCCTTTTTAAACATTGTTTATATCCACCCTAGTTATCTTTCTACATGACCCACCTCAGATAGAACCAATGTTCGAAATTGCCTGAGGCTATAGCCTCAAGGCTAGCTTCATAACGAGGCTATGGATTGCTAATGTCTGGCTATAGCCTCAAGGGTATTTTGCGAAACCATAGCCTTAAATGGCTGTTGCTATAACCTCACGGCGTTGCGCCTGGAGACCATGTAAGGCGCAAGCCTCATTTTTCAAGTGAAAACCTATTTTTCCCCTTATTTTTCGAGAGGTAAAGAGTTATAAGCCTAGCACGATTCAAACCTTATTCCCTCACATTTCGATAAATTTCCTTGTAGCTAAACCCTAGCCTTTGCCTTCCCTATTGTCTCTTTTCGTTCGTTTTTTTTTTTTTGGAGATTATGCATGAAAGCGTGTTTGTGATTCTGTATTCATCTTTTGATTTTCATGCAAGAAAGTGTTTTTTTAATGATTTTGTGATTAAGAGGCTAACGACTATATTTGCCTCTGAATGGTCAAGATTAAGAGATAAAATTACATCTGGATCTGAACTTCGAATCTGTTTAAGTACATCCATTCAGATATTAAAACAAATAATTTTTTTCAAATTCAGACTTTTGGGATCGGGTCGTATTTAAAAAAATCTCCTTTTTTTTTCAACTCATTTATATCTAATATATTTTTTCTGGCTTTGCTAGGTGGGATAGTTGAGACACTCCCTTGTCATTATGATACCGGTCGGGCTAAACCAATAAAGAAAAAAATCGATTCAACGAGAAAAAAAAGGAGAGAGGGATTATGAAAAAAACAAACACAACCTAAGTCTATCGCGTGTTGAATATCTCTCTCATTCATTAGGTTACTCTTCAGGATTTACATCTTGAAAGTTATTGAATAGGTTGACAACTTCTAGTGGCAAATCACTCTGGATGGGCAGGGAAGGCGACGACTCATGCTTCACTACAAATGCCAAGACCATGTCACATTCCTTAGTCTCTTTTGACGAACAGAGTACTATTTAAAAGATGTAATTTTTGCGTGTTAAGAGGATGAGATGAAGAGTGCATGGGTAGAGTATCATATTTTGTTGGCTTGGTTGGGGGGTTCTAATAGAATCTTCTTACCTTTATGGTGAAAGATAAAAGTATTTCCCATTTAAAATTTGTGGCGTATTTATTATAATGCCAATGACGACCTTAGAGAATGTGAGCAACATACATGGGTAAGACATCGCATGAGATTGTGTCGGTGTAGTCACCTATGGTACCCCCGTCTGTGTAATCAACCCAAAGGTTTAATTACACGAGGTATCCTGGATAAACTCGAGTCCCAACTTGTTACTTTCCCTGGGGTCCAACCAACACACCGATGACTTACACGGTAGCCCAAACAATGCCTTATATGGTGCCATACTAATTGATAATTGTTGTTGTAGGCAAACTCAACCAAGGGTAAGTTCATCTTCCAACTACCCTTGATGTCCAACTTGCATGTCCAAAACATATCCTCCAAAATCTGGTTCAATCGTTCTGTCCCCCCGTCTGTCTGAGGATGGTATGATCCACTCAAGTGCAATCTAGTTTCTATAACCTCCTGAAAACTACCCAAAAGCGAGATATGAAAGTCTGATCTCTTTCTGAGATGATCGATAATAATACCTCCTACAACTGAACAATCTTCGCTAGATACAAATGCACATACTGCTCTATTGTGAAATTCGTGCGAACGGGAAAAAAATTTGCAACATTTGTCAAACAGTCAACTATAACCTAAATAGAATCGTGCTTCCTTGGTGTTGAAGGCAATCCGACGATGATATCCATTGAAATGTTGTCCACTTTCACTCGAGAATGGATAAGGGTAAAAACTTTCCTGACGGTCACTGATGATCCACTTTCACCATTGATAAGTGCTACATTGATACACAAACGTAGCAACATCTCGCTTCATCCTGGACCATTAATACCGTCTCTTCATATCTTGGTACATCTTATCCCCATCGAGTTTCACCGAAAACTACAATCCATGGACCTTTTGTATAACAATCCTACACAACTCCTTGTTTGACGACACGACTATCCTCTCCTTGTATGGCAATCCACCATCCGAACCAACGGTGTAAAAAGGTACACTGTTGGCCAAAAGCTCAGCCACTCTCCTTGTAAAACACATCATGTGTTTGTGCTCTATCCACCTGCATAAGAATATCGAGAGTCATGATTAGCAATCCCATAAACGCATCGGCTAACTCACCCACCACCTGAATGAAACCGATATCAATCAACTGAAGAGAAGACAAACTTCCACTAGGTTGTCGACTCTGGCACCACATTGGTTTTTTACTGAGTGATACTGAATCATAAATTGGTAGTCCTTAATATAATCAAACCATCGTTGTCGTCGCATGTTCAAATCTTACAACCGCTAGAGACAAATCATGAGTCAGATAGTTATCCCCGTGGGTTTCAACTTCTGAGACGGATAGGTAATAAGACGATCCTCCTGCACCAACACTCCCGCTAATCCTGTAAGGAAGTATTGGTGTATACCAAATACTCTACCCCACTTTTAGGTAGAGTCAAAACTAGATCGAAAGTCAACTTCTCCTTGAGAGTGTTAAAGGCATATTGACACCTCTCAATCCATACAAAATGTATCCCCTTCTGAGTCAACTCGGCTAATGGTCCTGTAATCTTCGAAAATCCTTTGATAAACCTCTGATAATGCCCGACCAATCCCCAAAAGCTACGAACCTCCGTAGGTTACCAATCCAAAACGAATGGTACCTTCTTCGGGTTCACTGACAATCACGTCTCTGAAACTATATGGCCCAAAAACTGTACCTCCCATTTTAAAACTCACTTTTCTGGAACTTTGCGTAACTTTTGCTCCCGTAATGTCTGAAGTGAAACCCTTAAATGCTCGCAATGCTCCTCTTCGGTCCGTGAATAAATCAAGTTGTTTATCCATAAAGACGATTATAAACTGATCAAAATACAGCCGAAACACCCGATTCATCAAATCCATAAACACGACGAGGGAGTTGGTCAACCCAAGCAGCATGACCCTGAACTCGGCAGTCTTCGGTATGTCCTCCTCACGCACCCTTAACTGATGGCACCCCGAACGCAAATCTATCTTTGAGAAGAACGAAGCACCCTGAAGTTGATCAAACAAATCGTCGATCCTGGGCAAAGTATACTTGTTCCTCACTGTCACCGTGTTCTACTCATGATAATTAACATAACCACAGTGAACCATCTCGCTTGTTTACAAAAGGAGCTCCTCACAGTGATGTAATACATCGAATGAACCCTTGTTGAAACAATTGCTTGATTTTCTCTTTCAACTCCCTCATTTCCATAGGAGCCATTCGATACGGCGCCTTGGCAATCGACGTCATGCTGGGACCAAATCAATCATAAAATCAATCTGTCGAGTTGGTGGCAACTTTCTCACCTCCTCAAATACGTCCGCAAAATATCTGGCAATTGGAATTGAATCTAGAAAAATTGTAGCCCCCTCCTGGGTCTCCTCATCAATAAAATACAAGTATGTCATGGCACTACCCTCTTGCCTATGCATAACTACAACATACATCTCCGGGCAATTGGAATTGAATCTAGCAAAATTGTAGTCTCCTCATGGGTCTCCTCATCAATAAAATACATGTCATGGGGACCTTCTTGCCTATTCATAACTACAACATACATCTCCTGCCCCAGAATAATGAATAAGACAGCCCAACCCTTACAATCTATATGAGTCCTATATCTAACCAACCAGTCCATACCAAGGATCTCATCATAAGAGTGGGTGTCCAAAACTAACAAATCAACCTCAAAATATAACCTACTCATGTAAACCTCCACATTATCACAAATCTCCAAAATACGTGCAGATAAACCCAACGGAGTAGCTATCGATAAAGCTTTATCACAAAGTCTAGGAAGTAAGCTAAAAATCTCCACAAAACCACGTGATACGAAAGAATGTGTGCACCAGTGTCAAACAAAACTCTAGCTAAAGTATCGAAAACATAAAACGTATCATCCATTTCCTGGACTTATCCCTAGCCCTTTTGCTAGGGTTGCGCTATCTGATTAAATCTCCCATACTAAAGTTAGGACCGTTGATGTGCAATTATAGTGCGGGTAATGCTGCTACCGACCGTGGCCTCACCGCTGGAAGCTGCGGAGGTCGGTATGGCTGTTGCTGGGGCTGAAGCCCTATTGGTCCTATCCATGATGACCATGACCTTGGCCTGACTAGTCCTGATGCTGCTGATGCCCCTGAATATTTGCATTGGGGTAAACTCAAAATACGTGTCCTCTTTCTTCACATTTAAAACATATTATCTCTGTTACTAGCGCCTCTCCCGCTTATGTCTGAAATGCCTTCACTTAACCTTCCCCTCCCATAATGATCGATGCTACTGACAGAGGCACTACGAGAGGTATCTCTTACTGGGTTGTCGCAAAGCCTATCGCGACTACCTAGCTGATCAAATTTGACATTTATTGTACACTGCCCCTAGCATCGGAGCTGGAGTATCCGACATAACGAGCAGATGTGATGCGGGATCCACGAGATCGGCCTGTTCTGTTGGCTCTCTGGCCCGACTAAATCTCCTCCTGGACGACAGCTGGAATTTTAGGTGGAAACCATATATGTAATGAAATATAACTAAGATTACAAAGATAGGCACGTATCAAAGAAAGCTAAGAAAAAGTCTAAGATAATCTATAACCCTTGTCACCTAAGACCATGCTCTGATTCCAACTGTGATACCCCATGTAATTAAACACTTAGGTTGATCAAGTCTAAATATAAAATCATACATGATATTAACACAATATAATACCATTCTCAACATGGAGAGAACAAATGAATGCATAGGCAAGTAATATGGAAACGATATGAAGGTCCTCAAATACAATCTCATATAGATGTCCATAGTCCATAAGAGAATTACTGAAATGTCCCAAAATAATATCTCAATACATCCTGATATATATGTACATAGTCTATAAGAGAAATACAAAAATGTCCCAAAATAATATCTCAATACATCCTCAAATAAGTCTCTCAATAGTACAAACTTGAATGTCACAAAGTAAACTAGGTTGAAAAGTAAAATGCTAACTGGATAAGGTAGAGACCCACAATGCCTCTGTGGATCCTAGATACGACTGAGGAATAAAAATGTTGGATGGAATAAACAAGCTATACGAGGTCCAACCCTAGTACACGAGGTCCACGTAAAGAGATGGGTCAAAATAATAATAGGTAACTTAGCTACCCAACTCAAAGCAGTTATATGAGTAAATGATAGAATCACAGTTTATATATAATCCAAATGAATGCCCCATCCCATAAAACGTAGCCTCATAATGTAATAGAATAATTATCCTCACTCATTAATCGACACGTAATCGACATGTGCCCCTCCCTATCGGCCATCTAAAGAACATGCAGTACACCAAATTAATCCGTCACAATTTATTACAATTATCTCAAGTTATTTTGTTTATTAATTGTTCTCATTAATTAAACAATATGTCACCGATAGCGCCCCTTCATACAAAAAAGAGAAAACAATAAAAGGAAAGTTTGAACAAATTGTAAATCTAATCTAAGTCTTAATCACTAGATTAAGAATAATATAGAAAAAAGAGGTGATATTTGCCTTCTTTAAGTACCAGCATGGGTAAGGCTTTCAAGTCAGCGAATTTTTTTTATGTTTTCCAATTTTCCTTTCTGGAGCACCTTAGAATACTTATCTCGAGGAAAAGAGACTACTAAACATCCATCTTTCGCTCTATATCCATCTGGCCAAGAGATGTGATCTTCCAATTATTTTGCTCCTCTTTCTCTCTAGCAAATAATATATAACACTAAATAATTGAACATAATTAGAAGAAACCAATTAAACCAAAAAAAAGTCGTACGTAGAGAGCACAGAGTATATATTTGGGATTCAAAGAGTAAAAAAATAGTAAAAAAAACATAAAAAATTAGTTTCAAACAATCCTAAATCCATTATCTTAAACCATATCAAAGACCCGAAAAACTGAGACCCTATTTTGAAACCAAAAAAGGCCGAGAGAGGGAAAGAGAGGGGGGGGGGGGGAGTTGAGTAATTAAATTTTGATATTTTGAAAGAGTTAGAGGTTGTGTGTGTTGCGTCAAGAAAGTGGGAAGTGGTGAAGAAGCTGAGAATTCCAAACCTTGCCGGAAACTTTTTTGAAAGGGAAGTATTACTTGGTTGTTAACACTAGGAAAAAAACATTGTTCCCAGCACTCATCCAAAAATAACACCAAGCAACTTTTTCTTCATTAGCACCAAAATTATTCTGTATAGTATGACATCAACTAAGAAGGTTAAGTTTATGAACCTTATATCGGTAACATAAAACTAAAGAATTAAAGGACATAAAAACCTTTTACATATATTCTGCCTTGAGACGAAAACACTATCATTCTTTAAAAATTAATGTAAAATCTGTACCTACGAGCATCCACAACGGTGAGCTCTCTTGAAAGGTAGTTTTACTCAACCAAAAGTAATATTTACCTTTTGTCAGTCAACCATTCCACAACGATGAAGGGTAAAATATTGGCATTTTCATTTCATAAGAACAAATGATGTTCGTATGAATTAGTACGAATAACATTTGTTCATATGAAAGATATATTTGTTCTCTCATACAATTAAATGTTAATTGAATCAATTGATACGATTTTCATTTAATAGTATCAATTGATACGATTGAATGAATATTGTATCAAGTTTTTACTGATCGGTTAGGCATTCTGCAAGGTTACCCTTCCGCTACTCGACCTGTACCGTTTGGATCCATGTTCACCCCACCACTGCGAGCCACCCGTTCTTTACACTTACAGATTTTCTTGGATTTTAGTTCTACCATTGTGGATGCTCTAAAGAAAGTAACCTGATAAAATATATTACAGCAAACGTCCTTTGTTGTGTGAAGGTTTTAGTTAACTTTCAGAGAGAGGGGTTTCATGTGTTGTTACTTTGAATAATGGATAAGTAGAGTTGAAATTTCAAAAAATGTTAATTGAAGTATTTCTTACACATTCAGTAATCAAGTACACTAGTGTTAAAAAAACAGATTTTAGGAGCAACTTGAACTATGTCTCATCAAAAGCAATATTCCCTTGGGAAAGATTTGAGCCATCAGATATAAAATCTCAACATTCAATATGAACCATTCAATAGGGGAGACCAAAACCCCCACCTCCTTTATGTATGCATACTAAATGCATTATCATTGCCCTTTTTTATGTAACTATTTCACTAAATTTACCAAATGCACAAGGATGTTCCAAGCACACAAAACTAGTTTATAAAACGCCTCTGAAGAATAGTTTTTTTAAACCTAAATTTTGAAAGCTTAACTAAACAAACCAAAGGATTTGTTTGTCTTTGTGATATTGTGGGTTAAAGAAGTATATGTACATGCGATTGACATTTTGTGCATTATTTTTGCAGGGTTATGAGATAGCATCCAATGGAAGAAACTAGCTTGTATAGTGTAGTGTGGGGTTGAATGCATCTCATAGATAAAAACTGAAAATGATTTTTAACTCTTTAGTATGGATTTTGAACTTCTTTTATTCACGATTATCAGAATAGTTTTTGTTCATAGACTAAAGCTTGTTTGTGAAAGTCGTCTGAACTATGGGTTATTGTGTTTGATATGTTGTGGGCTCCAACCTTTGGCTCAATGCTCACTGGGCGGGTTACGCTGGAATTTTATGTCATTTTTGCTTTGTTATTGTTGCCACATCACTCGAGGGGCAAGAATTCCCTTGTGCACTTGTTATGGATTTCCAGCATAACCAAAGTCCTCTTAGGGGTAGACTTAATATATTTAATTAAAGGCACTCATTCTCTCTCTTATCGTAGAGTTTTACATTAAGTAAATATTATTCTAAATTTGTTACAATTTTTTACATAACTTTTATTTGTGCAACTTTTATGTAAAGCTACTTTTACACATGGTTTAGGCTACACGTCGGTCAATGGTTTAGGTTACACGTCGGTCAATGAAATACAAAGTGCTGTTGTTAAAAAGGCAGAAAATGGATAAATTTGAAACTCAAAAGGTAAGTGAAGTCTACACCAAGGATGTCAAGGATAGTGCAGCTCCTTTTAAGAAGAGATTTACTAGGTCTGCAACTAAGGTTATCAAGGAAGTTCATATTTCTTAGTCTCAATGATTAGTTCTCTTATATGGAATGTAAGGGGTGTTGGCAATAAGTCAACCAAAAGGAGGCTTAAGAGAATGTGAAAGTTTTATAATCCATCTTTTCTATCTATCTTAGAGCCTATGATAGACAATTCTAAAATTGAAGACCTTAGAAGATTACTTCAGTTTGATGAATGTTGCTTCAATTCTTCTAATAAAATTTGGTGCTTTTGGAGACTTGACTTTAAATGTGAGGTGATTCAAGATGGTATCCAAAATCTGCTTTTATCGATTTGTCATCCTCAAAGTCCTTCCAAAATAGGAGTGAATGTAATCTATGCTAAATGTACTAGATCGAAAAGATTGGAATTGTGGGATGATATAGTCTATTGTTCTCATTTATGCTAAGATATTCCTTTATTAGTGGTGGGAGACTTCAATATTGTTAGAAATGTTTCGGAGAACGCTGGTGGTAATGCTATAGACTTGAGAGGAGCTGCAGATTTTAATGATTGTATTACCACTGCTTCCCTCCATGATATAGGATTCCATGGCTCTAAATTTACATGGCATAAAGAGGTGAATGGTTCTCAGATATTGGAAAGACTTGACAGGGGCCTGATTAACTCTAAATGGATTACTGATTTTGCTGATTCTTCTCTCCATCATATTAACCGCAACTGCTCTGATCATGCTCCTATGCTTATAAAAATTCCTCATCCTCAAGACTCTGTTCCTAAGCCTTATAAATTTCAGAACATGTGGACTAATCATGATGCCTTTCAAACTGTTGTTATGCAGTCTTGGGTTATTCCAGTTACAGGCAGGCCTATGTAAACTTTTGCTTTCAAGTTAAAGAGGCTTAAAGCTTCTCTTAGAATAAGGAATAAGGAGGTTTTTAGAAATATTTTTGAAGACATCCAGAAGTTGGAGGATAATATTCTTCAAATGGAGGTAGAATTGGAGAATGGTGTTTCTGATGTTCAGAGATCAGAGAACTCTAGGCTAAAAGTAGACCTCAATAAAGCTTATATAAGAGAAGAAACTTATTGGCATCAAAAGTCAAAATGCCAATGGATTAAAGATGGTAAGAGAAACACCAAATTCTATCATGCGCAAGTGAAGCAACAAAGAAGGAGTCAATGGATTCATTGTATTACAGATGAAGAAGGGAACACTTATGAAAGTCAATCAGATATTTCTAACTCGTTCATTTCTTATTTCACTTCTTTATTTACTGCAGGTACTCTTGAAGAGCCTACTATGTTACAAGCTATCCTTAATGTGGTGGCAGCTCAGATGAATGCAATTCTAGATCAAATTCCAAAGGAAGATGAAGTTTTTAAAGCAATCAAAGATCTCAACTCAAATAGTTTTGCTGGTGCTGATGGATTCAACGAAGTATTTTATGAGTCTTTCTGGGATATAATAAAAGAAGATTTTACCAAAGCAGTGCAATCATTCTTCCTAGGTGCAGAACTTCCTAAATCTTAGAGCTCAACTCTCATTTGTCTCATTCCAAAGATTGATAGTCCTAATCTCTGCAAAGATTTTAGGCCTATTAGTCTATGTAACTTCGACTATAAGGTGATTTACCAGATTCTTAACTCAAGACTAAGTCCTATGTTATCTTCTATTACCTCTCCTTTTCAATCAGGTTTTATTCAAGGGAGAACATTATAGATAACATTCTATTGTGCCAAGAGATAATGCATTTGATAAATAGAAAATCAGAGGGAGGTAATTTGATAATCAAGCTGGATATGGCCAAGGCGTACGATAGAGTTTCTTGGTTATTCTTAATCAAAACTCTTAGGTCTTTTGGTTTCTCAGAGATGTTTATTGATATTATTTGGAGGTGCATTTCTTCCCCATTTTTCTCAGTTATTATCAATGGTCAACCTCAACGCTTCTTCTCTTCCTCAAGAGGTATTAGACAAGGGGATCCCATATCCCCTAGCCTTTTTATTATTATGGCAGAATCCTTCAGTAGAGGCCTTCATGACAACTTCTTCCAAGGCAAAATCAGTCCATTTTCTCATCCAAGAGGAAGTCCTCTCATTAGCCACCTGAGCTTTGCAGATGATATCATTATCTTCTCAAATGGTAAGAAAAAAAGTATCAACTCTTTGTTCCAATTTTTGTCTAAGTATGAACAGCTATCAGGGCATCTTATCAGTAAGGAAAAAAGCAGTATTATCTTTAGTTCCAGATGCTCTAGAGCTGCTAAACTCAGTATAGTCTCTCAAACAGGTTTCAAAGTGGTGAATGGAGTTTTAAAATATATGGGTTGCCCAATTTTTAAAGGTAGAATAAAAGCTTCCTATTTTGATCCTTTGGTTCAAGTTATCATTAATAAGATGAGTACTTGGAAGAATAAGTTTCTTTTCATGTAAGTCGTCTAACCCTGATCAATTCAGTTCTTTCATCTATTCCCTTGTACACTCTCTTTTCTTTAAATCCTCCCAAAAAAACCACCAAGATTATTAATAGCCTTTTTAGCTCTTTTTTTGGGGGAGTGAATAAAGAGTGTGGTAAGAAATATCAGTGGATTGGATGGAATTCTTTGTGTTTTCCTAAAGAAGAAGAAGGATTAGGAATTAAAAATCTCTCCTCTCAAGTGGAAGCTGCTAATCCCAAATTGGCTTGGAATTTCAAATCCGAAAAGGGGTTGTGGGCTCAATTTATGAATAAGAAATATGCTAATATGAATGGTAGATATAGTTCTTTGACTTATAGAAGAATTTGTGCTGTGTGCTCTACTTTGGAAGAAAATATTGTTAAGGTAGATAATGAGTTTGTATGGAAGCCTTCGATATCAGGTCAATTTACCTTTGCTTCAGCCTACGAGTTATCGCTAAAGTCAAATCTTCTTTCTTATGCTTTCAAGGCTGTTTGGGATGCTACAATTCCTCCAAAATTATCAGTTTTCTCATGGAACCTTCTCACTTAAAGTGTTCCCATTGATATAGCTTTACAAACAATGGGTATTAAGATTTCTTCAAGATGCAGCTGTTGTCATTCCAATTTAGAATCTCTTATTCATTTGTTCATTCAAGGTCCTATAGCTAGCCCGGTGTGGTCATTTTTTAGTCAGCTTATGGATTGTCTCCACAACAAACATATGATTGATGGTATCCTCATTCAATGGTGGATTCAAGCAGGTAAATATGACTTATCTAAATGGTTGTACAAAGACATTCCTCTGACCATCTTATGGGAGATATGGTTAAGCAGGAATAAGGCTAGATTTGAGAGAAAAAAGATGTTTTCTAATAATATCATTCAAAATGTTAAAAGTAGAATTTCTTAATTGGTGCTTCATACTTCTTTTAAGGATAATTTTTCAGATGTATCCCTTCAAGCCCAATCTACTTTTAACATTTAGAAGCTCATTAAAAATCATGTTACTATTAAATTAGAAAGATGGAAACATCCAGTTGAAGGGAAGCTTAAAATCAATGTCAAAGGTTGGTCAGATGTCTATGGCAATATGAGAATGGGTTCAATTATGAGAGATATTCAGGTAAGATGATATAGGCCAGATCTAACTTTTTAGCAGGAGGATCTTTCTACATGGCAGAAGCTTTAGCGGTCAAAAAATCTTTGGATTTCAGTCGTCTAAGAGGGAATAGCAATATAGAGGTGGAATTTAGTTCGAAGCCTATTCTAGACTGGATTTTAAATATCCAATCAAGCGTTCCGTGGTTGATCAGAAGAGTTATAAAGGAAATCCAAGACATGTCTTCCTCTATTAATGTCTCCTTCTACTTGTGTTCCTCCAAAGTCAATCTGGTTGCTGATTTGATCTCTAATCTAGCTGATAATGTTATTTCAGATATTCAATTTCTTCAAGTGTCGAGTGTCCCTAGCAGAATTAGAGGAGCTTTAATTCTAGATGCTCAAAGTTTTCCTTATTGTTAAAGTCTTCTCTTCTGAATTATTGTAAGCCATTTAGAGAGGACTCTTCTCTCTATTTGATTAATAAAAATTTTATTCTTTGAAAAAAAAATTGGTGTATTTATTCGGATATGAATGGTTGTTATGGAATGTAATGTAATTTGATTATCATTTTAGTTGATTAGTAAATGGATCAGATTTGAATTTATACATTTATGATCGAAATCTGTTGGTATTATGATATGGATTATATTTTTAAAGATCAGTTGTATCCTGCCCTATAATATAATATTCATAATAAATAGATATGGACTGCTCCAGATGCGGTTTAAATTAGACTAGTTTGTAACCCGCGTGATGCACGGGAAATACAGAGTTAATTAATATAAAATATAAACACGCGTAAACATATATGCGACAAATGCAAAGCAACAAGAATATTATGTGTAGTATAATAAGAAATTACATTGCCCAACATTTACACATTCACTTGTTTCACACCCAATTTTTTTAAAGAAATTGAATATGATGAAATAAATCTTTAAGAATTTGTCAACCTATAATACATGAATTCTTAAGCCATATCATCATCTACTAGTCACATTAAAGGATAAAAATGAGTACAAATATAAGTAAAAATATTGGTGAAATTTGAACCGAAGTTAATCAAAAGAAATGAAATGCGAATAAAAAAGTGGGTTTAAATTTATAACCGAGCCTAAAATAAATTGAGTGTTTGATCCAAATGATATTTCTTAACTAAAGATTAAATTAAAATTAAATATAAATTTAAAAGACTTTCTAGTACAATCAGTTTGAAGTTCTCTATTAATCTATACCTAATAAAAACTTTCCTACACAACAAAAAAAATCATGAAAAAATATTAACGATTAAATTAAAAATTTCACTGCAATACAAGTGATATTATTAGCACTACCACGAGGATAAGCACAATTTGTCAACATTGGAAACATATATATGGTTATCAACCAAAACGGCTGTTGAAGCAGTAGAACCATCATCCCTGAAAGTGCCCTTTTCAGACATTAAAAATTCCATGTTAGTCTCTTGATATGTTTCACTTATAGCCAATTTGATGTCCATCATGAATTTTGGATGCTTCATAAGATTGTCAAAGATATTTCTTTCAAATACTCAGCTGCCCGAGTACCACCATGACCATCGAATATCCCAAAGAGGCGGACTATTTGACCATCAATCTTGAAAGTTTTTACGCTATAAAAATCCTCCATCCTAGCTCTCTTTCCCCTAAAACTCGAGTATCTGCAACTTAGTTTTTCGTCTTCACTCTTCCATCCTCCACTAGCATAGCCACCATCATCATCCTTTTATGGTAAAACAACAACCATACCCCCTTTATTGACCATCATCTTTCTTGTTGTTCTGAATTTTCAATCCTATAAAATACGCTAGTTTTTGAGTTGGAAGGATAGAGCGTATGGAGGGGAAGAAGGGAGATACGTTGAATATATGAAATGGAAGTGGGTTTAATTAAACATGGAGGTATATTAAATATATTTGGTTTTGGGAAAGGAAGAGACAAAAGAAACCCATGCTTTTGGTTTTTGGAAAGGAAGAGACAACAGAAATTTAGGAAAGGAAAAGACAAAAAAAATCAACTCTTGAAAGTAGGAGTAGAGAGGGTTCTAGGGAAGGAAAAGACGTATTGATTTTATGTATCTGACACGGGAAAATAATTATAGATAAATGAAGACAATGCCATGTGGACAGAGGCTGCAATGACATGGATTTTCCTGAGTTTAGGAGACTTCAATGCTTATAATGCATTTTAGATTAGTATAGAGATTTAAGTTACAATTGTGCTTAATTTGACCTTTTAATATAGTTCAATAAATCAAGTTCCATCATTTTACGCATATGTTGCCTGCCTATCATTCGTGAGTCACTATTATAATGGAGACTTTTTCCCCCACATATGTCAAGTTGGATTTATAAACAGTTTTGATGTTAGATTTGTTATCAATCATTAGCACAACGATTTATACTTAAAACCAATCCCAATCTATTTTCATATCAAGTAACTTAGCAGTGGTTTATATTGTTGTAAGTCTTTGTTGACGTGTAAAATGCTTATTCCAACATCACTGATTGCCCCAATTGATTTTAGTGTAATCATATAACCTCAGCAATTGCTTATTTACATGGGAATTTTTTTTGATGTCTTAGAGAAGCGATATGTTAAATCGACCCCACATTCATTAAATGATGTGGGTATGCGCCAGCGGCATTAATCAACCGCATCTCTAAGACATCAAAGTTTGATGTCTTTAGAGACATAAAATATTCTTCCTTTACATGCGCGTGTAATAAGTGTAGAATACATTCATAGGGAAAACCGCAAATTTAATCCCAAGGTCTGGAGTCCATAAAAGACCCGATGTCTAAAAAGTTAGAACAGTAGCTTATATTTGTTTAAATCACACCCACCCTTACAAGTTTAGAATATTGATATGTGATAATGTTTTAAAGCGATCTAGTCAACGATTAACACATGGGTCCATTCTTCTTATTTAATAATAAATATAGATACTACTTACAAAGTTCCGATGTTCAATGCTTAAAATACTTGAAAAATAATATTAAGAACGTGAATTAGAGAGGGTATTGGATTGAGTTCAAGGAGACTGAGAATCGACGCCCAGTTGGAGGAGAATATGGGAGACCTTTGCTATGGTGTTTGATTTTTTTGGGTTTGTCATTGCGGACTTATTGAGTGATTTGTTTTTTCAAACTTTTTTCTTGTGTGAGGACGGTTGTAAATGAAATATGTTCTTTTTATAGATATGTTTATAAAAAATCACTTACTTAAGTTTTCATTTTTGCAAAATAGGAAATAAGCAAAAATACCAATTGAAAGAATCTGTTCAATTGAAAGTTTTTTATTCATCCATAATTATAGATGACACTAACAAAGATAAAGTGACTCGCGTATAAAAAGAAATTGATTCATCATTTATGAGGCGAAGCGGTGGAGTGTTGTACCCATGATGGTGAAAGTCTATTAGCCGAAAGTATCACTAGCTCACACTATCACCCGAGTAGCATGGGGCATGTGGAATCCCAATATCTCCATGCATCTTTGCCTGTCGCCCTTCGGTGTTATAGTAGGATGGATAGCAAAACTGCTTTCGGACCTTCGCTTAATAAACCCCTCTTCGAGCCTCTACTGAATTTCGCTAGCCCCGATCCTTAGTAGCGTTGTCAAATTCAACCGAGGCTAACCAAAGCATCACAACAACATCCAAAGGTTGACTTTGTCAATGACACAATCAAGGAGTTGACAAAGGGGAACAATCCCCCCCTGTTATTGATAGAGAGCTTACTGCCCCGCCCTTTATAATCGCGACTGTTATCATGGTAAAAAGAGTTTAATAAATTAAACCTTTTTGTTTTCTTCTTTATGCAAAAAGGTAAAATGATTTAGATATGTGTGTGTGTGTGTGTGTGTGAGATTTGGCAGGTGGAGGTTGCTAGTGGAGTGGTTGTCGGGTGGTGGTGGAAGTAAAAGGTAACGTGTGAGTTGCAGGTGGAAAAAGTGGTGCTGGAAAGTAGTGGTTAAGTGGTGGTTGTGTGCGGAGAGAGAGCTTACATAATTGTAATTGAAGTACTTAATTACTTTTAGATAGAAATTTTTTATTGTACATTCACAATATTCATTTATTATATAAAATGTTAAATAGGATGCTGCATCAGTTGGCTATGTGGATTTCTGTTTTGTTTTTTATGGGCGTTATAACATAATGTTTAAATTGTACACATAAAAATCTTTAGGGTTGACATTACAAGTTTTAATATAATAGTAAAAAATTAATATCAGGGTTAAACCTGTAATTTTTACCTTCTTAATAGACAATAAGTATGTCCCCACAATTTTAATTTATGGATAAACGACTTCTTTTGTTAGGGTTCTCACTTCAGGTTGAGATTTTAATTCCCCCTCCCCTTCTCCCTTCCTACTTATGCACGCAAATTGTTCTTCATAATTACGTTGAGACGTTTGATATGATCCATAAAAGATTAAATTAATATGGTTTTGGGTGAATGTCTTTTCTTTTCCCATCAATAATTTGGAGTAGCAATCCTATTTTAGTGAAGGGATCATAAGTATTTAGTTCAAATTTTAAAAATTCATTTGCAGCCACTGTCATATTTTGATTTTTTTAGTTCAGTAAGTCTAATCCCACTCATGATTTTCATGTGTCGTATGCGACATGGTGACTTGTCATGTCACGATTGGTTATTGCCTTATGAATGTGGATCCGCATCAGCGGCATTAACCAATTGCGACACGCCACGCCATTGTGTCACGGCGGACACATGAAAATCATATGTCGACGTAGGAGGACTCTTTTTAGTTGTTGGTCCTGTTGTAAAAACTATGACCCTATGGGACAAGTGTCATTATTTGTGGAAAGGAATAAGGGGCGGTTAAGAGGCTGTTTTGGGCAGTTTTTGGTGGTTATGGGACATAATACAATTTAAAAAATACATGGGGTGGAAACCCAACAAAACTTTGACAATGAGACTAAACTAAAAAAAACTATAGAAAATAACTAACGGAAATTAAGTTGGAGAAATAATTTATAGAAAGAGAATGTGTCCCGCACCACACCTCTCTACCATTTCGGTTTATGTTGCGGAAGAAACCAACATAAAAACAAACCCTAGAATGTAGGAATAGATAAATAATGCGAGGAGAGAGGAAAAATAAGATAGACTTATGATGAGTAATATGTAAGAATTATCGTTCCAATGATGAAAATAGTGAATCAACCCTACTCCTACGAAAAAAAACTTACAAATTAATTTTGAAGAAGTAGTAAATCTGTAGACTTTAGGAGAAAACTTGTATTTCCATATTTTTAGGGCGTTCATATTAAAACCAAATAAACTTGTATTTTCTAAATTTTTACAACCTGTCATAGAGTTTTTAGTATATTAGTCCCTGAAACTTTACCCCCTTTGGCACTTCAGACCCCGAAGTATAAAAATCGACACGCAAAATTCTAAAGTTTATTAGTTCAGTCGCTTTAGTTCAAAACTTAACGGACCATTAAGTTTTTTTGTCGAGGGACAAATTTTTCGTTAGTTAAATTCTTAAAAAAATCATGACTTTTTGCACAAAATTCAAAAAATTATGAGAAAATATCTTTGGTATAGTGTCATCACGTAAATGATTTATATATATAAATTTATGAAATTAGACATACGATTTACATACTTAGTATTTTTTGTCTTTGTGTTAGATAAAGGTCACCAAACACTATATTATTTATCAAATTATATACTAACATGTTATAATCAATACATAGATATTTTTAAAGGTTATTGGTTACGCTACTTTCTTGCAAAATTTAAGATTCGAACCATTTATGAAAGATGTTTATTATTATCTAAATATTTTAAAAAAATATTTTTAATTTATTATTTACTACATATTTTTTTATAGTAGATATAAATATTTAACTGAAATACTTATAACCACTATCATACTTTTTCTCTTGTTTAAACCTTTAGTAAGCGAGTTCGTAATATTTTCCTTAAACTTTATGTAGTCTATAAAAATGATAACATTTGAGAGGAACAGTTGTACGAAGTTAAGTTTATGACATATTTCTATAGGTACTTTTATACATAGTGTGGGGTAAAGAATTGCATTAGCACGTTCTCGGCCACAGGTTTCCAAGCACGTTCACTTATGATTCAATGAAGACTCTGAGTAAAAAAATAATTATTCAACGATATCACTTGTAACGGTTGATTAGGATCATCGATAAATCCGAACTCTCAAGGATAGCTACTAATGGGGATTAGGATTCTCATAAGATACCTTATAAATGTAAATGCGCCCCACATGAACGGCTATGTATTATTGTAACATTGAGAAGTACTATAACTCTACCGACTTTAGTTATTGAGTAATAGAGAAAATTTCAGCATCTCATGTACGTAGGCACATTGTCGAACCACATACATCTTGCATTGTGTGTGAGATTTCATTCTCCATTTACGATTACCATCGACAATTGACGACGTCTGTGGGACTGATCTTAGCTCTTTGCCACTTGTCAAATTTTTTTCACTATCTCACTCACTCAACCAATATCTCTAAAATCTCGATGACTAGGAGAGTCGTCACCAGGATATCCATAGAGACTAGGAGGGTCACCATATGGACTATAATAGTCTTGATGACCAGGAGGGCCATTAGTCATCTACTTCATCCCATAGGGTTAGATCAAAGATTGACGACTATTACTAATATCTTGATGCACACTATTATCCTTAGGAGGAGAGGGCAATCGAAAGTAATGATCCCCAATCATCTAACCAGATATCAAGGCTCATTAATAACTATCATAGGCACCTTAAAGACGAAAATGATGCCACTAGATATCACCAAGAGCATAGAGATTATCTTTAATGACGTCTGGATAGGCTGGAGATAGATGTGACAACCCGGTATCCGAAATAAGGGATGGCCAGCCCGATACTCCAATAATACAGGAATCATGGATGGAATCATTCTCAGCATCGCGGCAACATAAAGAGTATAAGGGATAAGCACACAATATTTCAGAAAACGGGTTGTTAAAAATTTTTTGTTTTATAATTTAAAGAAAGCATTTTAAACAACCCATAATTGAAAACAAGTGAAACCCCAAAAGTATATATGTTACAACTACGACAATATACAATAAAAGAACCGAATATAATATCGGTCAACAGAATTATATACAATGTACAACCAATTCAATTGATTACATAATACATCCATTATACATTTACAACAGTTTGGGCCACACGCCCGAATAAAGACCCGAACATAACTAAAAACAACAATGACGGTGTCTACACAAAATATCCCGTGATATCCGCAAAATGTCACGGCTCCTCAAAAGACACTAAAAGGGGGAGGTCAATAGGGGCATCCTTGCGGTGGAGCACCTGAGCGGTTACAATATATATATACACAGCAAGAAAGAAGAATGGGTCAGGGTCCGGTTTTATGTGATCACCAAATAAATAAAAAGTATGACAATTATGAACAGTTAATCATGGAGGATAAAGATGGTATTCTAGCATGATAACATCATATAACGAACTAAAACAATTCAATGATTATAAAGTAAAATTCAATTTTGCAAGAAGATATATATAATCATCATTAATCTAGAATCTTTATCATTATTCACCTTTTTCATTTTATCTTTCCATTCCTTATCGGGAATACAAGTTTTATCATGTGCTCTTTGTGGCACGTATCTCAATTGTATGCTCTTTGTGGCATGTACTATGCTCTTTATGGCATTTCGTTATGCTCTTTATGGAATTAATATCCATCAAGTCCCACTGGATGTTAGAATAGTTATAAGTATACATATATAACGATTCATTTGAATTTTTTCAAATGCCTTACAGTTATCCGGAACTATACATGCTTCACCTCATCATAATAACCTCGAGGAATATTTAAACTCCCAAGTTACTTTTTCCAAACATCCTTTTTGGACTTTATAATAGACCATAATACCTCAAATTAACTTCTAAAGTCTCCAAACACAAATTAGTAATCTCTTAGACCCCTACGAATTGAAAAATGAAAGTAATGCCTCAACATCACTTCACGCACTCTCGAAATAAGTCCCATATATACCAATTCTAATCTAGGGTAGTAACATAACTCACCTAGAACTCTAAGACTCTAAGTTGACTTCATACAAGAAGGTTCTTAAGTCCTAAGACTAGAGAAAAAGGGTTGAAAATGAAAAAGAAAAAAAAATGCAGGATTTTCGAATCGATTCGGCCTGGCCGAATCGATTCGGCCAAAAATATGAGGTTCTGCATAATTGTCGAATCGATTCAGACCATCCGAATCGATTCGAACAGGAAAATTGGAATTCTGTATAAATGTTGAATCGATTCGAACTAGCTGAATCGATTCGGTTCACCTAAGCCTGGAAACTGTCCCTATGCGAATCGATTCTGCCTGGCCGAATCGATTCGCCCCTGCGAATTTTGCCAATTTTGGCTATGGAGTCTTGAACTCCAATATACCCCCAACTCAAATTCATTAAACCCAAACTCATTTATTGTTACCAATACATCATAAATACCACTAACTACTACCATAAACATCAATAATCATGCAATCATTCTTTAATGATTCAAGACCCTCAAATCCACAAAAACCCTAAAATATTTAAACCATGATAAATACACAATTATCACAACTACAAGTAGAAAACTTGCCTCAATCTAGCAAATTCAGATTTTCCTTGTGTAGTAGCAAGAATCCAACCTCAATCTTCAATCTTTTCTCCTTTCTCTACTCTTTCTCTTCCTCTCTCTCTCTCTAGGTTTAGGAATACAATTAGGGGAAAAATAGAAGACTTAACAAGACATAAATCGTGCCTTTAGTCTACAATTTACAACTCAAGTGGTAAATACCACATTAAATGGTTCGCAACTACACATATATGTTAAAACCAGTCAAAAGTGCCCAAAACCTCAAAACACAATATGGCACATATTTTGACTATCTCGCACATTTCGGAACCAACTACGGCCTCCAAATTATCATTTGGATATTTTATAATTCATTTTAAGTTCCGGTTCCATTTTAAACCATAGGGTCATTTTAAATCTTATGACACTATAAATCTCAACATGAGGATATTTACATACTCATACACTAAATATACAACAAGTTAGTAAATATTAACTTTTCTTCATTAAATTAATACTTACTCCATATCCTAACATTTTATATATAATTACCTAACATAGTAAGTAAATATAAAATAGGCTCTCATAAGCGAGGGTTCTTACATACTGCCCCCTTATGAGGGAATTTTGCCCCAAAAATTCAAGCGTACCTTGTAAGAAGAGATGAGGATACTTTTCCCGCATGTCGTCCTCACGTTCCCACGTCGATTCTTTAGCATTGTGATGACTCCATTGGACTCTCACTAAAGGCACCGCATGAGACCTCAACCTACACTCCCTATGCTCAAGAATAGCAACCGGTTGTTCTTCATATGAAATGTCGGGTTGCAAGTCAATATCCTCGAAAGGGATATGCCAAAGGGCACCTTCGCATCTCTTATACTTCTTCAGAGAGGAAACATGAAATACATCGTGAATTTTTTTGCAAAGGTTCGGATAAGGCAAGTTGATACGCCACTGGACCGACTTTCGCAATAGCTGGAAAAGGTCCAAAAAAGCGGGGCACAAGCTTTCCTTTCTACCCGAAATGCTTAATGCCTTTCATTGGTGACACTCGCACTAAGACTTGGTCACCAATCTCCAACTCCATGTGTCTTCTACCCGCATCGGCATAGTTCTTTTGGCGGTCTTGGGCTATCCAAATGCGATTCCAAATAAGTTCAATTTTAAAAGAAGTATCTTGGATCATTTCAGGTCCAAGGAATTTATTATCACTCACTTCCAACCAACAAGCGGGCGACCTATATGGCCGGCCATAAAGAGCTTCATAGGGCACCATTCCAATAGTAAATTGTTATAAGTTGTTGTAAGCAAACTCAACCAATGGGAGGTATTGTTCCCAACCACCCTTGAATCAAGCATGCTCATACGAAGCATATCCTCCAACATTTGGTTTACTCTTTTAGTTTGAACATCTATTTGAGGATGATAAGAAGTGATTAACTTCAATTCGGTTCCCATGGACACTTGGAAACTTCACCAAAAATGGGAAACAAAGATCTTGTTTCGGTTGAAAATGATATTTAAAGGTACCCCATGAAGTATAACGACCTCCTCGATGAACAATCAGGCATAACGGGTAGTGTCATAATCAGTACACACGGGTAGGAAGTGTGCTGACTTAGTCAAGCGGTCGACAATAACCCAAATCAAATCATAACCCCTCTGTGATCTTGGTAAGCCCGTAATAAAGTCCATCGATATGCTCTTCCATTTCCATACTGGAATCTCTAGCGGTTGCAACAAACCTGTCGATCGCTGATGATCGATCTTGACCAATTAGCAAGTAGTGCATTGGGACACAAACTCAAAAATATCCCGCTTCATGTCTGGCCACCAATACTGGTGACGCATGTCTTGATACATCTTATCCCCACCAGTATGTACCGTAAATTTTGACCCATGAGATTCTACCATCACCGCCCGTCTCAAATCCCCCTCTTCCAGAACAATAAGTCTTCCATGAAAGCGTAATCCACCCTCTGAACTTATCGAGTAGGATTCCGCTCCCTCGGATAGTAATCGGTGTATATGATCTTGACATCCCTTATCCCTTCCTTGGGATTCTATAACCTTTGCCACAATGGTAGGAGTAATGGTCATCACTGACATGAACGCTCTCACCACTGCATCCTCCTGACTGAGCTCTTTCCACTTAGCCTTCCATACATCAGCTAACTCTCCCGCGGGCTTTCTACTCAAGGCATCCGTCACAACGTTCGCCTTGCCCAGATGATAATGGATATCAAATTGATAATCTTTCACGAACTCCAACCATCGGCGCTGACGTATATTCAAATCTTTCTGTGAAAATAAATATTGCAACGATTTATGGTCCGTGAAAAGACTAAATTTCTCCCCTAGGAGATAATGCCTCCAAATCTTCAAGGCAAAGACAACCGCGGCTAGTTCTAAGTCATGCACCGAATAGTTCTTTTCATGGGGCTTTAGCTTGCGAGAAGAATAATCAATAGCCCGTCTCTCTTGTTGAAGCACACCTCCTAATCCTTGAAGAGATGCATCGGTGAAGACTAGATATTCCAATCTCGGCTTTGGCAAAGCGAGGACTGGAGCTGAAGTCAATCTATCTTTGATCTCATCAAAAGCAAACTGGCAAGAGTTATCCCAAACAAATCTCACCCCTTTCTGGGTCAAATTTATCAAAGGGCTAGCGATCTTTGAGAATCCCTTGATAAATCGACGGTAATAACCCGCCAAACCCAAAAAACTACGAATCTCGGTATGTGTCCTGGGATGACCCCACTCCCTCACCGTAACTACCTTACTCGGATCCGCCGATATACCCCGAGATGACACCACATGACCCAAAAACTGAACTTCCTTCAACCAAAAGCCACACTTCTCGAACTTCGCATACAATTGGTGATCCCTCACTCCTTACAGGACCAATCGTAAGTGAGTAGCATGGACAGATTCGGTATGAGAATAGACTACGATGTCATCAATGAATACAATAACAAATTGGTCAAGGAAGTTCTGAAATACCCTATTCATGAGATCCATAAATACAGCGGGGGCATTGGTTAGTCCAAAGGGCATAACCAAAAATTCATAGGATCCATATCTCGTCAGAAATGCGATCTTGGATACATCTTGCTCCCGTATCCGCAACTGGTGATACCCCATCCTCAAATCGATCTTAGAGAAGTATAACGCTCCCCTAAGTTGGTCAAATAAATCCTCAATATGAGGAAAAGGGTATTTATTCCAAATGGTGACTTTATTCAACTCTCTATAGTCCACACATAACCGGAGAGAACCGTTTCTCTTCTTTACAAACAACACCGGAGCACCCCATGGTGACGTACTGCGCCTAATGAATCATCTCTCCAACAACTGCTGAATTTGGTCTCTCAATTCCCTCATTTCCACAGGAGCCATGCGATATGGATCTTTCGTAATAGGTCGAGTTCCCGGTGCTAAATCGATCACAAACTAAATCTCCCAGCTCGGAGGTAATCCCGGTATTTCCCAGAAAATATCTTCAAAATCTCTAACAACCGGAATAGAATCCAGGGGAACAACTACATCCCTAGAAGTCTCCACAATACAATATAAATAGGTACTCGTACCTCCTTCCAAACTAGGCATAACTACCAAGAACATTTCTTGTCCCGGAACAGCGAAGACTATACTCTTCCCGTAACAATTTACTATCGCGTGATATTTCATTAACCAATCCATACCCAAAATCACATCATACCCGACCATGTCAAGGACGAGTAAATCGGCCTCAAAGCACAAATTACCAAGATTAATCCCTATGTTCTTACAAACAAAGAAAATCAATGAACCATCACCCATAGAAGATTCTACGCTAGTGAAAGTACTCTCAGCAGATTTTATCAACTCTGTGGTCTGAGCAAAACTCCTAGAAATGAAAGAGTGTGTCACACCCGTATCAAATAATACCCAACCCAAATGCCCTTGGATGAGAAATTTACCCTCAATTACTGGAGGTGCCAGAGGGGCTGGAGGAAGCATAGCCTCCTGAATATGATAGACCTGTCCATATTGGATTTGCCCCTGCTGTGGAGGAACAACCGGATTAGGTGCCTGGGGCAAAAACTGTACATATGGCTGCTGCGGAGCCCTAGAAAACTGTCCTCCAATCAACTGAGGACACGACCTCTTATAATGGCCCAGCTCTCTGCACTGAAAACATTTGTTCGTCACATTCTCTTGGTTCCATCCCTTATTATTTTGGAATTGCCCAAAATCTCGGCCCTGCTGGCCTCTACCTCCATTCCCACTTCTACCTGCTTGTTGTTGTGGAGGTCCACCTTGACCCGGCCTATTATTGTTACCACCCGCATTAAATCCATCAAAGCGTTAGCGTTTAGACAAATCCCCTTGTTGGGGGTCCCTCTCTCTTTATTTGCTCCCCGAAGATTGGGATGAAGGAAATGCCCCTCCCCCAATCCCATTACCTCCAGGTCTTCCCACTTTCCCCATCGTGGTAGCCTTCTTGCTATTTTGCACAAACAATCTATGCTCTTGGCAATGAAGTAATGCCGCATTCATCACATCCCCAAAGGTTTGTAAAGACGAATTTCCCAACAAATGTTGTTTTATCCGCCAATGTAAACCTCCCACAAATATGGAGATTCTCCTCTCTTTCGGAGTCACCTCATCCGGTACAAAACTTGCCAATCGGGTGAATTCCTCTTCATACTCTGCAACAGATCTCTCCCCCTGTACTACATCTTGGAGCTTCCTTCGCATCTCCCTTTTAACTGCGGGAGTGAAGTACTTCCGGTCAAACAAGGCCCAAAAATCAGTGATTGTCATCGTATCCCTCTGTTCTGGTTTAGTCATTGACTCTCACCAATGTAATGCCAATACGACAAGCTTGAAAGTGACAAGGATTTGCTTTTTCACCTCACTACATTCTACCATTCGAAGATGGCATTGCATGTCTTTCTTCCACTGATTTGCCCTTATAACATTCTAGCCTCCATCGAATTCCGGGGAATGACCCTTTAGAAAAGACTCCCTAACTCTTTCCCACGAAGAAAGTCCCGTAGGAGCTTGTGCCTCTTGCGCCCGTGGTTCAACTTGTGGCATTTGTTGTACCACTACAGTCATCGCTGCATTGACTTCTTGGGCCACTATGTTTGCTACATCAGCAGCATTTATACTCCTCGGTGGCGGCGGTGGAGGACCAACCTCCTCTTCCACAACTCTATTACATCTCGTTGGGCGACCTCTCTTAGGCGGCATTTGAGATGGAGAAACAATAGAGTTAGGATACTATATAAAAAAATCTATCTTGCAGAAGATCGCAAACATACGCAACCAAACAGTCTTAACATTAGGCTCTATATCAAAGAACGCTACGGTAGAACGTGACAAGTCCTCATATATCCTAAAGACTCTAGAACCTGATGCTCTGATACCATCTGTGACAACCTGGTATCCGAAATAAGGGGTGGCCATCCCGATACTCGAATAATACAGGAATCATGGATGGAATCATTCTTAGCATCGCGACAACATAAAGAGTATAAGGGATAACCACACAATATTTCAGAAAATGGGTTGTCAAAAATTTTTGTTTTATAATTTAAAGAAATCATATTAAACAACCCATAATTGAAAACAAGTGGAAACCCCAAAAGTATATATGTTACAACTACGACAATATACAATAAAAGGACCGAATATAACGTCGGTCAACAAAATTACATATAATGTACAACCAATTCAATTGATTACATAATACATCCATTATACATTTACAACAGTTTGGGCCACACGCTTGAATAAAGACCCGAACATAACTAGAAACAACAATGACAGCGTCTACATAAAATATTCCGTGATATCCGCAAAATGTCATGGCTCCTCAAAAGACACTAGAATGGGGAGGTCAATACAGGTGTCCTTGCAGTGAAGCACCTGAGCGGTTACAATATATATATACACAGCAAGAAAGAAGAATGGGTCAGGACCCGATTTTATGTGATCACCAGATAAATGAGAAGTATGACAATTATGAACAGTTAATCATGGAGGATAAAGATGGTATTCTAGCATGATAACATCATATAATGAACTAAAACAATTCAATGATTATAAAGTAAAATTCAATTTTGCAAGAAGATTTATATAGTCATCATTAATCTAGAATCTTTATCATTATTCACCTTTTTCATTTTATCTTTCCATTCCTTATCAGGAATACAAGTTTTATCATGTGCTCTTTGTGGCACGTATCTCAATTGTATGCTCTTTATGGCATGTACTATGCTCTTTATGGCATTTCGTTATGCTCTTTATGGAATTAATATCCATCAAGTCCCACTTGATGTTGGAATAGTTATAAGTATACATATATAACGATTCTAGGACCGCCCGTTCGGGTTTCCCCACTGTGCGAGCCCCTAAGTAACCATCATCTTCCATGGCCTAACATCAAGACAACCTGGGATCCTATCAAAACGTAGGGAAATGTCCATATGCCTGCAGGGTAGTCATAACCACACCCGGAATTACCTACCCATAGCAGAAAATATAAAACAAACGCTCATATGGCCTAGGACTATATCCACCCTGCATTCATTAGCCAGAGGGCTTCACCTTACGTGCGGACTTCCCTTAAGATGGTATTTAGAGAGGGTGTGTTCCAACCATTTTATTAATTATCATGACATGATTTAGTAAATTATCATTTACTTTATCCATTTGTATTTTATGAAATGCCTTACGGTTATCTGGAACTATACATACTTCACCTCATCATAATAACCTCGAGGAATATTTAAACTCCTAAGTTATTTTTTCCAAATATCCTTTTTGGACTTTATAATAGACCATCATACCTCAAATTAACTTCTAAAGTCTCCAAACACAAATTAGTAATCTCCTAGACCCCTACAAATTGAAAAATGAAAGTAATGCCTCAACGTCACTTCACGCACCCTCGAACTAAGTCCTATATATACCAATTCTAATCTAGGGTAGTAAACTAACTCACCTAGAACTCTAGGACTCTAAGTTGACTTCATACAAGAAGGTTCTTAAGTCCTAATACTAGAGAAAAGGGGTTGAAACTGAAAAAGAAAAAAAAAATGCAGGATTTCCGAATCGATTCGGCTTGGCCGAATTGATTCGGTAAAAAATATGAGGTTCTGCATAATTGCCGAATCGATTAGGACCATCCGAATCGATTTGGATAGGAAAATTGGGTTTCTTCATAAATGTCGAATCGATTCGAACTAGCCGAATCGATTCGGTTCAATTAAGCCTGGAAATTGTCCCTATGCGAATCGATTCGGCTTGGCTGAATCGATTCGCCCCTGCGAATTTTGCCAATTTTGGCTATGGAGTCTTGGACTCCAATATACCCCCAACTCAAATCCATTCAACCCAAACTCATTTCTTGTTACCAATACCTCATAAATACCACTAACTACTACCATAAACATCAATAATCATCCAATCATTCTTTAATGATTCAAGACCCTCAAATCCACAAAACCCTAAAATAGTTAAACCGTGATAAATACACAATTATCACAACTAATCATTTATCTTAAACCACATATAGCAAGTAGAAAACTTGCCTCAATCTAGAAAATTCAGATTTTCCTTGTGTAGTAGCAAGAATCCAACCTCAATCTTCAATCTCTTCTCCTTTATTTACTCTTTCTCTTCCTCTCTCTTTCTCTCTATGTTTAGGAAAACAATTAGGGGAAAAATAGAAGACTTAACAAGACATAAATCGTGCCTTTAGTCTACAATTTACAACTCAAGTGGTAAATACCACATTAAATGGTTCGCAACTACACATATATGTTAAAACCAGTCAAAAGTGCCCAAAACCTCAAAACACAATATGGCACATATTTTGACTATCTCGCACGTTTCGGAACCAACTACGGCCTCCAAATAATCATTTGGATATTTTATAATTCATTTTAAGTTCCGGTTCCATTTTAAACCATAGGGTCATTTTAAATCTTATGACACTATATATCTCAACATGATGATATTTACATACTCATACAGTAAATATACAACAAGTTAGTAAATATTAACTTTTCTTTATTAAATTAATACTTACTCCATATCCCAACATTTTATATTTAATTACCTAACATAGTAAGTAAATATAAAATAGGCTCTCATAAGCGAGGGTTGTTACAATAGGGGCCTAAAAAGAGAAGCGTAAGCGAGTCTACAGGTCATGCACTTCTAGTTCTCAGGCGAGAAGACCTCACAACCGCTGGAGGAGTTCCCCTCGACGTAAGGAAGATTCTCATCACATGGGGTCTCTAACACGAAGATCCCACTCCAATGAGCGAAGAGGAGTATAGGATATTCGTGATCTGGTCAGAACAGAGGTGGATAGGCACCCTTCCCACTAGGGGTCATGGAAGACACAAATGCTAGATAGACGAGCCCTTGTTAGCAAGATAAAATCACCATTTAATTGGGCTTTTGAGGATTTTGAACCTCCTAATAAGTGTTCAGCTCCACGGTTCAAAATTTATAATGGAATGACAGATCCCACCGACCATGTTAGGCAATATCGCCAGACCATGATGATGTGGAACAACAACAAGAGCTTGATGTGTTGCATATTTCCCTCCAGTCTTAAATATGTTGCCTTGAAGTTGTTCGAGAAGTTACCACACATGTCGATTACTTGCTTTAAGCAACTCACTGAGGCTTTACATTCAAATTCATCATGACATTACCCATCCCAAACGGATATAATCTCTTCTTATGATGAAAAAAAGACTCAAGAGACACTCTGAGAGTATGCTAGGAGGTACTGAGAGGTGTATAACGAAGTGGGAGACTATACCTAGAAGTTTACGGTGGTTTATTTTAAGATTGGGTTGCCGAGCAGCTCCATGCTCCATCAATCCCTCACCAAGAGAAAAAAGTACTAATAAGTATGTGAAGGTGGAAGATATAATAGTTAGAGTTGGCCAGGAAGCAGATCTTCTAAGGAAACATAAAAATGGAGATAAAAAAAGGAATGAGCAAAAGTAAAATGGGAATCCAAAACGAACTGAGAAGAAAGATCCCAAGATAGTGTTAAAGGCCATCAACACGATCTTTACTGATCCGATCTACAAGATATTTTATAAGATTAGACGTCGGGATTATTTTAAGTGGTCTGAGAAGATGATAAGTGGTCGTAAGAAGAGGAACATGACAGTGAAGTGTGCATACCATAAGGATCATGACCATAAGATTGAGAATTGCAAAGACGTAAAATCCCACCTTGAGGAACTATCTCAGGCTAGGAACCTCAACGAGTTCGTTGAAAAAAAAGAAGTCCAAACACAAGTTGTGAGCGACCAGAGTCCAGACAATTTCTGAACGAAGATTTGGTTCATGAGTTCACAGTAATTCATAGTGCCTCAAATCCAAGTCAAATCAAAGGGAATGCCCTCAGAATTGAGATCATGAAGCTCACAACAATGATGGAGACATTCTAAATTGAGCAGGCCAAGCCCATTGCGGGCTTGGCCTCGATGACCCAATGGAGGAGATTGATTACTCCAAGCACATAATATTCATCGATGACAATCTTCCGGAGTGAGGATTCCTCATCATAATGTTTCGATAATCACTCTTAAAGTTTCCAACTAGGACGGGGACAAGCTACTAGTAGATCAAGGGAGTTCCTTAGAGATAATGTACTTAAAGATGTTCAACAAATTGAATCTGAAAGTAGAAGACCTGTAAGAAACTTCTATGCCCCTAGTGATTGGGCATAAATATTATATATTTATTCCCCTAATTTTGATACATTTGTGAACTCGAGTGATGCAATCGATATGGATTTAACTCAAATTTAAACTACTAACCTTCGTTGGAAAGTATTTCATGTTTCGTGTTTCTCTAATGTGTTTTACAGGTTAATTATGCAAGCGATTCAACAGAGAAATCAAAATATTAAATGAAAAGATAAGAAGGCAAGTTCAAGGGCAGTTTGGTAATTCTACAGCCGAATCTTGGAGGAGTCAACTGAAAAATTGAAATGCTCGGAACAATGAGAACCATGGACGAGTTACGGTTGAAGAGTTATAATCAATTAAAGTTGAGGAAAAATCCAAGAAGAAAAGAAGAAAACATGAGAAAAATTCTAAGTGTTGAAAAGAAAAAAAAGAGAGGCCCAAAACCAGAGAAAATTCCCGAACCCAAGGTGAACCAGTTCGGGGGTCGAACTACTGTGAACCGATTTGAGGGTCCTGATGCGCGAAATTTCTCCTTTATTCTGATTGGTCCAAAGAGCTCCATAAGGTTACGACTCATTCTAAAACGTATTTGTACGAAGATAATGATTTAGAACAGACAGTTCTTGATAGTTTTTCATAGTTTTTGATAGACAAAAAGGTAGAAGATCATTTAGGAACATAGTTTGAATTATTTGCTTCAAGATTTATTCATTCTGGGTTTGTTTTCAAATTTTAATCTAAGTTTCATTCTTCTTATTATTGTTCTTAAGTGGTTATTTCTCTTATTTGATTCAAATAATTTTTGGGTTCATGATATGTATTTGCATGTTTCAATATAGTTTCATCATGAGTTCGTACACATGCAACGTAATTATTTCATGCATCGTTTAGTTTAACATGTGTGGCTAGATTTAAAAGGTCGGGATGCATGAACTCAACCTGATGTGGTAGTTGCATGTGTATAAAATTAATCCTCTAAATTTAATGGTTTATTACGATCGTATTGCGTAGAAATGCAACAATTTTAGATCTTTAGATCTCGTTTGCTTCAAGCTAATCGGGATGCTTCAGAATGCAATTCGAGGGTAACTATCACAATACCGATTTACTCGTCCTCTGATTAAGTATGGAGCGGGCTTGAACCTCATATACGTAATGCTTGGGAGTACTAAATTATGGGTCTAATTAATTACCTAAATTTACGATTAGTTTTACACCATAAATACACTAGGGTTGAGGGATTGTATTCCCGTCCTGCTTTCCTCATCATATAGTTCAAGTTTTAATTCAATCATCATCATCATTATTTCGAATAATTTAGAACAGTTGCATTCCATTTATACTTTAGTTCATTAGTTAAACATTTACAAAATTGCATATAGTTGTATCTATTTCACCATTTAGATCATCTTTTCCTTTTCTTTAGAGTCAGAGTTTTTATTCTTTCGTCTGTCCAACGCCGTTACAACTCTGTTGTCCTATTTCCCTGAGGATCGATACCCGACTTATCGGATTATTACTTGAGCGATAGGCTTGCACTTGAGCCTAGAGACTACGCACTTCTGAGACACATTATTACTCCCGTCAAGTTTTTGGCGCCGTTGCCGGGGAGTGAGGTAGTCTTAGTATTAGATCAAGTCAATCTCAAATTTTGACGAAAAATTTCCAAAAATCCAAAATCATAAAAAAATTTAAAAGCACAAAAATATTCTTCATCATCTCTGATAAGCCAATTAATGTAAAATTCTGAATTCACTCCAACTCCCCATAATACTCCAACCCACATTCACGAAAATCCAATAGTTGAGTACGATCCTGATAGCCTTCACACTCCTAACGTTCCACAATTCTGGGTTCCATCTCCCATGCCTACACACACCCCGACATCTCTCTTAGGACACACTTTAGAGCGCGCTTCGAGCATACTAAATGAGGACACAGAGTCTTTGAGTGAGAGAAATATGTCACAACACGGTAGTGAAATCGCCGGTGAGGAAGAGGTCCCGTACCACCCTTTGAGAGAAATCTTATATCCCGAAGGCACTGTCACTCCGGGATGCATTGTACTCCCATATAATATAGGGAAATTTCATTTTATAAATGGGATGACCCAGATGCTCCCCCTCTACCAAGGGATGGAATCTGAAAAGCCATATCTCCACATTAAGGAATTTGAGGATGTGTGTGAAACGCTCAATGATCAAACTTGCACACAAGAGGTGATCCGCCTCAAACTCTTCCCATTCTCTCTAAAAGATAAGGCTAAGACCTAGCTATGGTCTTTACCTCCAAGCTCGATTGCATCCTGGAATGAGTTGCAATCTAAATTTCTCAAGAAATTCTTTCCTCCCCATCAAACGGACTCCATCAAGGCTCAAATTCAAACTTTTCGATAATTAGAAAATAAGTCATTCGATCGATGTTACGAGCATTTCAATGAGTTAATTTCTTCGTACCCCCATAATGGATTTGATAAACTGCAAATCATTTCCTTCATCCATAATGGGCTTAACATTAATTCCAAGCAACTCGTTGAAACCATGTGCGATGGTCCATTTATCGAATTAGACGCCCACGATGCTGAGCTTCACCTGAGGTATGTCACCGAGACTACCCAATCCTAGGATACTTCTGACCCTAATGCTCAAAATCGGACTCGCCAAGTGACCACCACTCCATCAGCGTCCGACCTATTTCACGTAGAGAAAAATTCTATAATAGACGGTCGACTCGATGTTCTTGAGAGAGAAATGCGACAATTGTTGGAGAAATGTTCAGAAGGACCATCTGGATCCACCCCGAACCCCCTTGAGAGGGTATGTGCTATTTATGAGGCGGTACATTCAATAAAGGAATGCCCGGTGATACCCGCCTACAAAGTTATGCTTCAAGAACAAGTGCGTGGTATAGTAGGATTCAAGGGTAATTTCGGTGCGCCGCATGGGAATTCTTACAACCCTTCATGGAAAAACCATCCTAGTTTTAGCTATGGGCAACAACATGCTGCGATGAATCCTAATTCACATGTTGCCCCTCCTCCACCACCGCACTTTCAACAGGCTCCACACATGCAAGGATATGTGCAAGCACCACCACCTCAAGGGGCATATATTACTCCACAGTGGAGAACTCTCGAGGATACGATGAACCAATTTATTAATACCCATAATGCAGCCAATGCTAGGTATGATCACATGATCAGCGACATAAATGCAAATATTTCAAAGATACAATCATCATTGAGTATCCAAGAGAAGTGAAAGTTTCCTGCCCAGGGCCAAAGACCTCTCCAATGTCAAACTAGTGTTAGCGCCACACCCCATGAACATCTTGAGCAATGTAGCACAATTACCACTCTACGTAATGGGAGAGTATTTGACTTATCACCTCCCTCACAAGACGTACCTAAAGACAAGGAGATTTCTCCCGGCACAAAAGAGGTCGAAGATGTCCCCTTAAAAGAGAGTGATAAAGAAGACACTAGTGAGCCCGAGGTAGTAGTTAAACCACCCTCCGCGGCACCGTTTCCTGAAAGTCTAATTCCTTCCCACAAAGGAAACACCCATGATGATGTGCTAGACGTGCTAAAGCAAGTAAAGTTAAATTTACCTTTCCTCGATGTCATTAAGCAAATTACCTCTTATGCAAAAGTCATCAAGGACTTGTTTGTTAGTGAAGAGGAGGATGAAGGTAAAGAAAAACTTAATTCTAGTACAGAACGTGAGCTCCATTCTACTCAATGATCTCCCGCCAAAATTCAAATATCCCGGTGCGCCCACCATTTCCTACATCATTGGAGAAAATAAAATTGAAAAATCCTTACTTGACTTGGGAGCAAGTGTCAATATCCTCCTTTATGCCATCTATAGGCAACTTGATCTGGGCAACCTTAAGCCCACAAAGATCACTCTCCAGTTAGCGGATCGAACCGTGAAGATCCCAAGAGGTATAGTTGAGGATGTGATCGTCCAAGTTGACACTTTCTACTTCCCAATAAACTTTGTCATTTGGGACACGGAGCCCTCCTTCGCCTCTAGCAATCATGTTCCCATCATTCTTGGGGGCCCTTTCTTAGCTACGGCTAACGCAATTATTAACACTCGAAATGGGCAGATGCAACTCGCTTTTGGGAACATGACCTTAGAGACTAACATCGTCCATATAGCCCAACATACTGGGGAAGAAGATGATCTTCACGCGGTGAGTCTAATCGATGAGATCGTAGAGGAGCACTTGTAGTAAAACTATTGTGGAGATTCCCTAGGGACGTGCTTAGTATCGAGCAATAAGAGTGTGGGAGCATACACTGACTTAGAGGAGAGAAAAATAGTAGAGTTAGAGATCGAGCGAGTAAGCAAGGACGTAGGTAACACTCGAGAAAGAGAATTAGGAGATATAAGTCCTGAAGACTTTGAAAAAGAATTCGGGCCGGTGGAAGAGAGCCTTACAGTTAAAGTCCAATCCCTACTAGGCTCTTGTAGTCACTCAGAAGTAAGTGAATGGAAGGATAAAATCGATGAATTCCTTCTTTGTGACCATCCACCCATACCACTAGAGGTCCCGAAGGCTATTGAGGAGAAAAGTTGTGTTTCGACTGACTTAGAGCCCGACCCATGCATTCCAAAATTAAAAGAAACTTAGGTGTTCCTTCTGAATCGGTGCACGCAGGCCATGTTTTGAGTAAGCATCACAGGGATCCCTTTCCAAGTAGTCATGATGCATCTCCCGGTCTTTCCCTTATCTATGGGTGAGATCCCAACTTGTTCCAATTATTGGTTTACGATATGAAGATGGGAGAGAGGAGGAGAGCACCGAACCCCATGAGTGGGGTCGGGTGAGTTTGTGGAGAGGTGAGAGGTCGTCACACCCCCGACGCGTATGGGGTGATTTTTATTGTATTATTGAGCCATGTGTTAGGGTCATTTAGTGTCTTTATGCATTTTAAATATTTATTTGTTTTATTTTTCCACACTTTTAATTCGCTTTGAATTAGATTTTAGTCCTTTTCGCTTGCCGGCAATGCAAAAGTCTAAGTTAGGGGGTCACAAGTGCGTTTTTCTAAAACTTCACAAATGTTCAAAACTGCCCAAAAATCTAAAAAAGTCATAAAATTTTGAAAAATCCAAAAATATTTTTCTTCAAAATAAATAAAATTTCGAATTCAAATTTTTCAGAAATATCATTAAAAGTCGGTTTAAAGTCTCGAATTGTAAAAACACAATACACAAAGCCGAAATTGACTAAAGATGGAAATTGTGCGAAAATTGACGACTTAACGAATAAGTGTGGAGATTAACAACCCCGGTGAGATTCGAGCCTTTCAGTTTTGTGAAATTTATAAATCAATCCGAGTTAATTGTTAACTCAAAGTTCTTTTCAGCAATCTAATAAGTCGTCGAGGATCTCAAGTCTTTCACTTTGATCGGTTTAGAGAAATGTGTGTGACATTGACTTGAAAAACATGCACTAAAATATCTCCAAACTTAAATTCATCTCGAGACACATATGGTAACGCAATTAGTATTTTGGACAATGAAGTAGGCCATCGTTTGCTACCCAAAAACATTGACCATAAAAAGTTGTGAAAAATCATCCCTTTTGTAACCCATTTTGAGCCAAATAAAAGTTTTTCCTTTCGTTTGATAACCCTAAAAACCCAAAAAGCTCGGAATTTTAAAAAATGGAAATAGTCAGAATTTAAGTCTGAAAAGTGCAACAAAAAGGAAAAGAATAACTATGCTCAACAAAAATAGGAAGAAAGTAAAAGCGTGAATATAGAAAAAGAAGAAGAAAATGAGCAAAAGCTCGAAAAAGCACTAACAGACGTCATAAGCAAGATTTTCCAATTTCAAAATTCTTAACCTTTTCCAATTTTACCCAATACACCTTTAACCCGTAAAAGTCCTAACCGAGTCCAAAATTACGAAATTGGTTACCGTGTGGTGAGATAAAACACCCAAAAGATAATAAAAGAGATAGAAAATGTGAATTAGAGGCAATGTTCCCGTTCTTATATCCGTAATCCATTGATGAGATCCGATTACCATAAAATTTTCATCTTTCTATTTATTTGCATGAACCTGGTTCCAATATATTTACTCTTATAAATCACGCACACCTAGAGAATAGCCACATTTCGAGTGATTCGTTTATGAGAGCATCCCGTGAGATTTTGAAATCAAAATGATTTTTCGGATAAGTAATGTAATGGTTAATTAGTGGAAATTCGCGGTTAAATTTTCGGCTTCACACACATGCACTATGATTTAAGACTCTTGAACATGATTCGATGATGACTATTTTCGCGAAAAGTTTGGATTATACAATTTTTACGTGTTTTAATTTTTCTTTGAGTCGAATTTTGTGGGTACATTCACTGAAAACCCTCATGAGACAACACTTATCCTAATAGGGTAACCTAGGGGTTTAAAGGCTTGTTGCATATGCTAAATGCAATCGCTTGCCCGCGAAAAAGGTATTTTATCCCCATAATATGTTTAGAGGAGTTGTGACTGTATTCTTTCTCTTTTACATTGCTCAAGATGCGCCAAGTTCTAAGTTAGGGGGGTTTGATTGGGCATAAATATTGTATATTTATTCCCCTAATTTTGGTACATTTGTGAACCCGAGTGATGCAATTGATATGGATTTAACTCACATTTACTATACTAAACTTCATTGGCAAGTATTTCATGTTTCGTGTTTCTCCTATGTGTTTTACAGGTTAATTATGCAAGCGATGCAACAGAGAAATCAAATAATGAAAGAAAGGCTAGGAAGGAAAGTTCAAGGGAATTTTGGTAATTCTTCAGCCGGATCTCAGAGGAGGAGTCAACAGGAAAGTTGAAAAGCTCGAAACAATGAGAATCATGGAAGAAACGTCATCCAAATCGGAGTTACGATTGAAGAGTTATGATCAATTGAGGTCGAGGAAAAATCCAAGAAGAAAAGAAGAAAACATGAGAAAAATTCTAAGTGTTGAAAAGAAAAAAAAGAGAGGCCCAAAACCAGCGAAAATTCCCGAACCCAAGGTTAACAGGTTCGGGGTACCAACGAACCGGTTCGAGGGTCCTGATGCGCGATATTGCTCTTTTATTCTGATTGGTCCAAAGAGCTCCATTGCGTTACAACTCATTCTAAAACGTATTTGTACGAAGCTAATGATTTAGAAAAGACAGTTATTGATAGGTTTTCATAGTTTTTTATTGAGAAAAAGGTAGAAGATCATTTAGGAACATAGTTTGAATTATTTGCTTCAAGATTGATTCATTCCGTTTTTTTTTAAGTTTTAATCCAAGTTTCATTCTCCTTATTATCTTTCTTGCGTGGTTATTTCTCTTATTTGATTCAAATGATTTCTGGGTTCATAATACGTATTTGCATGTTTCAATATAGTTTCATCATGAGTTCGTACACATGCAATGTAATTATTTCATGCATCGTTCAGTTTAACATGTGCGGCTAGATTTAAAAGGTGTGGATGCATGAACTCAACCTGATGTGGTAGTTTCATGTATATAAAATTAATCCTCTAATTTTAATGGTTTATTACGATCGTATTGCGTAGAAATGCGACAATTGTAGATCTTTGGATCTCGTTTGCTTCAGGGTAGCCGGGATGCTTCAGAATGCAATTCGAGGGTAACTATCACAATACCGATTTACTCGTCCTCTGATTAAGTATGGTGCGGGCTTGAACCTCATATACGTAATGCTTGGGAGTACTAAATTCTGGGTCTAATTAATCACTTAAATTTACGATTAGTTTTATACCATCAATACACTAGGGTTGAGGGATTGTATTTCCGTCCTGCTTTCCTCATCATATAAATTAAGTTTTAATTCAATCGTCATCATTATTTCGAATAATTTAGAACAGTTGGATTCCATTCATACTTTAGTTCATTAGTTAAACATTTACAAAATTGCATATAGTTGTAGCTATTTCACCATTCAGACCATCTTTTCCTTTTCTTTAGAGTCAGAGTTAGGATTCCTTCGTCTGTACAACGTCGTTACAACTCTGTTGTCCTATTTCCCTGAGGATCGATACCCGACTTATCGGATTATTACTTTAGCGATAGGCTTGCACTTAAGTCTAGAGAGTACGCACTTTTGAGACACATTATTAGTCGCGTCACCTAGTCGTCTTTATAGAAAGGATGACCTTGCCCCTTGGGAAGGTTGTTCTCCCAGTTCAGGCAGGCGGAGTCTCTAAACTCATTGAGTTCCTCATGATAGACATAAACTCCTTCTATAATGCAATACTTTACAAAGGGTGTTTTTATTCCATAAAGGCAATGCCGTCCACCTACCATAAAAAGTTGAAGTGCATAACTGATAAGGGGATCACAAAGATTAGGGGAGCCAAGCCTTAACTTAATAGTGATTCATAGCTTCCATCAGACCAAAGAAGGAGAAGAAGAAATAGAAAGTTATGGAGACCGTAAAGGTCTCTATGCCCTCTGCGTAGCAACTAAAGTATGGGCGACCTGGTGTTGAGGAAACCAGGGTTGCCCCCTCCATGAGGTGATCTTTGGCAATAACTAACTTGAGAAGAAGTTTTTGACCCTCAACACACTCACTGGGGAAGAGAAGGAAAAACTAGTTTCTTTCCTCAAAAGCAATCAAGATATTTTTGCCTAGCAAGCTTATGATATGCCAGGATTTGACCCGAAGGTTATATGACATATACTCTAATGGATCCATTACATTTTCTAGTGACCTAAATTATGTGAAGAACTTCCCTCGAGAAAGAGAGGAAAGTAGAGGAGGAAGTGGGGAAACTTACAGAGGCAAAGTTTATTAAGGCAGTTCAATTCCTTAAATGATTATCGAATCCAGTGATCGTGAGAAATAATATTGGAAAGTGGATAGTCTGTATAGAATTTACTAATTAAAACAAGGTGTGCTTAAAGGATAGTTTCCCGTTGCCCAACATAAATCAGTTGGTTGACGTGATCGTCGACCACCAACGAATAAGCTTCCTCGATGCCTACTCAAGGCACTATCAGATCCTATTATTCGGTCCCGACCAAGAGAAAACTTCTTTCATCGCCACATTAGAATTGTACTTCTACAAAGTGATTTCAATTAGGTTGAAGAACGTTAGAGAAACTTATCAGAGACTTGTGATAAACATGCTTAAACAATAGTTGGCAGATACGATGGAGGTGTAAATAGATGACATGATCGTGAAGAGAAGGAAGAAGTAGAATAACCTTGCAAACCTAGAAAAACATTTTGAAGTCCTTTTCTACTCCGGAATGAGTTTCAATGCAACCGAATGCTCCTTTAGGGTACAATCAGGAAAGTTCCTTGGATGCCTAGTCAGTCAAAGGGGGATTAAGGTGAACCCTGACCAAATAAAAGCAATAAGAAAAGTGAAACCTCTAAACACAATGTGCGAGGTGAAGAAGCTAACTGGCATACTCTCCGCACTCTATAGGTTCTTATCAAGATCTTTAAAGAAATGCTACCCATTATTTCAGATTTTGAGGAAATGAAGGAAGGACATATGTAACAATGAATGTACCCAAACATCGAAGAAGTAAAGAAGTATTTGAGCCGACCTCCACTACTGGAAATCCCTGACGAGGAGGGACCCTTGTACTTATACTGATAGTGTTCATTCATGCATTTAAATTAACTCTAGTTTATGATATAAAAGGAGTCAGGATCCCATCTATAATGTGATAAAAACCTTTCTTGATGCCGAGAACTGATACCTACCACAAAAAAATCTTACATATGCACCGGTTACAGACTCTTGCAAGTTAAATCATTACTCTGAGGAGAACATGATCATTGTCCTAACTTCATTCCTTTTAAAAGAAGTTCTCTATAAGTCCTACCTGTCTGGATGGATGTCAAAGTGGTTGATAGATTAGGTGAGGTTCGATATCCAATTTTATCCCAGGACATTAATTAAAGGGAAGGTCTTGGATGATTTCATTGAAAAGTTCTCGAGTGACTAGGAACCCGCAGAGGTTAGTCCTAAAAACAAAGGGAATATTCAAGAACCGATAGAATAAGGGGAGAGATGGACCCTTTATGTTAATGGGTCCTCCAATTCCAAGGGGGGAATAACGGGGATAATGTTGGTATCCTCAGGAAAAAATGATCCACAATCATATAATACGCTTGGGATTTGAATCATTTAACAATGAGTTAGATTATGAATCATTGATTGACGGTTTAGAGAAGGCACTCTCCCTAATCGTTCATTCCCTTAACATTTTCTTTGACTCAAGGCCAGTATAAAATCAGATATCTAAAGACTACGATGCCAAGGATGAATTCACGATAAAATTACTTGAAGAGGCCCAATACCTGACTGCTCAATTCAATCACATGCAATTATAAAAGTTCTTGAGAGGAAATAACAATCATGCAAATGCCTTAGACACACTTGATTCATCTGTGAAGAGAGATTTGGTGTGAACAATTCAAGTGAAATACCCTAATCAGGCAGCATCAACAAGGGGAAGTCGACTGAGTAGATTATGATCATCAATATGGACCCTAATTGGATGGATCCAATAGTACGTTTCCTAAAGGAAGACATTCTACCTAATAATAAGAAAGATTCATATGTAATACCCTGTACTTTTATTATTATGTAATTTTTGTGTGCTTAATATTATTAATTTAATTGGGTAAATTAAATTGGACTTTAGTAAATATTAATTAAAGAGATAAAGTATTAAATTTTGTAAGGAAAAATTTCCAATTGAGTCAATTTATATGTCTTGGCTTAATTCCGGATAAAACTCTTTGAGTCATAGGTTAGGTTTTGAGTTAGTGACCTTTTAAGCCTATGACATGTTTGTTGAAGATGCAACGGCCAAGTCAAAGAGATCACATCACCATGTGATGTTTTGTGCCATGATTTGTCATCAATGTTCCAAGGATCTCTCGGGTATGAATGCATATTTTTTGTTGAGCCTTGGATATTTAATTATTGGGTGTTAGGAATTTTTAAACTATTTTTTAAATGACTTTATATTTTTTTAATAAAATTATTTTTTATGCTATCGTTAGACGAACTTTTTTGTGTCGTTTGAATAAGATTTGGAGCTTCGTTCGAATGAATTCTGATGATGTTCATTTTTGGTCTTCATTGACATCTCATTAGAAGGCTCATTCCTTGCTCGTTCAAAGTAAATTGAGTATGTTGTTCAAATGAGCCCGTACCTTGTTCGAACGACCGGACGCATTTTTCAAAAAATCAATTTTTTTCTTGGCAGTTTTTTCTCAACTCCCCACTACTCCATTCCACCCATTTAAGGAGTACGGGATTGCAGTTTTCAGAGAGATTTTTTTATTTTCTAAGAATGAGATATCTTTATAATAGTCCTAGAGAGTTTTTGTTCTTGATTCATGGTTTAACTTTCAAAACAAAACCATGTTTACACCCAATTAGTTTATATCTAATATTCCACATATATGTATATGCTTTGAGATCAATTTTTCGGCACCGTGTTCATTCTCTACATTATTGAGAGTTGTTTATTGCGAAGGATTCCACGCTCGTTGATTTACGTATGGTGGACTTCATATGATTGACGGTGGTTGTGTTCTATCTGTGGACTTTGAGATATAGGTGGACTCTTACGTTGCCACTAAGCAGAGTTTGAAGGAATGGAGAGCATCAAGGCTTACGAGGGAGTCGAGTCATTGTGTAAGTTTTCTGCCATGTTTTATTTGTAATTTCGTACTTAGTGGACTTTGTGGTTGGGTCATCCGCAATTTATTCTATTTAGGTTTCCTCGTACATCGGGTGTTGTGGTTGTTTATTTCATTCTGCAATTTCACATCTAGATGTATGCTTAGGTTGACAAAATAAAATTGGTTTGATTAAAAAATGGTTTAATTGGTGCCTAAATTAGTTTCATTTGATTCAATTTTGAATTAAGTTTGTTTAAATTTGGTTTGTGTAAATCTCATAACCATCATCCCCTCTTTCAAGTGTTATCAGAGAGGGCTCACTAAATTATCGTGTTAGATCCTTTTAGGCTTGGATATGAAAAATTTATCATTTTTTAGGTTTTCTATTTTTGATGGTTTTAACTACGCATACTGGAAGGCGCGTATGAGGTCATCACTTAAATGGTTAAGTAAGCAATTTTGGCCAGCTACTATTAGAGGGTGGTCCCCATTAACGTGTTTCGTAGGAGAAGTTCATGTTCTTAAACTCATATAAAGATGGAGTGAGGATGAGCATAAGCTAGCAAATTATAATTCACGTAGTTTAAATTCTCTTTTTAGTGCGGTCACGCTGGAGGAGTTCCACTATAGTATGACATGTGAAACGTCTAAAGAGGCATGCGACATACTCCAACTCACCTATGAAGGTACAAGTGTTGTTAAGGCTTCCAAATTTCAAAACCTCGCCACTCAGTTTAAAACCATTAAGATGTTGGAAAGTGGGTCATTTGATGAGTTTTGCAATAGATGTTCGATGTAATTAAGTAGTCTTTTAACTTGGGAGAAAAGATACCCGACAATCGTATCATAAAAAAAATCTTAAGGTCATTGCCTAAAAGATGTAACACCTCGCTAAATTCTGGCGTCGGCCACCACCAAAATTAAGCCGGGCATTAGTAAATTAAATATCATCCTTAGCATGTGACATATATGAGACATATTAAATTTTAATACAAAAATAAATATTTTAAATCAATCCCAAATATTAAGAACATCCAACTGATTTAACACCAAATTGCGATATAAAGTCTATCACATGCCAGCTCCGAATATCTCAATTATTACAATAAATCAAATCCAACTGAAATTTTAAGACAACTTTGGAATCGAAAGGCCCAATAAAACCCAAATATAGTCTCATAATAAATACGACGGAATAGGAGAAGAATCAAACTACTAAAGCAATAAAATAGCTCCAGCTGCATTTCCAAAAGATCTCCAATAAATCCTATACAGCTACTCCAAATAAATCCCTGAAATATTAGTCAATGCATGTGTCAGAGCCAAAGCCCCGAGCATGAATACCGGCTACTCCTTTCAATTTGGGTCCTTGAACCCAGATAATAGTGCTATATATATCTACCTTAACAATAGAATCTTTTAATTAAAAGAAAAACAGTAAATTTCTAAGTACCCGCAAGGTTTAAATGTGCCACACCAATATTATTTTCAATTAACCCAACTCCCACGATGTTAATTTAATTAACTTGACTCAAATTATCATTTATTCTCACTTTATTATTAGGTATAGTGGTCCTCCCGCCTTGGGTGGTTCTCCCACCAAAATACATTATTATAGCGGTCCTCCCGCCACAGGTGATTTCTCCACCAAAATACACATCCCCTTGTCATAACCACCGTCTGACCCATTTTCACTGTCGACCCTCGACATATGACAAGGTTCCACTCACACACACATCCCCTTGTCAAATTCTCCGTCTGATCCGTTTTTATCCTTCTATCCTCACGATATGACAAGGTTCCACACACGACACGATATAAATCACCTTCTGACCTGTTTAAACTGTCGGCCCCGACACATTATGTCGCCAATAAATTTTAATACCCGTTTTAATCCGGCGGTATTAATTTCCCCAAATTTCTCATTCTCATTATTCAAATAAATTTCCCCTACCCTTAAAAGCGATGTGAAAATCCTCAAAAATACCCCTTAGTCCCAAGTAAGGTTCCCAAAACACAATTTCGTCATATCCTAAGTAAATGATGATTATAAATTTTTTCACTCCACCTAGTTATCAATCCTAGGTTTTCGTAACAGCGATAAATATAGAGAATTAGCCCCCAACCTAATTTATATAACCCGCATAGACTCATACCAACTAGCCCCATACCTAATTAGCATAAATCGCAACTAATGCCCACTTACTAGTCCCATACCCAGCAAGTGTACTATAACAAGGGATGAAAGCCAATTACCTGCAATACCCAACGTTCCCGAGATATTCAAAATTATAATATTTCATAAGTGACACAATCAACAATTTATAATAATATTCTCAACAACACTAAATTCCCAAATAAATGATTTTAAATCTAAATAGGGGAAACTCAAGAACACATAATTATAGTGATTTTCCGAATCATTATTACTCGCAAGTTCCATATTAGCTATTTTTTTCTAGCACAAGTAATTTAATTAATTTAGGAATTTTTACATGAAACATCAAAATTAAATTTCTAAGGGCTCCTCTACACGCATATGCCCATAACATAACCGACTACACAAATACAAGCCCAAGAACAACAAAGTTATAATTATTTGGTAGCATTATTAATTGATACAAAACAGTCCCAAAATTAGTTTCTTAAAAATGTTATGTTCTTAATTTATTTTAGAACACATGAGTTTAATGGAGGCTACAATCAAGACACGTAACACTAAGGGAAAAGAATAGGATAAACATGAAGAGATCGTAGGTGATCTTCAAACCTATAAACTCGACATATTTACCTCCAAACAGCCTACGAAGGATAAGATAATTTCTTTGAAAGTCCAGAAGGAGGAAACACAAGTCTCGAGTGATGAGTCTGACATCGAATCCGATGATATGGCTATGTTTGTTACGAAGTTCATAAAATTTCTTGAATTTAATAAAGAGATACCCGATAAACCCCTTAAAAATTGTAATGATAATCTTAAGAGGGACAAGTAGAATAAAAGTTTTGGGTGCGAACGGTATGGCCAGAGGTCAGCTGAGTGGCCCATTAAACTAAGGAAGGAGGGCAATAAACCTATTACTTACAATGCCATCCTTAGTGATAGTGAACCAGAAGAGGCACCCGATTCCCCCATTGAGCACAACTTTACCAAATTCATGGCTAGTCTTGCTAATTTTGATGATAAATCTTCCCATGAAGATAATTCATTGCATGACACTTCCAATGACTTTATTTATGAATCCTAAGTGTTTGATGGTAGAGAGAGTGGAGAAGAAAGTGAGAATGAAGAATAGGATGAGGAGAGTGAACTCCAAGTTGCCTTTCGTGAGTTGTAGGAGGTATCATTGAAATTAAAAAAGGAAAACCTAAAGTTGGAAGCTAGGATGAAAGAACGTGCCATTGAAAATGATGAGAGTGTTTTAATTGAATATGTTAGGTCACGTGAGAGGACTTTTTGAGAGAAGCTAGAGTATGTTGAAGGTATGAGAGATAGTCTTTGAGGTTTAATGGAGGCTATGAATAAAGAGCTTCTTGAGTTTGAAGAGACTATGTGTTTACTTGAGTTTAGGATAGTGGAACTTGAAGGTAAATTGAGAGACTCGAGTCGTGTTACGTTTGATTTGGAGTCTAGGTTCAAAAAATTTAATAAGATGTTAGGCATCATCCAAATAAAAAATGATAAATGTGGTATTGGCTTCGATACTCAAAATTCTTCCACTAATATAACCCAAACCATGATTTTGAGAAAGTTAACCATTGACAAGAATGTTAAAAGATGCCAACCCTTAGGTAACATTCCACGTGTATTTTCTTGCACACATTGTTATAGGAATGGTCACCTTAGGTGTTTTTGTTTAGATCTTAAAAATGGTTTTAAGAAGTCTAAACCTAGAGTCACCAAAGTTTCCAAATCCTTAGAACATCATATTTCACCTATGTGAGTTAGGAAATTCGATTTAGAGGCTTTACATGATAGACTTCTTGATTCTCGGATTCATTTGCATGATACATTCCATAATAAATCTAGTGGTTGAGTGTGTTTGCATATTTACATACACTAGATTTTGTACATCATGATATATGTGTTTGTTAGTTTTATGTGTTTTGAGTCTTCTGTATTTTGTATTTTTCATTTATTGAGTCTTATTAAAAATACAAAAAGATTTTGTTTGTCTTTTGAGTTGTCCTTTGTTTTAAAATATTTGTTAATAGTTTTAACTCAAAAAGATTTCTTTTGTTGTGTGTAGTTTTGTTTTACACATTTTGTGTGGCATATCCTTGTGTTTGAATAATATATATATATATATATATATATATATATATATATATCATTCCCTGTATACATGTGGCTAGAACTTTTGGTTATCAATTTCGATGCTTAAATTGTTCTTTATCAGGCTTTCATGGAGTAGTTTGACTTTGATTTGCTTAATGGATTCTCTTTGTATATGGCTCCTCACACACATGCACGATCTCTTTTAAACTTTAACTTCACATGTTATATTTAAACTAAGTGAGATGTTCTCCCATTAATTATGTCATCTACATGTTTTATGACTATGGGGGATTTGTGCATGTAAGAACCATTTCCCATGAGCTTTATTTGAATTGTATTAAAAGTAGATGTGGGTTCACAGGAAATGACCATGAAAAGAGCAAATCTCCTTTACGAGAAATTCACCATTGGAAAGAGCCTAATGAAAAGATTAAAGGCAATAAAAACAAAAAAATTGCCAAAGGCCAACATAGTTTAGTTTGTTTGATCTTTCAAAAGAAATAGCTTATGCTTATCTTTTGAGGGTGTTTAGTTGAAGATCAACAAGTTTGCACAATGAATCCTAATTATGCTTATTTTTTCATGACGCTATTAGTTTGTAGAATCCTAATTATGCTTATCTAGGCTTGTGTATATTGTGCTTGTTTGTTCTTAGAGTTCACTTTATCTTGTCACATGAGGCTAAATCTAAGTTTGATAAAGTTTTGAGACCAAATAGAACTCCTTGAACATGTTTAAGTGATTAAGTCATAATTCTTTGGAATCTAGATCATACCGTTTCACTCCGTTTACCACATGATTATTTAGACACATTTATGCCATATGAGTGTGGAAAGATTATTGTGTTTTGTGACATTATATTAAAATACCAAGTGGCCAGTCCGTGATCAAAATAAAATGTTGGTCTCATATTGCTCATTCTTAGCATCACTATCGAAACTACTTTCTTTTTAAGTTACTAACCACCTAGTAATTTAATTAGACTGGTGCCAAATTTTATCTTTCACTAATTAACAACATGCGGAGGTAAATAATAATTAAACCATCAATCAAAAACTAATAAATAAATTCAACACAGATGAATAAATACAAATAACTGAATCAACAATCGGCTCAACAATAAAATATAATTTTAAACTGAAACCATAACCTAAATACACAATGCCAAATAAATAACTGAACAATACATCTGAGGATGACATGCCCAAATGAATAATGGAGTAAAGATCCTACACTAGGAATAAATGAACGAAGCGTCTATAGCAAGTCCTGCAACTTTCGAATGAGCTGCATCTTCGCATCCCTGGATAGAATATTGAAACTGGGCATCCCTGTGGCTGGACACCTAAAAGGTATTGAAAAATATTTTTGACACGGGTCAGAACCCAAGTAAAATGTTTGGAAAAATATTTAGCAAGCAATTAAATTGCAGTAATTAAATACGCATCTACACTCTTCATATTTAAGTTAGTGTCACACTTCTTGAGGTATATCTCACCCTTCATCTAGTGTGTACACCTAACGCCTGCCTGTTAATCTCTCCTAGTTAAGTTACCCCATCTAACTAGCTGTATCAAGTCTCTTTCTTCATACTAACTTGTTGTGTCCACCTGTATTTCCCATATAATCGTTACTGGATGATTAATTATGCAATTATGAATTTCTCATTATATGTTTAATCCTCCACCCACTAGAGTTATTTTAGATGTCACTTTCTTTCTCGTTTACTAATTACTCACCGTAGAATAAGTCATAAGTGTATATTTATCACCTCGTTATATACATACTAACCCGATACATCATCTACCAAGTACACATAGTAGAATAAACTACAAGTATATATATTATTCTAAATATATATATAAAATACGACACCCCTAGGCTGAGTCATGTGGTGCATGAATACTCTGCTATCAAGTCTCGGTACATGACGCATTGTATAAGGGATATTAGTTTAGTATCTCACTCAAACCATCATCACAAATCACACATATTGGAGGAGAATATAGTTCCCAGCCAAATGGGTCACGCGCATACCTACGCTCCCATTCAACCGTCGAAACTATCATACTCTCAGATAGCACATATCCAAGGTCCTATGTGCAGGGTATAAGTCTAAAATCCCCCTAATGGGGTCATCAGGATAAGACTGTCCACAACACGAAACCTCCTCCTAATAGCAAGCAGCGTAGGTATGTCATACACATAATAAATCATACAAATCATTATAGGTATATACACAACCTATATCATATATCCCATACGTAGAATATAAATCTCCCGAATATCCTACATATTATTTAATTCCATGTATCCCTCACTACTCGAAGTATACCAATTATGAAAAGGTAATTCACTCATATCCCACTCATTTAAATCTTAGGTTCGCTTATTCCCTGAATTCGTTACATTTTAATTTACACCAATTAATCTAATAACTTTGACATTAATTAGTTTATTAAGGTAGTGTCACCCAACTACAATACCCAGACTTACTTACTCAGTACGTATCATCACTATTGAGAATTTATTCTACAAAACCCCAATATTAGTTCGCAACACTCGCTAAATATCGTATTTAATAATTTATTATATTTTTTCCAACAAGGAATTAATCCTGCCACTCCGTGCCCAACTCCTAACGTAATTGCCTGAAAATAATATCCGATTCACAATCCCAACTTTTAATTAAAAGAGTTTCACCTCTATAATTTATCACGTAGTCTCACCCAAAAAAATGTTTGAACTCCCTAACATAGTTCGTAAGTTAAATTCTTGGGACTTTATTTCATAAAATTCCTTTACTAAACTTTTCCATTTAGTTTACCTTTAAAAATTCTTATCACCATCTCCCATTACTCAAGGTATTTAGTTAACTCTTAATTAGAACCCTTAATAATCCCCCAATTTCCCTAGGTCGCAACTGAGAAAAATTGTTGCCAAACTTTTCATACCGGAACAAAATAAAAAATATTTGGGTCGAGTTTTTTAACGTTGTTTGAACGAAAAAGATGGTTGTTCAAACAACAACCTTGGTCGTTCAAACGACAGGCGTGGTTGTTCGAACGATCGCCCGATCCAAGGCCCAATAATTATTAAAATGCATATGTTTAATTAAATATGCTATTAATCTTGATATATTTTCTAGATTATATTGTAAGATGGACAGGAACGTAATAAACTAAAATGGTTGGGGTAGGTTTACAATTTAAATTTAATATTTTCATATTATGTATGTTATAATATACACATTATTAGTTAATAATAGTGTTGGATATATAAAAAACAAAAAAAACCCATTTTCGGGTCTGGGTAACAAGGTTTTAAAATTAGGTAAGCTTGGAATTCTACAACCAGACTCGATTCAATCCGAGACAACTATAATAGTTCTTCTTATATAGAATAAGCTTGACCCGAGCCTTTCTAAGCCCAACCCATGTCCACTCTAAGTTTACACACTTTATTTTTTTGATCAAGAATAATAAAACCATCGGGTTGGTCCATATAAATCTCTTTTTCTGATTCATTATTTAAAATGGAAGTTTTAACATCCATTTGGTGCAGAACAAGATTGTGAATGCAAAGTATAACAAATAGTACACGTATAGGCTTGGTGAAAAAATATCACAAAATTTCATATTTTCACATTGTTTAAAACCTTTAGCCATAAGACATGATTATATTTTTCAAGAAAATAAGCGATTTTTAATTTTAATTTAAAAATCAATTTTCAACAAATTATATTACACCCTGGTGGAAGATACACAAAATGCCAAGTCTTATTAGTTTCTAAATATTCCATTTTATCATTAATATCTTCTTGTCACAAATAAACATCTAAAGAATATAAGGTTTCTTGAAGGGTATTAGGGACCTCCTATAAAGTGTAAGAATAAAAGTTGAGACCAAAAGTTTTTCCAATATGTACTCTTTTAATTTTTCCTGGATGAAAAACATATTCATTGGGTTCTGAATATTTATGGAAGAAGTGCGCTAGTGGATGTCAAGTTGTCATTATTTTCATTTCAATAGGAAATTTAATTATATAAAAGTTAGCGTCATTTGATTCTATAATTACTATATTTTTCAAAACATAAAAATGTGATCTTCTATTAACCGCGTAGCTAATAAAAACACACTCATATGCTCTACTTACCAATTTAGACCTTTTAGGATTAGGGATATGTAGAAGAGAAAAACACCCCTCCATTAGAAAATATGATACATTAGGCTTATTGTTTTTTTAAATTTCATAAGGAGGGGAATTTTTTATTTTAGCATTAGGAACAAGATTAATCACGTGATAAATAGTTAAAATAACTTCTCCCCATGAATATGAGGCACCCCCCAGACATAATAAAATAACAAACACTTATGCAGAATATGTCCAATTTTTTCAATTATCTTTTCAATTCATTTCAGGACAGTAAGGGGTTGTTATTTCCCGAAGAACTCCATTGATTTTATAAAATTCAATAAAATGATCAAAATCACACTTAGTGCCTCTATCCCCATGTAATCTTTAATTTTTTGATTAAATTGATTTTCAATTTAACTTAAGAATATTTTGGACTTGTCAAATGCTTTACTTTTAATTTTCATTAAATAAACAAATAAATAATTGGATTGGATTGTTCATTAGAGGAGAAATCTAACCGGGTGTGCTATTATAAGAGAACAAGTTTTCTTCATAATGAAGACGCAACTTCACAATTGATTCACGTGCAAATGCTGGAGAGTTGAAGTGTTTAAGGAAACTTTATATAAATAATCTCAAATGAGAAAGTTGATCTATTTTATGTTGTAAAATTATTTTTTAACTTTAATAAGAGAGAGCCTGAATGCCGAGGTTTTTACCCCTAGGTCGGGTTTTTCCTCTTAGATATGTAATTTATTTGATACTTTTTATTGATCAATCATATCACACACTAACTCACTTTAGATATAATCCTTATACCTGAATTGATACCTGAGCCCATTAAGGTCCATCACAATGTTAATTAAGCGTAATTGACATAAGTTGTGCTTTATGTGTGCGTGTGTGGATTTGTCATATATTCAAATCTTCTTCCATGTATTATAAACATCACATAATTCATTTGATTTCAATTATAATCCATCAAAATCTATTTCTATACAAGTTTTAAAAATGAGGTAGGTGAAGTTTATATTGATCATTGTTTCGATTATTGTCCTTGTGTCATATTCACCCCTCTAGGATTTGTTTAGTTCTTGTTTAAAAGGAAATTCTCATGATTTCCTGGAGTTTCCTGATACATCATGAAAAATCATATTAGGGCATCCAAATATCCATCATGATTCATGATATGGCATACACATAGCCCAACATGTCCAACAAGTCCCACGAAGATATGACACCCCATAAAATCTAAACTAAATTGACCAGGTCTAAAATAAATAATACAGGAGTCTTAAAATAATTGATATCATTCTAAGAATGATAGAAAAATAAAATTGAATCCATAAAGTGAATTTTTTAATACAACTATAAGAGTAACTAATATAACCCGTCTGATATCATAAATACCACAGAAATAAAATCCGACACTTGAAATGTAAATTGTATCAAAATATCCACTTGCCTAAAGAGTAAATATGAATAAAAGAGTGAGCACTCCATCACAACAACTACATCTTATAAGAGCATCAACGGAGAAGTGCAAGATAGATACAGGGGTGAGGCTAAATCGATGACTTAGGTCCATAAAAGATAATTCAACAACAACGTTAACAAGTTTACAAAGAGTAAGAATATATCTGAGTTTGGGCTACAACATAAATACACATCTTCCTCTCGTCTTTTAGTTTTTTTTAATATAACCCAACCCAAACAATCCTACATATCACATGCGTCTAATACCAGGAATAAATGAACCCTATGATTAAATATTATTATTTTCAACCGAATATAATTAAAGGTTACATAACAACACTAGTCTATACATCTCACGTATATGGAAAGATAATCTCTACGTCTATATCCACATAAGTGCGGTGCCAACAACTTCCATAATAAATAGACTACACTCGAGCCCTCACATCACAAAGGTCTATTCTTATCACCTCTGGGTATCACTCGTGTGTTCTAGTTATAGTTATAGGTCCTCCCATCCCTATAACCTTAAAGCATCAACAAGGGATAAGCACTATTCCTTCGCACCAATCAAATGGCCCCATACCCAGGCTATATGAAATGATTCTCCCATTAATCATGTTGTGATATAATGGGTAAATTCAGTATGTAGTGTTCAGGGTAAAATAACCTAGGTAAATCTTGCCTCTATCACCGAGGTACCATCGTAGTCGACTCCGTACGCACCCCATAAGGATATACCCTAGTACGTATCCCACGAGTACTCACACATGGTATATTGAACATAATACCCAAGAGTGGTAATCATAATCACAAGAAGGTTAAAGTCTGAAACCAGACTATTTAAATTTATTAGTCTTTTAATTAAGAATTAATCTGTAAGAGAGTGTCAAATTAACAAGCAACAAAAAGTGTGTGCTACGTGTGTACCTACAACTCAAGTGCAACCGGTTGATCAAGTAATAACCCGATAAGACGGGGTCGAATCCTCAGGGAGTAGGTAGCTAATGATGAAGGTAGGGTTGGTATCTCAAATCTAGGTTTCGACTCGTAAATGAAAGGAAAAGGTGATGATTTTTCACTTTAAGAAATTTCTAATTATCTAGGTAAATTAATCTATGAAAGTCCAAAATTATACTACTTAAAGCAAAGACTGATTTTTTTTTATTTTTATTTTGAAACACTTTTGGGAAAATGAGGTTGGGATCCAGTCCCAAAAAATGTAGAGTATCTATGATAAATATAAATTCTATAAAATTAATTAATTAATTAAAAGAAAAGTACAAACTAATTCGAAGCACCAAATATGTTAGAGCGTTAACCCGCCCAATAATTATTCAACAAATTAATTAGCGCGAATGATATATTTATCGACACATATAATGCATCCTCGAACACTCTGTTTTCTTTTAACAAACTGATTTAAGAGGCCTACACTAAAAGTCTCGATTAACATATCAAAGTCGAAGACTTAATTATTTAATTATGTTGAATTTTACATTTAAAGTTGAAAACTCTAGGTTGGGTTCATGTTCCCCAATCCACAAATAAATTAGATAAACATGGAGTTTAATTCTACGCTAATCATCTTTATCATGCAAGCATTCAAAATTAAATAACAAGAAGAAATAATTGAGTAATTTATACCAATTATGAAGAAACAATGTTGTAAGAATAAAAACTTCACACCAAAGAAGGATTTCCGAAAAAAAGTAAGAACTTGAATTAATTTGATGTGCAAAGATGAATTCTTTGTCCTCCTATGAATATTGATCAATTCCTCGCTGGACAATGTGTAAAGTCTCCATAAAAAGTCTCCTATATGAACTACATATGTGCCAAAAAATGACCAAATTGTTAAACACTGGCGCTAACAACTCTAGCTACAATTTAGGAAAGGATAAAAATTCCCAAATAAAACCGAACCTGAGACAAAACCAAACCCTTGGACCGAACCCTCAAGGTCAAGAAAATGTTTTGCTCCAGAACCGAACGGGTTTGGTTTCTGAGTTGGTTTTTGTACTTATAACTTGTTATTCGCAGTTTTTTACCCCTTGGACTTTTCTCCAACTTCAAATCACCGCATCTTCTTCACCGTAACTCAGATTGAGGTGTAGTTTCTTCCTATGTTCTCGTGAACTCGAGATCTTCAACTTTCCCCTTTCTCCGAGTTTTGGCTGAAAAATTACCATTTTGCCTTTTAATTTCCTTTGTCACATTGTTTTCATTGTTTTGGCTCTTCTCTTTCCTCCAATTGCATGAGTAACTAGTAAAACAGATGAGAAATAAGAAAAACACGAAACACTTGCCAAAAGTGGTAGTTGTAATAAATATGAGATAGATAGGGGATAAATGCAATGTTCGGGATTGTAAAAAAATTAGAGGGATAAGTATGGAATATTCGTGCTGAATCAAACCCCATAACTTAGAACATTGCTATTCCCGAGCAATGTAAAAGAATAAGAAATGGGGTCTATGAATAACACTTATGAACTATGGTAGAATACCTTTTTTGCGAGCATGTGATTGCATTTAGTCTAAGCAAATGGTCGTTAAACCCCTAGGTTACCCTAGTAGGATGAGTGGTATCTCATAAGGGTTTGTAGTGAATTTACCAACAAAATTTATTTTGTACCACACTGTACGATTCAAAGAAAAATTAACATAATTAAAAATCGTATAATTTAAATTCCATAAAAATAATCAATTTTTTTTATATATCTCAATTCATAGTGTGTGTATGCGAAGCACAAATTAAATGTTAACTTCCATCGGTTGATCATCACGTTACTTTCTCAAAATTTCGCTTTGATTCAATTTCTCACGGGGTCACTCGGATATTGGCATTTTCTCTCGGTGTGCGTGGAATTAAGCGTAAATATAATGGACACGGATTCATGCACACAAATTGAAAGGCAAAATTTTATGGTGAAAATATCTCATGAACGGATTACGGTCATTGGAAAATGGGAAAACATCATTCTTTATTTGCACCGATTTGTCTCTTTATTATATTTTTGTAGTTTTAACTCTCCACGTGGTGATTGATTTCATTATTCGGACTCGATTAGGACTTTTTTCGGGTTAAGGGTATTTTGGGGACGAATGGAATTTTTAGAAATTTTTCGGAGTTGGACAATTTTCTTGTGAATGTCCGTTGGTACTTTTCTGGCTTTTGCTCAATTTTTTCTTTCTTTTTACATTTTTTATTTTTTTCACTTGAGCATTTTTCTATTTTTCTACCATTTTTCTATACTGGATGGACTTAAAATTGTAAATTTTTTATTTTTCACAACTCCGGTCCAATTTGAGTTTTTTGAGTTAACAAACGAATGGGATATTAATTTTTGCCTCAATTTGGCTTTCAAAAGTTGGATATTTTTTTCGAATTTTTATGGCTAATATTTTTAGTGAGCAAATGAAGGCCTAACTTTATGAGCCCGGATTACTAATCAAATTACCATATGCATCTCGAGATTAGTTTTTATTTTTATTTTTGAGACATTTTTAGGCACGTTTTCAAAACAACATTTCCACTAGTTTCCCGTAATCGATTGAACCAATGATTTCTACCTAAAAGTCTAAAAGCCAAAAAGCCTCCCGAGATTCAACCTAAACAATGGTGGGTTTCCTAAAATCCTCTCGAGATTCAACCTAAATTCACTTTTTTCAATTGAATAGCATCAAAATCACCACGGACTCGTTGGGTACTCTCGAGATGGGTCTTGAAAACCGAAATACTCCACCATCGTTAAAAATCACATGATCGACTCCTACACATATGATGCACTCACGCGACTCCTATCTATAAATAAAAATCAACCCATACATGTTTAGAGTGAGAGACCTCTCTCCAAATCCTACTCATCCCCGTATGCGGGGACCAAAAATAGAAATGTCTCCACTTGCCCAGTACACACCTCTAGATATGGATTTAGGCATTACCCATTTACTTTGAACGTAGACCCATCCTTATGATCTTTCACCTCTATAGCACCATGTGGGAACACTTCTTTAACAACATACATTTTGGACCATCTTGATGTTAACTTTTCAGAAAAAAAGTGTAAACATGAGTTGTAAAGGATGACCTTTGTCCCGAACAAAACTGTTTGCAATTTATGTGCCGGTCTTGGGCGATTTTGATCCTTTCTTTTTCAATTCGGGTTTTCTCGTAGGGATCATTGTGTATCTGTTCCAACTCCTTTAATTTGAGCTTTCGTGTTTCACCGAGTTTATCACTATTGAAGTACAACCTCTTGATTGGAATGCCTTGTGTTCCAAATTGACGAGGAGGTGGAAAGGCTTGCCATACACAAAGAGGAATGGGGACATACCGAGGGGGGTTCTTGTAAGAAGTTCGATAATCCCATAGTGCATCGAGTAGTCGAATAAACCAATCTCAACGATTGAGATCAACGGTCTTTTTGAGAATGTTTTTGATCTCCCGATTAGCTGGCTCGACTTGTCTATTTATTTGCGGGTGGTAAGTTTTCCCAACCTTATGGATAATGACACGACTTAAAAAGTTTTTAAAGTACGTGCTTATATAGACTCAAGTGCAAGCCTGGCGTGTAAGTAATAAACCCGATAAGACGGGGTAAAATCCATAGGTAAATAGGATGAATACTCATGACGACGAACGGTAAGACGGTCAACCCTAACATGACTCTAAAAAGAAACGAAAAAGATGATCGAAGTGGGAAAATTTCTATCAAATAAATTCAAGTTAATTAAACTAATTATGAAACTAAACATGTAAGAGTAAGGTAATTATGATTTACCAAGTATAAATGGGAAAAATAAGCTACAATGCAATCCCCCAACCCTTGTACGTTTACCAGTCATAAACTAGTTATGAATTAAATAATTGATTAAATCCAGTCTTTATTAATCTCAAGCCTTACATATATGAGGGTACTAGCCCGCATCATACATAATCAAAAGTAAGAATAAAGCGGTGTCGTAGTAGCTACACATGCGTTGCACTCTTAAGCATCCCGGTTACCTAGGGCAAACAAAATCAAGAGTCCAACAATGGTTGTGATCACCACACAACACGATTATATCAATTACTTAATTCAGGGAACTAATTTTACACACGTGCAAACCACATCGGGTTGGGTTCATGCATCCCAACCCCTAAAAGTCTATCCTAGCATGTTGCAATTAACAAAAAATAGAGTTTTTACGGTGCATGCAACTGAACTCATGATGAAATTACTCCTAAAGAAGAATAAAGATGTAATATCTACTAGGAATAAACTAATTATGTAAGAATTAATGAAATCAATCAATAGATAAAAGAAAGAAATCAACTTTACTTAATAACTTGTAATTAAGAATTAACAACTTGTAATTTGTGAGCTTCTAGTGTTGTTCTCTACTTTCTCTCTCTAAAACTATGTAAAAAGAAGCTTTCCCATGTTTGGGAATCGTTTTGAATAAATAACCTACGAAATTAAAAGAGTTTTAGCCATACAAGACTCTAGATGGAAAATTGGATAATTAAATAATTTAACCTCCGGATCGATCCGACCTGATATTTTGGTTCGGTCCGATGTATACCAGATCGATTCATTTTCTCTTAATATCGGATCGGTCCACTTGACACAAGTTATACAACAAGTTTAAGGGTCCAAACCAGTTCATTTTTAATGGAACTCGGATCGGTCAGTTTCACAAAACTTATACAGTGACTTCAAGGGGCCGGATCAATTCGTTTATGATGAAATCCGGATCGTCTGGGTCCTTAGGTCAATTTCTCTTCATTTTTTCACTAGTTTCTCATGATTATCTCTCATCTTTCAAGGATAATAACTTTTGCTCCGGGACTTGAATTTGGACATTATTTTGTCCTACGTGCTTGTAGACTCGAGGTCTTCAACTTTTATTTTGGGTCCTCATCTGGATTCTAGATACAAATTACTCTTTTTCCCTTTTGACTTTTCTTCTTTTCTTTTCTTCTGGTTTCCTTCTTTTTCTCATGCATTAAATACATGCAAAATTTATGAGAAATACACAAAACTCGGGATATTTGTTAGAGGATGTTAGTATCACAGATATGAGATAAACCAGCGCATTTTACATCGTCCGAGGTGATAAAGGCCTCTAAATTAAAGGGATAAATTGGAAGAATTTATGCTTAATCAAACCCCCCTAACTTAGAACTTTGATTGTCCCTAGCAATGTAAAAGAATCGAAAGCATGGTCAAACTATAACTAGGGATAGAATACCTCTTTCATGGGCAACCGATTGCATTTATTGTATGCAACAAGCCTTTAAACCCCTAGGTTACCCCAGTAGGACGATTTGTGTCTCATGAGGTTTTGCAGTGAATATACCGACAAAATTCATTTTCGACTGAAGAAAATTCAAAATATCTAAACATTGGACAATTTAAACTCCCCAGAGAAATAGTCACCCTAAAATCATATTCACAAGTCTCAAATCATAGTGTGCGTGTGTGAAGCCAAAAATTAAACCGTAAATTTCCACCGATTGATCATTATGTTACTTTTTGAAAATTATTTTTGATTTCAAAATCTCACGGATACACTCACAAACCAATCACTTGAAATGTGGCTATTTTCTCTCGGTATGCGTGATGTATAAGAGTAAATGCATTAGAACACGAATTCACGCACACAAAATTGAAAGACGGAATATTATAGGTGAAAAGATCTACTCATCGGATTAATGTTATTGGGAAACAAGAAACATCATCTCTTTTTCATGCCATGTAATCTCTTTTATTATCTTTTATGCCTTAGCTCTCCACGCGATAATCAGTTTCTCAATATGGACTCAGTTAGGAATTTCTTGGGTTATAAGGTGTATTGGGTATAATAAAAAATGGTTGGGAATTTCGAAATTGAAATATGTCCTTATGATGTTTGTTAGTGCTTTTCCGAGCTTTTGAACATTTTTCTCTTCTTTTTTCTATTTTTTTCACATTTTTCTTTTTCTGGCTATTTTTGTTGAGCATACTTCTATTTCTCTTTCCCCTTTTTAGGCATTTTTTGGACTTTATTTTTGACTTTTCACTTTTCACAATTCTGAGCCCATTGGGTTTTTCGGGTTATCAAATGAAAGGAAAACATTTATTAGGCTCAAATGGGGTTGAAAAAGGGATGAAATTTTCATTACTTTTTCTGGTCAAAATTTGTGGGTGTCAACCGAGGGCCTACTTCATTGTCCAAATTGCTAAATGGTTTACCATATGCATCTCGAGATCAATTTAAGTTTAGAGATATATTTAGTGCGCTTTTTGAGACAACATTGCACACATTTCTCGTAACTGTTCAAAGCAAAGGTATTGAGATCCTCAACGACTTTTTAAAATGCTAAAATGAACTTTAAGTTAACCATTTAACTCAGATTAATTTTAAAAACTCACAAAAAGTGATAAGCTCGAATTCTCACCGGGTTGGTTAATCTCCACACATATTCGTTAAGTCGTCAATTTTTGCTCAATTTCCACAAGTGTGACAAATAAAGCAAGCAAATGTTTATAATGCAAAAAGACACTAAATGACACTAACATATGACTCAAAAATACAGTAAAAATCACTCCATACGTGCCGTGGGTGCGACGACCTCTCATCTCTTCACAAACTCACCCGACCCCTTGTACGGGGTTTGTTTCTCTCCTCGTCTCCCCCATGCTCACATCGTAAACAAATAGTCGAAACAAGTTGGGACCATTCCCATAAATAAGGGAGACACCTTGAGACTCGTGCTCATGGTGATCAATCGAATCATAACATACTTTTCCCGATGTGGAGGGAAAATCGCGATGAAAATTGGTAAGACAAGCTATACCTTGATCTCTCGTAACTTCGGGAATGCATGGGTCTGGCTCTAAATTGAACAAGACTCGAGTCCTTCCCTCGATCGTATCCGACGACTCAAGTGGTAAGGGTGGATGGTCACGAAAAAGGAATTAATCTATCATGTTTCTCCTTTCTCTCTCTTTTAAGTGACTACATGAGTCCAACAGAGATTGGACTTCGACATTAAGGTTCTCATCCATCGCTCGAATTCTTTCTCAAAGTCCCTTCATGTCTCCTAACTTGCTTTCCCGCTCACCTTTGGAATACTCTCTCACACTCTCCTCTAAACTCTTTTTCCTGTTAATGCCTATTCTCTCTCTTTTGATCTCAATGGAGGTCACTAGACATGCTTCCCCCACCTCTCTCTCAATGTCAGAAGTACCGCTCTCACTTGATGTAATATGACATACCCCTACCGACTCTCTCATGTGATTCCTCTCGTGCTCATGTGTTGTTTCTTCCATAAGATCCATCTCTCGCGAGTCACCATCATCACCATCGGGTGTAGTGATGTTGGAGATATTGGTTTCGCGAGTCATGTTCCCAAACGTGAGTTGCATTCACCCATTGGGAGTGTTAATCAATGCGTTAAACTTAGCTAAAGTTTGCAACAAGTTGCTTGGAGTTGATATTCATCCCATTATGAAAGAGAGAGATAAGTTATTTTTTATCAAGACCATAATGAGGGCCTGAAGTGACTAACTCGTTAAAATTCTCATGACATCGATCGAATGGCTCATTTTCTAGTTGTCAAAATTTTTTAATTTGAGCCTTAATGGAGTTCGTTTGATGCATGGGAAGAAATTTTTGAGAAACTTGGATTGCAAATCATTCCATGACGTAATCGAGTTTGGAGATAAAGACCATAGTCACGTCTTAGCTTTATCATTTAGAGATAACGGAAAAAGTTTGAGGCGGATCACATCTTTTGTGCATGTTTGATCGCTGAAAGTCTCACACTCCTCCTCGAACTCACGAACATGGAGATATAGTTTCTCCGACTCTATTCCATGATAAGTGGGAAGTATTTGGATCATGCCATTCCTAAAGTGAAATTTCCCTGCATTGTACGCGAGTAGAATGCATCCTGGAGTTACTGATCGCTCGAGATATAAGAATCTCTTACGGGCGATACGGTGCCTCTCCCTTACCTATACAATAACTAGCTTGATCAGACATGTCTCTCCCTTTAAGTGACTCAGTATCCTCACTCGGTGTTCTCGGAGTGTAACCTAAAGTGTAACCTAATAGGTAACTCGAAGGGTCACTCGAAGTGTGACTTTCTATGGAGTTTGGTGGTGTATGCTATGGAACCCAAAACTGAGGTACGTTAGGAGTATGTGGGCTATCAGGATCGTACACAACTAACGGATTCTCATAAATGCCATTTGGAGTTGATTGAGGAGTTCGTTGCGGATTTTGCATGAAAGGTCTATGATAAATGTTGTATCTTTTTGGATTTTTTTTTATTTTTTTTTATTTTTTTTGGATTTTAATGAATTTTTGGTCAAAGTTTTAGATTAACTAGATCTAACCTACAATCTACCTAATTCCCCGACAACGGTGCCAAAAACTTGACGCAACTTAAAACATGTCTAAAGTGCGTGCTTATAAAGGCATAAGTGCAAGCCTGTCGCATAAGTAATAAACCCGATAAGACGAGGTCGAATTCATATGAAAATAGGACGAATACTCGTGGCGACGAACGGTAAGATGGTCAACCCTAACCTGACTTTAAAAAGAAATGAAAAAGATGATCGAAGTGGGAAAATTTCTATCAACTAAATGCAAGTTAATTAAAAAAATTATGAAACTAAACATGAAAGAGTAAACTAATTATGATTTACTATGTATGAATGGAAAAAATAGGCTAGAGTGCAATCCCCCGACCCTAGTACGTTTACCGATCATAAAACTAGTTATGAACTAAACAATTGATTAAATCCAGTCTTTATTAATCTCAAGCATTACATATATGAGGGTACTAGCCCGCATTATACATAATCAAAAGTAAGAATAAAGTGGTGTCATAGTAGCTACACGCGTGTCGCACTCTTAAGCATCCCGGTTACCTAGGGCAAACGAGATCAAAAGTCCTACAACGGTTGTGATCACCACACAATACCATTTGATCATTTACTTAATTCAGGGAACTAATTTTACACATATGCAAACCATATCGGGTTGGGTTCATGCATCCCAACCTCTAAAAGTCATGCCTAGCATGGTGCAATTAACAAAAATTAGGGTTTCTATGGTGCATGCAAATGAACTCATGATGAAATTACTCCTAAAGAAGAATGAAGATATAATATATACAGGGAATAAACTAATTATGCAAGAATTTTTGAAATAAAATAATAGAGAAAAGAAAGAAATCAAATTTACTAAATAACTTGTAATTGAGAATTAACAACTTGTAATTTGTGAGCTTCTAGGATTCTTCTCTACTTTCTCTCTCTAAAACTATGTAAAGAGAAGCTCTCCTATGTTTGGGAATCATTTTGAATAAATAACCTAAGAAATTAAAAGAGTTTTAGCCATGCAAGATTCTAGCTGGAAAATTGGATAATTACATAATTTAACCTTCGGACCGGTCCGACCTGATTTTTCGGTTCGATCCGGTGTATACCGAATCGGTTTGTTTTCTCTTAATATCGGATCAGTCCACTTCACACAAGTTATACAACAAGTTCAAGGGTTCAGACCGACTTATTTTTTAGGGAATCCAGATCGGTCCGTTTCACAAAACTTATACCGTGACTTTAAGGGGTCGGATTGGTTCGTTTATGATGAAATATGGATCGATCCAGGTCCTTGGGTCAATTTCTCATCAGTTTCTCATGACTATCTCTCATCTTTCATGGCTCATAACGTTTGCTCCATGAATCGGATTATGATGTCATTTCTTTCTACGTGCTTGTAGACTCGAGGTCTTCAACTTTCATTTTGGGTCCTTGCCCGGATTCCAACTACAAATTACTCTTTTGCGCTTTTAACTTTTTTTCTTTTCTTTTCTTCTGGTTCTTTCTTTCTCTCATGCAATAAATACCTACAAAATTTATGGAAAATACAAAAAACTCGGGATATTTGTTAGAAGATGTTAATATCATATATATGATATAAATCGACGCATTTTACATAATTCGAGTTTATAAGGGCCTCTAAATTAAAAGGATAATTCAAAAAAATTTATGCCTAATCAGATAACTCCATAATTCCTCATTTACTTATCGAATGACCTATTGCAAAAGTGTGAGCCGTTGTCACTACTGATGGCTTTAGGAGCACCCGAAATGAGAAAGTGTGTGTTTATGGATGAAATTTACCACCACCTTACTATCATTCGTGCATATAGATATTGCCTATACCCATTTAGACACATAGTCTACTGCAACAAGGATGTAGAGAAAGACAAAACAGGGAGGAAGGGGTCTCATGAAGTCAATGCCCCAACAGTCAAACATCTCATTAGTGAGGATAGGTGGACATCACGTCTAGTAATATCGCCCATATTTCGACATCTCTCCCATGATCGATAAAATACGTTAACATCTCGGAAGATAGTGGGCCAATAGAGACTGCATTAAAGAATCTTTGCGGCTGTCTTCTTCATGGAAAAATGGCCTCCACGTCCTTTCGAATGACAAAAATGGATCTCATCATCCGGTACACACTTCTAGATTATTTGGTTTACACAATACTTAAATAAATATGGATAGTCGTAATAGAACATGCCCGACCAAGTGAAAAACTTTCTCTTCTCCTATGGAGTCCAACCGGGGGGAACGACCCCCGTCACTAGATAGTCCACAATGTCTGCAAACCAAGGTATAGAGGAAGTAACAAAAAGTTTCCCAGCCAAAAAATACTCGTCTATGGGTACGGGATCTTGAGGCACGTCGGACGAGAGCCTAGATAAGTGGCTGGCTATGACGTTATTTACTCCCTTCTTATCTTTGATGGAAAGGTCAAATTCTTGGAGTAAAAAGATCCACCGAATGAGGCATGACTTGGAATCTTTCTTAGAAAGGAGGTATTTGAGTGTCGTGTGGTTGGTAAAGCATACGATAGGTGACATGATAAGATACGAACGAAATTTATCAAGGACGAACACTACCGCTAGAAACTCCTTCTCCGTGGTGGAGTAGTTTAATTAGGGTCTGGTTAAAGTTAAACTAGCATAATCTATGGCATGGTCCTTCTTATATCTCCTTTGCCCTAAAACATACCCTACCACATAGTCACTCGCATCACACATTAGCTCGAATGTAAGTGCCTAATTTGGAGCTTGCATGATGGGAGCGAAGACGAGCACACTCTATAATTTCTCAAATTGCTCTTGGAACTCTTCTCTCCATTCAAATGGGGCATCCTTAACAAGTAAATTACTTTAGGGCCTATCTATGAAGCTAAAGTCCTTAATAAATTTATGATAGGACCCATCGTGTCCCAAAAATGAGAGCCTGTCTTTGAGTGACTTGGGTGGGGGAAGTTCAACAATTTAGTGAATTTTGGTCCTATCCACTTCTATCCCCTTAGATGATACTATATGTCCAAGAACTACTCCTTTGGTAACTATGAAACGTAATTTCTCCCAATTTAGCACTAGGTTCTTTTCCATGCACCGGGAAAGTACTTTCTCAAGGTTAGCAAGATATTGATCAAAAGATGGGATGAAAATGCTAAAGCCATCCATAAACACCTTAAGGCCTCTCAATAACATCGCTGAAAATACTTAACATGCAACTTTGAAAGGTCACGGACGCATTACACAATCCAAATGGCATCCTCTTATATGCAAAAGTGATAAAAGGACATGCGAAGGTATTCTTTTCTCGATCAAACACGTCCACCTCTTTATGGTTATAATTTGAATAATCGTCTAAAAAATAGTAAAATGGGTGGCCTGACACTCTATCGATCATTTTGTCCATGAACGACAAACGAAAGTGGTCTTTCTTAGTGATGACATTAATTTTTTAGTAATCGATGCAATCGCACCAACCGGTGGGGGTACATTTTGGAATAAGTTCTTCCTTTACGTTCTCAACCACGATTATTCCCGACTTCTTGGGAACGACTGGGGTTGGACTAACCCATTACTATCTGAGATATGATAGATTATGCCCACATCCAACAACTTTATAATTTCCATTATCACCACACCTTTCATGATTGGGTTCAATCTTCATTGCATCTCCTTAGAGGGATTCATGTCCTCATCTAGGTGGATTATGGGTACAAATCAAGGGACTTATACCTTTTAAATCTACAATAGAACAACCAAAATCATACCTGTGCTTCCTCAAAATTCATTAGACTTCCCTTCTTGCCATTTATCTAGGCTAGAGGATGCAACAATGGGATATGTCACATCCTCCCTAAATAAGCATATTTAATGTTGGAAGGTAGCTTCTTCAATTTGAGTTTAGGAAATATAATATCGGAGGGAACCTCATAAGATTCCATCGGTGGTAATTCCTCAAATCATGAGACCCAACTCACATCTCTTACGTCATCCTCAATCTTGCCCTCACCTAGCGTCTTCCTCATCCTTCTCAACTCACGATCGAACTTGGAATACTCTCTCTCGGTTTCGCTCGCAATTACTAAACATTTTCTTAGATCCGTGGCATGTAAATCCTCCTCGATAAGATCCGTGTACTACCTCCTCGATAAGATTCGTGTCATGTAAATCCTCCTTATCACCCATTTTCTTAGTGATGTTGAAGATATTTATTTTAAGTGTTATGTGTGACACCCTTACTAATTAAATACCGAATAGCTACTCCTTTATTCAAATTAATACAAAATGCCAAGTTGATTCAGTTCATAACATCACTCTCGAAAACATTTTAATAATTACTAGCCACCTAATATTTAAAAAGTGAGTTGTCAATTTTAATTAAATCCGATTAACATGACATCCATTTAAATTATAAAAGACTGATACCACAACCACATCACAGTCGTAAAAAAAATAATGATGTAATAAACTAAATCTGGAGGAATACACCTCACAACAATCCAAATGCTGAAATGAAACAATACAAGTCTGAATCCTTAATTTAATTACAACCCAAAATATAAAATAAAAACTGAGTAAATAAGATGTCTCTGAAAGGAAAGGGGCGACATGCCCTACAGATGAATGAATCTCAAATTGAGTCAAGATAAATAGTGGAGGCGTCTACTATTGAGGTCCTGTAACTTCCACAACAGCTACAGCACGTCGCGGGAATAGAACTCCTATGCATGGTGTCCTTGTGGCTGGGCACCTAAAAAGGTTTTTACAAAATAGATTTGAAAGAAAACGGGTCAGAGCCCAATTTTGAAAACATTTTAAAATACAGCAAGTGGTTTAATATAATTAAACAGTGAATATAAAATACATGATAGTGCGTGCACTCACATGAGTTCCTCACCTCTCAACTAATTGTGCACTCCTATCGTACCCGTACCCGTTCTAGACATTCTCACATCTAACTAGTCCAATACCCAATATAACATTACTATACGATTCACGATTTATTATCCGGCACCTTAATTTAAATAGAGAGTTTTACTTTTCTTCTTAGTTCTCAATATTAGTAATGCTAATCACGAGCGATTTCCATTTTTAACTCTACTAAAATGTTACTACTTTTCACACTTACATTTATTCATGACAATTCCTTTCAATAAGTAGTATATTATTCCCATCATAAATATACAATACTGGCACCCAGAGTCTAATCTGCGGTGCACACATACCCTTCTATCCAATCCTGGTACATCACGTACATAAGGACCACATATTCCGAATCTCTCAGGAATCGTTTTCAATAAACAACAATCAAACAAAATGGAGGCGAACATAGCTCACATCACATGGGTCATGAACATACCTACGTTCCCATGATCAATAGACTTATTTACTTCTCAAGAATTCCTTCTCTGACCTATGTGCTCGAGGTACCAATCTAAATCCCCCCCGAAGATTAGATGGCCCTAATCGAATGCCGACCTCCCGTGATAGAAAGTATGGTAGGTATGTTATACACAACTAACTACATATACCAAGCATTCACACATCTTCCGTATCCCATAACATTAATAGAGGTATACTTCTCATTCCTATACCGTCATTTCATGTTACACGTTTACAAGTCCCCGATTTATATACATCAAAGTTAACAACTCACCTCGCGTCGAAGTTTTTAGATACTTATATCATAACCCATAAATATCATTCGGATTACTACAAAACTCTAAGTTTAAATCCTTAACGTACTTGTAAATCTCATAACTATATCCACAAATCAACAAGGGAAGGATTACACTCAATTATATAAGTCTTTTGAAGGTTCAAAATAAAATCAGGCCTAAAAGGCATTCTGTCAACTCGTTAGAAATCTCGTTCGAACGAATGGTTTCGAATGAACTATCAACTCGTTAGAACGGGTACTGTCATCTCGTTAGAAGTCTCATTCGAACAAGGTCATTCGAATGACCTGGGCAGGTCTTGTAACGAGATGGCAGTTTGCGCCCAGAAATTTCCCAATTCGTTTTTCTCATTTTTTCTCTTCTCTAAACTCATCCTAAGATCATCCCAATCGCATTTTAATGTTCTTAAACTTCTCTAAATCCTCTTAGGTCATTTCTTAATATATTTTTGGGGTCAAATCCTCCTAATCAACATGTAATTATCATTAATCCCCAAAATTTACTCCAAACCCTATGAACATGAACCCAGAATTTTATTGTGCCAAATTACACATCATAAATTCGTTTTTAAATCATCATATTTACGTCTTTGAATACTAAATTCGTCCATAGTCATTCTACATGCAAATCCTATCCCAAATTTAGAGTTTCTCCAACAATTTCATTAGTTTTCCTCAAAACTTTCAAGGCAAAATAGTTCCTACACTAAACATGGAGGAAATATTCAATGCACTTAAAAATATCAAATCACTTGCCTCATATTTGTTCTTCGGATGTGTTGTCGATGATTTAAGGTTGATTCTCTCCTTTTTTCGGTCACAAACCCTTTCCAATTTGATGGTGGTGAGTGTTTTTGGTTGGGAACCCTATGGTAACTCCTCTCTAACTCCCGAGCCCACTTATAATGTTTTTGGATGGTAATGGCCTTAGTGGCCCTTTTAAAAATATAAATATAAACTCTAATTTTCGTGGGTTTTATTTCCCTTATTTTTAAAATTACCAAAATACCCTTCTAGGTTGTCGGTTTAGCCTAAAGATGCCCCGGGACCCAAACTAACCCCCCCCCCCCCCCCGCTAGTGTTTTTTGACTATTTCGACCCTTCCAGACACGTTGGCGCACTCAAAACGACCATTCAGTTGATAAAAATATAATTCACTTTTAATTTAAATAAATTCATTCCTGACGCGATTGATACGCGCATCCCAACTAAGTTTCCCAACTTGTCGCATTTCTGCCTCGTGACAATTTAAATACTTTCAATACTTATGAAATATTCAATTTTAATATCATAATCAAATACTAACTCACATCTCGCTAGTATTTATATCCGGATTAATTCCCAATTAATTCTCATTTAATTTAATTAATCCCTTAAATAAAAATCTATTTATATCTGGATTAATTCCCAATTAATTCTCATGTAATTTAATTAATCCCTAAAATAAAAATCAATAAAATTACGGGGTATTACATTATGTTCCTGAACGCTAGTTGTATTTTTCCATTACGAATATTAATCAAATCTTTAGTCATAGTTAGGAAAGGGCGACCTAGAATGACAATAACATCATGGCTTGATGGGGAGGAGGGCTCCGTGTCCCAAACGACATAATCTACTGGTAAGTAAAAAGTGTCAACTTGGATGATCACATCCTCAACTACCCACGAGATACCTTACGAAATGATTCAAAAGTTGGAGAGTGATTTTTGTGGGCTTAAGATCTCCCAAATCTAGCTTTCTACAGATGGAATAGGGTCGAATGTTGACACTCGCCCCTAAATCTAATAAAGCTCTCGATATCTTGTTATCTCCAATAATGTACGAAATGGTGGGGGCTCCCGGATCTTTATACTTCGATGGGAGGTCACTCAAAAGAACTGAACTAACATTTTGTACTAGTAAAACCTTCTTCTTTACCTTTATTTTTCATTTCACCGTGAGCAAGTCCTTTAAGAACTTAGCGTATGCGGGAATTTGGTTTATAGCCTTGAGAAAAGGTACGTTTAACTTAACTTTCTTAAGCATCTCTAAAATGTCATCACGGGAGGACTTTTTAGATGAGGTACTAACCATTGAGGGTATGGTGTGGCTATTGGGGGTTTTACTACCACTTCGGGGCCAATTGTGTCTTTTTGTCACTCTTACTCAAGGGGGTATCTTTGGCCTCTTTCGTGCCCGGTGAAACCTCATCTTTTTTTAAATCTTATGGGGAAGGTGACAATTCAATAACTCTCCCACTACGTAGAGTGGTTACTTCTTTACATTGTTGTTAATTTTCATCGGGGATAGAGCTTACACAATTTTGACCTTAGGGAGGTCATTGGCCTTGGGCAATAAATTCCCACTTTTCTTGGACACTCAAAGAGGATTGCGACTTACATGGAGATGCCTTTAGGTCAATTTTTTTTAGCATTTCAGGCATTGATCGCTGACTAAGTTTGCATAAATTGGGCAGCATTGTCCTTGAGAATCTTCCATTGTGGGATCACATAAGGCAAAGGAGAGGGCTCTTACATTTGTGGCACTTGTTGGAAATGTGTAACTGGTGGCGATTTTTGGACAATATTTTAATTTGGATTTAACGACGCATTCCGCTGCCCATAATTAAAACGGGATGGTTCATCCATGAGGGATTATAAGAGTTCTCGTGAGGCGCATTAAATTTCCCTTTATAAACTCCTACCGCTTCAACCTGCTCTTGAAGCATAATTTTATAGGCGGGGATAGTTGAACATTCCTTCGTTAAATGTCTCACCTCAAAAATAGTGAAAATATCCATCTTTAAAGATGGAGATGGGCCGGATGTATCTCTCCCCCTAGCCTCTACCACTTCTTCTAGCTGTTTGGCTAATTGATTAATTTGAAGCTACAACTCGTATCCCTTATTCAATTGGTAGATTCCAGATGAGGAAGGAGTTATGGACGTGATTCTATCCTTGGGATAGGTCTTCGGATCCGGTGTGTCCAAATATGGCGTAGTCTCGATGACATAATTAAAATGGGTGGCCTCCGCATCATTCAGATCTAACCCGAAGAACTCTCCTAAGAACATTGTTTGTACGAGTTTCATTTGGCTTAGTTTAAGCCCATGATGGAAGTAGTATATGAGTCTCCACTTCTCAAAATCATGATGTGGACTCATGTTAACCAACTCGTTGAACCTCTCCCAACACATATAAAAGGGCTAATTATCGTTTTGCTTAAATATTTGAATTTAAGCCCTAATAGAGTGGGTGCTGTGAGGGAGAAAGGATTTTTGGATAAATTTAGCTTGCATGTATCTTCACATACCAATAGAGTTTGGTGCTAAAGAACAAAGCCAAGTCTTGGTCTCGTCCTCGAGTGAGAAGGGGGAAAGCTTGATATGTATGACATCTTGGGTGTAAGCTTGACCGTTAAATGTTTCACACTGAACTCACGGATGTGGACATATGGCTTCTCCGAATCCATGCCATGAAAAGTAAGAATAAATTGGATAATTCCATTACTAAAGTGAAATTTCCCTAGTTTATATAATGCATCCCAGAGTGGCGGTTCACTTTGGATACAAGAAGTATCAATAGGGTGACATGACATCTCACCCTTTCCCATTTCGAAACTATCATTGCCCGACATCACACTCACCCTTGAGGACTCACTACACTCACCAAAATTTCTAGACATTCTACTCATGGTGTGATTACTCGATGTAGAAGATTTTGTAGGTGGTACTAAAAAATTGGAGTGTTATTGGTAAAATATGGAGGATTCACTTATGGCTCGAGATTTGGTAAGGACTTGGGTGAGATTATTTATATTTTTCTTTTTGTGATTTTTAATTTTTAATTTTTTGTATTTTTGTGATTTATGATTTTTTGGCTTTTTAGGGATTAGATTCAACTTAAGAACAATTCGACCCAACCTACAATCTGCCTACTCCCCAACAATAACACCAAAAACTTGACCGACAACAAAAATTATGTACTACGACTCAAGTGCAAGCTGGTCAATCAAGTAATAAACTTGTAAGACGGGGTCAAATCCTCAAGGAATAGGTTGCTAATGATGAAGGTAAGGTTGGTATTTTAAATCTAGTCTTCGACTCGTAAAAGAAAGGAAATGTGATGATTTTTCACATTAAGAAATTTCTAATTATCTAGGAAAATTATGCTATGAAAGTGGGAAATTAAACTACTTAACACAAAGATTGAAATTTTTAGTTTTAAAACATTTTTGGGAAAATGAGGCCAGGATCGATTCCCTTAAGCCGCAGAGTATATCCGATAAATATAAATTCTATAAAATTAATTAAGTAAAGGAAAAAGCACAAACTAATTCGAAGCACAAAATATGTTTGGGCGTTAACCCGCGCAATAATTGGTCACAAATTAATTAGCGTGAATGGTATATTTACCGACACATATAATGCATCCTCAAACACTCCGAGTGCTTTTAACAAACAGAGTTAAGAGGCCTACACAAATAGTCTAGATTAGCATATCAAACTCGAAGAATTAATTATTTAATTATACTGAATTTTAAATAACTTAGCAAGACATGGAATTTAATTTTACGCTAATTATCTTTATCGTGAAAGCATTCATAATTAATTAACAAGAAGAAAGAATTGAGAAATTTATGACAATTATGAAGAAATATGTTACAAGAATAAAAACTTCACACTAAAGAAGGATTTTCGAAAAAATGAAAGAACTTGAATTAATTTGATGTGAAAAGATGAATTATTCGTTCTCCTATGAATATTGATAAATTTCTTGCTTAAAAATGTGTAAAGTCTCCATAAAAAGACTCATATATGATCTATATATGTGCCAAAAAAGGTCCAAGGTGCTAAACATTGACCATAACAACTCAAGTTACAATTTAGTAAAGGATAAAAAATCCCGCAGAAAATCGAACCTTGAGACTAAACCGAACTCTGGACCAAACCCTCAAGGACAAGCGAACTGATTTGCTCCAGAACTGAATCGGTTCAGTTTCTGGGTTTGGTTTTTGTACTTGTAACTTGATTTTTTTCCTTCATTTGTAGTTTTTACCTCTTGGACTTTTCTGTAACTTCAAATCACCATATCTTCTCCACTGTAACTCGAATTGAGGTGACGTTTCTTCCTATATTCTCGTGAACTAGGTATGTTCAACTTTCATATTCGATCCTTCTGCAGGTTTTGGCTGGAAAATTAACATTTTTCCCTTTACTTTCACTTCTCACATTATTTTCATTGTTTTGGCTATTCTCTTATGTCTAATTTCATGATTAACTTCTAAAACGCATGAGAAATATACAAACCATGAAATACTTTCCAAAAGGGTTAGTTGCAATAAATATGAGATAAATTCGTGATAAAAGTGATACTTGGGACCGTCAAAACACTAAAATTAAAGCTATAAATACGGAATATTCGTGCCGAATGACAAATTCATTCAAGCGAAATGCATTGTCTCGTCCTAATGAGATTACAAAGGTCATTTGAATGACATACTTAAGTTTTTCGAATGAAAAGGAATAATTCTTTCAAACGATACTAATCCTCGTTCCAGCGAACTACCCAATCTCGTTCAAATGAGATTCTAATCTCGTTCAAAAAAGATGAACGCAATCATCCTTACAAAAATACCAAATCCCCCATTTTTACAAAAAAAAACGTAATTAGAGGACTCTAAACATCATCTGTACACAAGGTGTAACAACAATACTAACTTATATGTAATGTTTTTAAATGATTTTAGCATGTTTTAAAGGGATTAGTTTAGATTAAATCCAAGAACCCTAGATTCATATCTTTTAATCAATTAAGTTTAGATTGTTATTAATTTCCTCAATTATCAAGTGGATTTTGATGGATTTTAAACGTATAACGTAATTGTAATAATTACATGTAAAATCTAAATCGGATTCATAAAGAATTTTACTAAAATCAGATTTTAGTACTAACATGGAGATTAACATAATTTACCTAATTAAGTTAATTTCTAAATTGGATATTTTGTTATTAGAGTCATATTATAACTCAATTAATTTAGAGTCCAATGTATACTTATACTATAAGAGAAAAAGAAATATATTCCAACACTAGTTAAACTTGCCTAAAATCAAAGGGGGTGAATTCCAAGGTTAATCCTCCAAATACCTCTTTTCTCCAAGGTTCCTCTTCTCTATAGCCTTAGGCTTCCTCTCCACAATTTTTAGAATGAAATCAGATTAACCTAACAGCCTCCTAATAGTACTAATCCTAAAATTAGGTTTAGACCCCATATGAAACTCAATGAGCCCAAATAAGCATCCAAATGACCCAAAACATAACCCAAACTATATACTAACTCATTTGACTTAAAATCGATCATTTTAAGTCATAACAAGACATTCTACATGCCCCAAAAAGTCAAATTGAAATACCATACTAAACATCCTAATATTCTAACTCGTTACCACCGGGGATCTAATGTCTCTACAAGTCCCTACTAAAGTATGTCCCACCTCCTTACATGTAAAAACATACATAAGGGAAATCATTACCTGTGGGTATCCATTGTTGTCCAAGACCATAAGAGTAGCCGAACAAGCCAAAATAGATGAATCAGGCGCCCAACCCAAATTATGAGTCTTAAATAACAGTTAGAATAAAAAAGTGACAGAGTCTATCCCCAAAAATCTCGAAGAGATATTCAAAGGATACAGGGCCAACGTGTTAGTTACCAAGACTTTCTCTTAATTGAATATTTATTATACCCCTTGCCCGAAGCCTAGGGGTGGGTAGAAAAACACCATCTCGAGCGTTACTTAATAAAAACATAGTAGACCTCTCTGTGGACGTAGGAAAGTTGCCGAACCATGTAAATTCTTGTGTTGTGACTGTGATTGTTTGTTCTTCTTATTTTCTTGGTGATTGATGTCTTTCATTATTATTTGTGTTGTGATTTTTGTCACTACATTTGGCTTCATCTGTGGTAAGCGATTATTATTCCTACGAAAATCTTCATCAATAAGAACCAGCGATGTCCCATCACAACAGTAACATCCCTCAAGCATGTGACATTCAGCAGCAGCCTAACCCTCCAAGGATAAGGTCTGAGATTCGTCATTCAAAACCAAGGCTTCGCCAGGAGAGGCAAGTCTCCGAAGAAATCTAGGGGCCACCCAGGTCCACACAGATCTCTAGATTGATAGACGCCAATGGGTCCAAACTTCATGAGTAGGAGGAGGCTACTCACCAACAACAAGATGAAAATACTCGCCTCAAGAGGCACCTGGAAAGGATGGAGAGAGAACCCCATCGAAGCACAAGGCGACGCCATAACTGAACTCCCAACCCTCAGGCAAGAAAGTCTCACAGCTGAGGAAGGAGCTCGAGGCATGGGTCAAAAAGAATTGAGAAGCACTGGTCATATGATGACCATTTCTAACGACTGTAACCAACTCACTGTTATAAGAGTCCTGGTCAGCAGAACGATGACATACGAAGTTTGGTCCGGAAGGAAATGGACCAGCACTCAGCTCATCGTGGTGATAGATCTACGAGTGAGATATCCAAGAGATCTCTCAAAACCCAGATGAAATCCCCTTTTTTAAGATCAATTGAAGAAGAAGAGGCTCCGAAGAAGTTAGCAATTCCCAAGTTCAAGATTTACGATGGGAAGACTGACCCCATTGACCATGTCAGGCAATACCGGTAAGTTATGACTCTATGGAGTCACAATGATGAACTCGTGTGTCGAATATTCCTTTCGAGCTTTCATGATGTGTCCTAGAAGTGGTTTGCAGGTCTATATGAAATTTTAAATGCTTGGCTGAGCAATTTGTAGCTCGCTTCATAACAAGAAACTCCCACCCGAAGATGTTGGATGCACTGCTTATTATGAAAAATAAGTCATAGAAGAACCTCAGAGAGTACGTAAAAAGACATTGGGAAGTATTTAATGCAATCGATGATTGATCATAGCAGGTCACCATAGCATCCTTTAAAATCAGTTTGCCAAGCTCTTGCCTCCTGCACCAGTCCTTAACTAAGAAGGAGGCTACAACTATCGATGACTTGATGGCTCGTATTACGAAGTATGGCAAAGTCCAGGATATGACCCATCTTAATGCAAGGGATAATGGTCAAGCGAATGCTGACAAAATAATGAAGAAGAACGAACCTCAGAAGAAAGGGAACAAGAACAGGGGGAAAATAGCTCTAAGAAATTAAATAAGAATAGCGCCTCGAAGGCATTTTAGGGTGTGAATACAGTATTCAAGGAGCCATTATATAAGATTCTTGCTAAGATCAAAGATGAGCCATTTATTAAGTAGATGAGGAAGATGGGAGGAGACCCCTCTAAGCGGAATAATGCACTAAAGGTGCACCTTCATAAGAAGGGCAACCACAAAATAGAGCATTGTAAAGCCCTCAAATCTTGTCTCGAGGAGTTGGCCTAATCTAGCCATCTTAATGAGTTTGTAGAAAAGAAGACAAAGAAGGTAGCAGCAAATGGTGAGCAAAGGCCCGATAATGTCCTCAAAGAGGATATCGGCCACGAGTTTGCTATAATACATAGGGCATAAGACTTCAAGAAAATTCAAGGAAATACAACTCGGATGGAAGTGAAGACACTTACTGCAGTCATGCAGGCCTTTCAGATTAACCCAGATAAGTATATTTTGTTTACTGATAAAGATTTCATTGGGGTGAGAACCCCTCATCATTATGCACTGGTCATCACACTCAGGATACCTAATTGGGATGTCGACAAAGGTAGCTCGTCCGAACTGATGTACCTAGAGTTGTTCAGAAAGTTAAAACTAAATGTAGCCGACCTCAAGGAAGCCACAATTCTATTGGTTATCTTCGCTGGAAAAATTATAAAATCCTTTGGGAAACATTGTCCTGCTAGTCAGGGAAGGAAGCATTTAAAAAATGATCGAGTTTTTGGTAGTTGACATTGAATATCCGTACCACACCATCCTCGGTAGGGGGTGGATCCATGCAATGAAGGTCGTACCTTCAACGTATCATCAAAACCTGAAGTGTATAACAGATCGGGGAGTGGTCGAGATACATGGAGACCAAGCTATGGATAGGAAATGTTTCATCGTGGCTATTCTCCCTCAGCAGGAAAGGAAAACTGATGAATTAAAAAGCAAGGTAGAAGCCGAGGAGGTGTTGATACCCTCCAAATAGCAGCTAAGGTACGGTAGACCAAGAGTGAAGGAGACCAGGCTCTATCCCTCTGAAAGGGTCGTTAAAAACCTGAAGGAAGTCTCTGTTGGAGATAAATCGATTGAGAAAAAGTATTTTATTGGTACATCTTTAACTGATCACGAGAAGAAAGAATTAGTCATCCGCCTCCGAAATAATTTGGATATTTTTTCATGGGAACCCTACGAGCTGCCTGGGATTGATCCCTCCATTGCTTATCATCGATTTCATATTGACCCAGCTTTTAAGCCATTCATATAGAAGGCTCGTTAAATAGCCCCAAAGAAAGCTAAAGCAGTAGATAAAGAGGTAAAAAAACTACTGGATGTAGGTTCCATAGGGGAAGTTCAGTTCGCTAAATAGTTATCTAACCCGGTAGTAGTTCCTAAGAGCAATGTAAAATGAAGAGTTTGTATCAACTTCACTGACCTTAATAGGGCCTGTCCCAAAGACAGTTTCCCTCTTCTGAAGATTAATCAACTTATCAACGCTACGGTATCTCATAAGAGGATGATATTTTTAGACGCCTACTCGGGATACCACTAAATACCCCTTCACGTGCGAGATCAAGATAAGACCTCATTTATAACCACTGGTCGTTTGTATTGTTATAAAGTTATGCCCTTCGATCTTAAGAATGTAGGAGCGACTTATCAGTGGCTAGTTACAAAGATGTCTAAAGAGCAAATGGGGGATACTACGGAAGTTTACATTGACGACATGCTCATCAAGAGAAAGTTTAAGGATAATCACTTCTCTGACCCGGCAAAGACTTTGGATATCCGCAGGAAATACTGAATGAAACGTAATGAAAGTAAGTGCTCTTTCAGTGTCCAGTCAGGAAAATTCCTCGGATACTTGGTCAGCAAGAGAGTAATAGAGGCAAGACCCTGACCAGATTGATGCAATCAACAAAGTTCATCCCCCTCAAATAGAAAGGGATGTACAAAAGCTCATTAGAATGCTCATCGCACTCAACTGGTTCATTTCAAAATCCTCAGAGCGATGTCAACCCTTCTTTCAGTTGTTGAAAATAATCAAGGGTATAACATGGAACGAGGACTGCTCCAGAGCCTTTGAAGAACTTAGGCCTATCTCGACAGGCCCCCTTTGCTCGTGATTCCTAGGGAGGGAGACCCTTTATACCTCTACCTTGTTGTGTCAGACCATGTTGTGAGCTTCGCCTTGGTATGTGAAAGAGAGGGAGTCCATCATCCAGTCCACTATGTGAGTAAGACTTTTTTAGAAGCCGAGCAGTGGTACCTGCCGCCAAAAAATCTCGCCTACGCATTAGTGATAACCTCAAGGAAACTGAAGCATTATTTTAAGCCCCACTCCATCTTCATGGTTACTTCGCACCCTTTAAAGGTGTTTCTTAGGAAAGAAGACCTCTTTGGCCAATTGTCAAAGTGGTCAGTCGAGCTCAAAAAGTTTTATATGCACTTTCAACCAAGAACAACCGTCAAGGGGTAGATCCTAGCTGATTTCATCACTGAGTTCACAGGAGAATAACTTATCGATCAGTCAGAAACCAGTTGACCAAGGGATAGCTTACGGGAACCAAGCATTTGGACCTTTTACATTTATGGAGCCTCCAAATCAAGGGGGAAGGAGTAGGTATCGCACTAGTAACTCCCCAAAACACAGTGCTCGATCAAGGCATCAAACTAGGATTTTAAGCCTCCAACATCGAGGAAAAATATGAGGCACTATTCATTGGATTACACAAAGCACAACCGCTAGGGGAAAGTCACCTTTAAGTCTTAGGCAACTCTCAGCTAGTATCCAACCAGATAAATGATGATTTTAATACAAAGGATGAAAGGATGGAAACCTATCTCACCACCGTGAAGGGACTAATAGCCAACTTTGATCGAGTTTATGTTCAGCAGTTCCCCACAGGACAAAACGACCATGCGGATGCCCTAATAACTCTGAGTGCAGTAATAGAATCTGACTTGAGAAGAATGATCCAAATAGATTTCCTCGTGCAACCCAGCATTGATCAGACTACTGAGCTGTTGAATCCCAAGCAGGTTCTCCGCATTGAGAAGGCTCCAATCTAGATGGGCCCTATCGCAGACTATTTACGAAGTGATATACTTCCAAGTGACAAGAGGTCCGCCCATCAGATAAGAGTCAAAGATTCTCACTTTCACTTATCTACTGATGGGAAGTTATATAAGATATCCTTCACTAGCCCCTACATCCAGTGCGTTCATTTACAAGATGTTGAGAAAGTTTTGCACGAACTTCATGAGGGAATTTGTAAAATTCACGCAGGAGGAAGGTCGCTAGCCTTTTAAGAAATAAAGGAAGGGTATTGGTGGCCATACATGCAGAAGGACGCTGGAATCTGTGTTCGGAAATGCAAAAAATGAAAAAAAAACACTCACCCATGGTCCACTAGCCCGCTAGCGACCTAAAGTCGTTAACCAGCCTGTGGCCTTTCACACAGTGGGGTTTGGATGCCTACTGCAGTAGGCAATCAAAAGTATCTGTTGGTCTCCACAAACTACATAACTAAGTGGATAGAGGCAAAACCACTACCGAACATCAGTGATGTAGACATGATGAGTTTTATATGAATAAACATCATTACCCAGTTCGGTATACCCAGAACGATCATTACCGACAACGGGATATTCAAGGGACAAAGTTAGAATAAAAGATGTGACAAAGTCTATCCCCAAAAATATCGGAGAGATATTCAAGGGATACAGGGCCAACGTGTTAGTTACCAACACTTTCTCTTAACTGAATATATATTGTACCCCTAGCCCGGAGCATAGGGACAGGTAGAAAACACCATCTCAAGAGTTACTTAATAAAAAAATAGTAGACCTCTCCGTGGACATAGGCAAGTTGTTGAACCACGCAAATTCTTATGTTATGACTGTGATTGTTTGTTGTTCTTATTTTCTTGGTGATTGCTTTCTTTCATTATTATTTTTGTTGTGATTTTTGTCACTACACTACCATACCGGCACATGCACGTGAGATATGGACCTATAAAAAATACTCATACGATTAAAATTAATAAAACGACAATGCCCATTATCGAAAAAGCATCTCAACCCAAGATATAACTCATTAGTGCCTGTACTACCACAAATGTATTTAAAATACTAACGCGGTACTAAATCCATCTCATCTTTAGATACAAACTTGTTATACTACATACGCAATAAACATAATATCCATAATTTTTATAATAATCCAATACGACCATAATCCTCAATGTGTCATGGATCTATTTACCAGTTTATAATATCATGAGTACAACATCAATCTTTATTTTAGTACCATCCTCTTGGCACAATTTCAAAGTATTCTAGGATAATCCATACACTTGTAACCTATCTTTATTGAAATACCCTCATACTAACATTAAATATTAATACACTATTAACCTACCTCTAGGATCTAGGATAATAATAATCCTAGTTTAGATTATATAATATACCCCATGAATCCTGACTATGTTGAATGTTCCTAAAAATGAAAAGAATAACCCTATTGGTCACAATCTATCTTTAGAGGTTTATATACTTTGTGAGATCATAACACCATCCAAACAACTCAAAAACAACTATAAAATTGCAAAAGTGTCAACACTACCGAGACCGAATCTATTCGATGCATAGCCAAATCAACTTGCTGGTGCGAATCGATTCTCCTTAGGAGAGAATCAATTCAAGGTCATGGAGTAGCATAACATCAAATTCAAAGCTCCCAGTTATGAATTTTTTCCTGCAAACTTGATTCCAAACTCAATTCTAAATCCACAAACCATCTATAAATGATCCAATAATTATTTAAGTTTGTCAATCTCAACATAATAGGATTTAAAACCTTAAATCTAAAAGACGAAAGCCTCTATTTAACCCAATTTACTTATAGTTCAACAAGAACCCTAGTTCAATACAAACATGGTTTCTACTCATAAACACTTCAATAAATTTGGGAATGCAAATATATTCAATCAATGATTAATTTGGGAAGGTTGATTTTAAACACACAATATTGCTACACCAGTTTTAAATGCGGAAGCGAATTATTGAACCGATTTTATCATTTTATCCTAAACATGAATCTATGTGATAAAACAGATAAATCAAACCAACATCCAACAAAGGCCAGATTTCAAGAAGAAAAACCTTTTAGGTAAAACCTTTATTTCACTATGAAAACTAAATTGAAACTTATATATACACAATGAAATATGCAGTGAATCTCATGTAGTAGATCAATAAAGACACGCAATCTTGAATCAACAGTGATCTCCTCCAAGAACCACAATAGATCGTAGCCCTCCATCAACCCCAGCCTTCATCTTCAGCAGTGACTCCCCATATGTATCACAAGTCAGCAGTAGAGTGCCTCTCCATAATAGGTGTATACAAAGATAAAAAAATTTCTAGGGTTCTAAACTAATTCACACGAATCATATTCAAGGATGCTTTGTTTATAAATTAAAAGGTGTTTTAACACACAAAACTTGAACAACTTTTGCACTAAATATGCAGTAATGTTTTCGTCAAAAGTGTTAAACAAAAATAATCACGAAACAGGTATTTATAGAAAAAATAAAATTTTGAAGCGGTGCGGCGAACTGGTTCGGTGTATCGGTTCGATTTTTTCGGTCCATCGAATCGATTCAGTTTGGCCTTTGTAAATAGGCGAACTAGTTCGGTTTTTTAAAAGCGTTTCGCCTCTTTGATAAAAATAAACACCCCAAATATAATTTTATGAATTAATTCATATTCTAAATTGTTTTATACCTTTTGGGATGTCGGGAAGTTTTCAAACTTTGGAGATGATTGCGTTCGGTTCGTCTTAACATTGCGTGACGATTTGTAATGGTATATGACAAACTAGCCTAATGCTATGCTATGACCAATCCTAGAAAAGTTGTTCTTAAAAATATCCCCCTTTGGCTACGTCAGTGCAAAATAAACAAAATGTCCAAACATCAAATTAAAATCAAAATCTCCTATTAAAAATACAATGATACTAATACCCTTTCCAACCTTAGAAAAACAGAATGACATAAAGTTCTTCGTCTTCAATCTTTATCTTCCCTTTTTCCAAACATTGTCTTCATCCGTGTGTTCTTGAAATCCACAAATAGTTACCTACACACACAAGACAACAAACATATACCTTTGTGACACACCGAGTTTGAAACAAAGTAAACATCATTAAATTCTCCCCTATAATTCAAACTCATCAAAAACTCCATTTTAATTTGCTCCCCCTTTGTTTTTATCGAAATAAATAAATATACAAAGAAGTAGAAACAATAAACATAAAATACGGAGCATCATGTCGAATAAAATATATCATCACATAAAGATCAAAATCAAGCATTAGTAATGATAATCTCAAAGGCATCAAACACCAACTATTTTTGTAACTTTTCAATTTTTTCAAACAAAAATAAATCTTACAAATAAAACATGCAATACACTATATATTATATGAAAAATATATCAAACCAAATCCGGCATACATATATAGGTATAAATGACCACAAACCACTACACAAAATACATAAGTCATAGACACTATCATAGTATTGATGTGTCCAAACATGAGTGGTGGAATGAATGGGTGTGAACTGGTAATAAAAGAATTATAACCCAAACACTCAAATATGTTCAAGAAGTTATAATTGACGCAAAACTTTATCAAACTAAGCTTTAGCCTTACGTGACAAATAAAGTTGAACTTAATTGAACAAAACAAGCACAATGCACACAAGCCTAGAATTTTAATGATTCTACAAACCTATACCGCCATTATAAAATAATCTTAACTAGGATACATTGTCATTGTGTAAACCCGTTGATATTTCCATCCAAACTCCCTCATAACTAATTTTATTTTTATTGCCTTAATTTTTTCTCAATCTCTTTTCAAACGACGACTTTCATGACGTGATTATTATTCACTCATAGCCCTTTTCCCGTGCACTCATCATTTTTTCAATATCAAATAAAATTCTCACGGGCAACGATTCTTACATGCACAAATCCTCCATAGTCAAATAAACATGTAGATGACAAAATTAATAAGAGAACATCTCACAAAGCTTAAACATACATCATGAAGTCAAAATTCAATAAGCTCGTGAATGTGTGTGTATATAGCAATATAAAAATTCGAGTCCATAAAGCAAGTCAATTATGAAACAACTCCATAAACATGGTTAAGATCAATTCAATCATCTAAAGTCATAACCAAATGTCCTAGCCACATGGAAATTGCATAGTGAATTGGATTAAAAAAATCCAATATGCCACACAAAATGTGTAAAACTAAAATACACAGAGAACCGATTCTTTTTTTAATTTTTTAAAATATTTTAAAAAAACAAAATCTTTTTGTATTTTTCAAAAATATATAAACCAACAATCTTTTTTGTATTTTTCAAAATGACTTAATAAAAGAAAAATATCACACAAAAAGTATACATGTCATAACACTAGCAAGAATATATCATGAAGTGCAACTAGCATATGACAAACATGCGAACACAATCATCTATAGGATATAGAAAGATAAGAATCATGTGCAAGCAAACGGGAATCAACTAGACTACCATCTAGCATCGCTGAAAGTGATTTCCTAACCCAAACTGATGTGTATCTAACGTGACGGGTTTCGGGAATCAAGGAAACACTAGACTTTAACTTCCTAGGGCTTTTTTGAAGATCGAAATAAAAACGCCAAAGGTGACCTTTCCTACCACAATGTGAACATGTGTAACTGGGAGGAAGGACACCTCTGGTTTGACCTTTTCTAACGTAATTGGGAATCTAAAATAAATAATGGTTTTGGCTTTAGCAACAGAAGCATTAGAACACGACGAGCCATTACCATCACTACATCACCTACTGGAATTGTTTAAATCATTTTTCAACTTCAAAATTTTAGATTCAAGCAAAGAATTAGACTCTTCCAATTTTACAGATTCCTTTTTCAAATTATCAATCAAACCTAAAAGGTTATAATTCTCACCCTCAATTAAAATAAACTTATCCCTAAGAGTCTTCTCATGTGCCGTAAAATCATTAATTAAACTATTTTCATCAATGGCACAAACTTAAACCCTAAAATTTTTTAAGCCCTCTAATTCTTTTTTTAAAAATAGGACTCTATCATCAATCTCGTTTTTGCATACTTTTATCATATGAAAGTTATTAAACAAGGCAACAAATTGGTCATGACATATATCTCGTTGAGTTTGAAACGTTTGCAAATATTCAACCATGTTTTTAAAACGAGAACTTTCTTCTTCCAAAATTTTAATTCTTTTTTATAGTTTCAAATTCAAAAGATTTAATTTTTCATCACGGTCGTGAACCTTATCAAACATGTGTCGATTAACAACATCAACAATATGAAACTCTATCGAGAGGAAAAAAATCAGTCACAAAAGAGATGAACAAATTATCACCAAAAAAGCAGGAAAACAAACGCGATAAATTAGCGTAACCTGCTCTGATACCAATTTGAGAGTACAAATATATTCAATGAATGATTAATTTGTGATGGGTGATTTTAAACACAAAATATTACAAACTAGTTTTAAATGCGGAAGATAATTATTAAACCGATTTTATCTTTTTATCCTAAACATGCATCTATGTGATAAAATAGATAAATCAAACCAACATCCAACAAAGGTCAGATTTCAGGAAAAACAATCTTTCGGGTAAATCCCTTATTTCACTATGAAAATTAAATCGCAACTTACATATACACAATGAAATATGCAATGAATCTCATGCAGTAGATCCACAAAGACACGCAGTGTTGAATCATCAGTGATCCCCTCCAAGAATCACAATGGACTGCAACCCTCCATCAGCCTCTGCCTTCGTCGCCAACAGTGACTCCTCACATGTATCACAAGTCAGAAATATGTGTATGTAAATATACAAAACTTTCTAGGATTCTAAACTAATTCACAATAATCACATTCAAGGATGCTTTGTTTGTGAATTAAAAGGTGTTTTGACACACATAACTTGAACTTTTGCACCAGATATGCAGTAATGTTTTCGTCGAACGTTTTGAACAAAAATAACCACGACACAGGTATTTGTAGAAAAAAAATAAATTTTGAGGTGGTAAGACGAACCGGTTCGGTGTATCGGTTTAATTTTTCTAGTTCGTCGAACCAGTTCGATTTGGCCTTTGTAAATAGGTGAACCACTTCGGTTTGTTAAAAAAGTTTCACCTCTTTGATAAGAAAATAAACATCCCAATTATAATTTTATGAATAAATTCATACTCTAATTTTTTTTATACCTTTTGGAATGTCGGTAAGTATTTAAACTTTGGAGATGATTGCATTCAGTTCGTCTTGACATTTCGTGACGACTTGTAACGGTATACGCCAAACTAGCCTAATGCTAACAATCCTAGAAAAATTATTCTCACAAATAAATCATTCTCAATTACTATAATAAGCATAAGAGATATAAATTCTATCTTGTGTTAATTCTTAGTTATAGGTTTGATAAATTTCATCCCAACTATTCAAAGCATAAGAGATATATATATATATATTGTTTATGTAGTGAATGTAACATGAGTATTTTACATTCTACGTTAATACATATTCTTTAGAAATTAATGGAAACACCATAATTTAATAAGTAAACTTTGAAGTGACTTACTATTATGGGTGGCTATGGAATGATCAGGGATTGGGTGTCGGGGGTGTCCTTGTTTAGATTATTCGTTTAGAATTAGATCCTGTCAATCGTGATGTAGGTTCTTATAATACAGAGTCATGCTAAAGTAATTAATAATGAAGTTTTAACATACTAACTCTTGATGACTAATATATTAATTTATTGAGATACTTAATTTATAAAGAATGTTCTATTATAAGTTTGGTTGTTAGAATGTTTAGAAAGTTTGTTTTAATTTAAAGTAGTTGAGTTTAAGTCCAATGGGTTAGTATATGAGTTGGGCCATGTTTTGGGACATTTGGAGTATGTTCTAGGCTTATTGGGTTAGGCCATTTTAGTGCCTAAGAATAATTTATGGATTGGTGCCTTTTATAACCTAACTAGGAAATCCTAAAATTTCATAACACAATTAGAAATCAACCCTAGCAGCTAAGGAGAAGAGGGACCAACTTAGATTGAAGAATGGGATATTTCGAGATTTGATTCATATAATCGATCCAAGGAAAGTCTATTTTGATTAAGACTATAATTAGGTTTGTGTTAAAATAATGGTAGTATGTAGGAATATGCAATCAAACTCATGTAATCCGATTCATAATCATAATTTAACTTAATTTTGTAAAGATTAATTACATGTAATGAAAATTATTAGAGTTTTAACTTTGACTAATACAATTGAACTAATAAATCATGTAATCTGGACCTAAAAACATAAGACATGAATCATAATAATGTTAATATATAATGTCCATCACTTCACAATGATTCTTATATTGAATCTTGATTAGATGATGAACTTAGGTTTAAATATTTAATTAGATCCTTAAACATAGATTAAATAATCTAAATCTTATTAATTAATGCCAATAACAATTGTATGTAGGTTATATTAGAAGGATAAGGGTATGTTTCATGTTTAGGAGCTTTAAGTTTGGGATAACTTTTGGTTATAGTTGTCATCGTTCTCAGGGAAAAAAGGGCTCCGCGACTATGTCGTTTGAACGATAATGAAGTATCGTTCGAACGCTATGATTATCGTCTCATTCAATTTATTTAGGCTATTTCATTCAAAGTACATTGTACATTGCATTATAACAACTTAGGTTCAACATATAGAACTTTTATCAGAGAATTAAGAGAACGTTTGGCTAGTCCCTATAATATGATTCATTGTTATTTTGCATAACTTATATGCAATGATACCAAGAGTGTGTCCACTCATGGGTGACCTACTAGGGTATTAGATGGGGGTCGTATAACGTTGACCATATAGGTACCCCACTGATTGAGATGGGCTTTACGTAGGTCATATTTACCACGATCCTACATGCTAACATACCCGTCTCTCGAGTGGGACAATGTGGTGATCCTCTAGAATATCCTTAGGTGGGGATTTATATATTTGGTGTGATGGAATATTGATTTCCCATTGATGAAAATTTGAGGTTATAGTGTTGGGACACCCTATAACTATACCTAGTATGCACGAGTGATCCCATAAGGCATTAGGGATAGACCTTCATACTTTTATTAATGGGCTGAGAATAGCCCACCTGATTTGCATATGAGTGGGACGTACTCACATGGTTATTGCATTACGTGATTCCTTCCATTACACGGTTGATTATACTCACTGTTCTAAAAAACCCGCCTAGGCTCCGTCTAGGCACGCCTAGACTTAAGGCTTGGGAGAAACGCCTCGCCTTACGTTTTTCACGCCTTATTCTTGGTAAAACCCTTAAGGCGCACTTTTTTCTAAAAACAACAATACTTTAGTGAAACGATGTCGCCTTTTAAAGAATTTCTTTACAAACCGGACCATTATCTAATCCAAAATAATAAAATAGTATTTTAATTTGCATATAATCTGACATATTTTTATGATATATGCAATTTTTGTATTTTAATAGCCTTGTTATGATTAAAAAATATTAAAATATATTAAGAAAGCCTAAACGCCTTTTCACGCCTTTTTACGTCTAGGCCCGCCTAGGCTTCTAAGGCTTAAGGCTTGGCCTCCACGCCTCAATCACGCCCCGCGTTTTTTAGAACCTTGATTATACTAGAGACTTATAGTTATGATTCTAGCTTTTGTAACCATGTATATGATGAACACTTGATAAATGATATAATAATATCACATGGGTCTCACAGGTGATTGGGATTAGACCTGCATGTTATATCTAGGTTATTTGGGTTGGGATAAATTTACAAAAAACTAAAGTACGAGAAGAAGATGTATTATTGTTATTCATAACACCCCGTGCCCCCGAAAAGAGAACGTGGCATGCTACTATGATAAAACTAAACTAAATCCATCAATCAACAAGTATAGAGCATCTAAACGTCCATAATATAAATACAACAACTCCACAATTTTTTTATTTCCACATTAAAGATTGCAATAATTTTCTATCGAATATAAAATTCTCCAACTAAAAATTACTCCACTAATTATACATCAAAAATAAATCTTCCAATCCATGCTCTAAAATATTTCTTCAAAATATCCCATAGCGTCCCAATTCACGCTAGCCTGCCACTAAAAGAAAATATGAGGAAGTACACAATATGACAAGAATAGAATCTCAAAAATAATTAGCACGATGAATAAATCACAACAATATGAATGCGCATATACAAATCAAATGCAATACTCAAGCATTATGTCAATATTAATTTCTCAACAACACATGAATGAGTCACTAGGCCTCACCTCACCGGGCCTATGCATTCTTAAGCATATCCGGATTTTGGACTATTGGCGGATGCCCATTCTCCGTGCCATATTAAAATCTCATGACTCGATGCTCAAATCACAATATAAAATATCACAATGAATCAATATCAAGATTCCAACAATTTTTCAGATTTCAAATGAATATCATAATTCAACATGAGTGCAATCGACATAGAAAAATAAATGTAATACTCTCGAGAGAATTTATGAGCATATTGTGTAAGTCACATACCTCAAAGTCATCACATGAATCGACACATAAAAATCAGCCTCTATCCATCACATTCCTCTCATAAAAATAATGAAATCTCGTTCTAGCCCAAACTCGAGAAAACACTAAATAAGCCTTCTAATCTAAGGTTGAAATCTTGAATAAGTTTGGGGCTAAAGTTTGTAGATGAAAAGGAATAATTTTGGAGAGTTCTTCTGGTTGAAAAGTTTGAGAAAAAGTGATTTGAAGAGTCCATCCACGAATTAGTGGTGATATATAAAGGATTAAGAAAATAGTTCCAATCAGATACAAAGACTAAAAAAATTATTCTAGACGATCGGTCCGTTGGAATTGGATGAAATTAGGGGAAAAATTAGGTGAAGATGAGATGAAATCGCACAAAAAAATTCATCCCAATCGAACCATCCAATATTTTTAAATATTTTTTTTGTTGAGGGTTTTATGTTTTGAGGACTCTTAGAGAGTTTTATATTTTGAGAACTCTTCTATATAATAAAAATTCAATTATAACTCCATTTTAATTCCGATTTTAATTCCGCTTGAAAATTTATTTTTCAAATATAAAAACCAACATTTTAAATAATAAAATTAATAAAATCCAAAGTTTCATTTTTCTTCGATTTTCAAAATTAATTTAAAATTTTCCATTTAAAAAATAAATACGGGTTATTACACACTTTCCCACTAACAAGGAATTTCGCCCTCAAAATTTGACAAGGCTTATACGCCCAAAATAAAATAAGGCATATGCCTACCCATACCTACCACGATTGAGCGCCCATACACCCAATCCTACCCGTATAATATCCCACGATCGAAAATACGGCATATATATCACACACACACACACACACACATATATATATATATACTAGGGTGTACCCGTGCCGATGGCACGATCGTAAAAATGTTCCGAATATTTCGTAATAGTGTTTAGGTCTGGAAAAATAAGACGCACGCAATAATATAATATGAATAACATGAATCTATAAGTTAATTTTTTGAGGGTAGCATACCATGAGGTGTTTGGGTCAGCTTACGCTCACCTTGACTAATCCCCATTTGTGGTTCGTGACTTCCGCTAGCCAAGCATTACTTCAACAGTGCCGAGGATGGAAGTGGGAAGCAAATTCAATCCACCCCCAAAACTGTCCCAGTGATAAATACCACTGGACAGTGGAAGCCTTACATGAATAAATATAAGTTAATGTATGACCATCGATAATACATTAATATTATTTTTTAAAGAACTATAATTCATGCCAATTTTTAGCTAAGACTCTTGTATATATATAGAAAACACTAAAATTATATGTATTCAGAAAAATTAAAAAATTATTCACCCTACAACGGTCAACTTCTTTTTGGTAACGAATCCAAACCCCTTAATTCGAAAACCTAAAAAAAACCTTTGAGGTTTGAAAGCCACAAATTGAGGCCCTTAAAATAAGGATCATTGAAAAAAAATTAATGTGACACCACGACTAATTTAAATACCGGGTAGCTACTCCTTTATTAAATTAAATCAAAACGCCAAGTTGGCTCAGTTAATAGCATCATTGTCGAAAACATTTTAATTATTACTAACCACCTAGTATTTAAAAAAGTAAGTTGCCAAATTTTAATTAAAGTCTGATTAACATGCAACAAGTGTAAAGTAGAATAATAACACCATTCACCATAATGAAGTAAATAGAATGACCGTCACATGATATAAATAAACTAGAGGAAAAACTCCTCATAACATAATCCCACAACTGAAGTAAATAAAGAAATACTAAATACTGTAATGAATACATGCCAAAGTCTGAAAAACTGAAATGGAAATGTAACTGATAGAACTTGGGCAACATGCCCTACAACTGAGGAATAAAGAATAAGGAATCCAAATGATATAAGCGTCTAAAAGCAAATCCCCGTAGCTTCCACAAGCAGCTACAGCTCGTCATCAGAATGAGAATCCTATGCGTGGTGACCTTATGGCTGGGCACCTAAAATGGTTTTACAAAAAGATAGATTTGAAAGCAAACGGGTCAGAGCCCGAATGTGGAGATATTTTAAAAACCTGCAAGTGCTTTAAAAACATTTAAAACAGTATATGCAAAGTACATGTTAGGACGTGCTCTCACATGATATGCTCACCTCTCGTCTAACTGTGCACTCCTAACGTTCCTGTACCCATTCATGTGTTATCTCATAACTATCTCAGGAGTTTCTAACACTTCTACTCGGTTCACGTTATAAGTTCCATCATTAACAATTAAATAGAGAGTCCTACTTTAATTCTCGGATTCCCAATTATTGACAAAACCATATTGATAAAAGTTCCCTTTTTATCTTTTCAAAACATTACCATAACTATACTCACAATTTAACATAATAAGTTCCTTCTCTTTTAACCGTATATTTTTACATCATAAATATACAATACAAGCACCCAAAGGCTAAGCTGCGGTGCACACATACTCTGCTATCCATCCCGGTACATCACGTACATAAGGATAACGCATTCCGAATCTCTCAGGAATCGTTCAGATAACAACATCACAAATAATGGAGGCGAACACAGTCACCATCACATGGGTCACGCACATACCTACGCTCCCACGATCAGCAGACTTATTAATATCACAATAAGTCCTTCAATGACCTATGTTCATCGAGGTAACCTATCTAAATCCGGGCAACACAAGGATAAGAAGGCCCTAAGCGAACGTAAACCTCCCGTGATAGCAAGTATGGTAGGTATGTTATACACATAAAATTATATACTAAGCATTCACACATCTTAGATATCTCAATATTAATAAGGGTATACTCTACATCATTATACCATTATTCCCAATTCATATATTTCAAGTATCCCGATAATATATAAATTAAAAATTCGACACGTCTCACGTCGTGATTTCTTAAACTCAAAACCTATCTCAAATAGACTATTAAGTTCTCATAATTTCCCACATATAACCTCTTTATACCTAAGGTCTTTACTACTGCCCCAAACCTTATTTCATCAAATTATTCAAATTTGTACCATTAACCCAAATATTATCTCACATAACGAATTTCATTTATTTAGAATAATTCCTCAAATTAAATTCCAATTAAAGTCCAATATCATTATCATGCCTACTGGTCTTCCTTAAAGTTAAGGGTAATCACAATGTCTCCAATAATATTATCCAAGGTTTAACATCATTAAAATTCAATTAAGGAAAAACTTTAGTCATTCTGGGAAGGTCGATCGATCGACCTTTGCCTTCGATCGATCGATGGTTGTCGATCGATCGACTGATGAATGTCGATCGATCGATTACACAGGTATGGTTACGGACTGCTTCGTTTTACAATTACAGTTTCGATCCAAAACTCCATTTTTAAGCACGAAATTCCAAGATAAGGTTACTCTAACATTATACTAACATCCTACAACAGTTTTAACGTTCTAACATCCATAATTCATCATTTAAAGTCTTAGTTTAGATCAAAACTACATCAAAATAATTTCCAGATTTCTTCCATTCAAGAACATCATCAAACTTCTTCTAATTCCACTATTAGATCATCAAGGTTCTGTTTATAACATATGAATTCGTCCAGAATATACTACATGCAATTACTACATAAATCATGGCCTTTAACTTCCAATTCATGGGTCTAATTTATCTCCAAAAATCAATTTCGAAAATTCCTAAACATGGAAACATATCTTGAATCAAAATAGTTTAAATCACTTGCCTTAATTTATCTCAGAATTTGGTGTAGAATCTTGAAGTTAGGTTGTTCTCCCTCTGATTTTTCTGCAGAATTCTCTTCCTTCTCTCTCTCTCTCTCAAGTTTCCCAAGGTTGAAGACAATGGAGGTGTGGTTGGTTTGTTTGGTAAGTTGGGATTATATTTCAACTTCTCCCGTAGCCCATAATGGCACATAGTGTGGTTAGTGGGTTAAGTGGGTTAAGGAAATAGTCAGATAGTAATTACCATTTTCGTCACTTTTTAATTCCCAAAAAATACAATTTACCAAAATGCCCTTTATGATACCGGTATGGCCTAAAAATACCCCGGGACCCAAACTAAACTTCCGGCTAGTGTTTTCTGACTATCTCGACCCTTCCGGACGCGTTGGCGCACTCAAAATGACCATACGGTTAATGGAACTAAAATTCACTTTTTAATTTAATAACAAAATACCATGACGTGGCGGTCACACGCGTCAAGCAAAATTCCCAAATTGTCGTATATAAATCTCACGACAATTTCAATATTACCAATATTCATATAATGCCAAGTATACACATTATAATAAAATACTAACCCACATCTCGTTAATATTTTTAATCCGGATTAATTTCCAATTAATAAGCATTTAATTCAATTAATCCCCAAAAATAAATATCACAGAAAATACGGGGTATTACATACTTCCCCCCTAATAACTGAATTTCGTCCCGAAATTCAGAACTAGAAAGTACCTGGTAAGAATAACTCTGGATAACGTTCGCGCATCTCGTCCTCGCACTCCCATGTGGACTCCTCGACATTATGATGTCGCCACTGCACACGCACTAACGGTACTATCTTTGACCGCAGTTTCCTCTCACTTCGGTCTAGAATGGCAATCGGCCCCTCCTCGTAGGAGCTATCTGGCTGGAGATCAATATCCTCCAGAGCAATGAGAGAATGAGCCAAATTATCTCTAAGGTATTTCCTCAGTGAGGAAATATGAAACACATCGTGAATCCGATGTAAATGCTCCGGTAACCCAAGTCTGTACGCAACCGGTCCAATCCGCTCAATAATAGGAAATTGTCCCACATATCTCGGTGCCAACTTCCCTTTCTTCCCGAAACGCATAATCCCCTTCATAGGAGATACTCTGAGCAAAACCTGGTCCCCCACTTGGAACTCTCTGAAGAATCTCTTCGCATCAGCATAACTCTCTGTCTGTCCTGAGCCACCCGAATGCGACTCCGAATCAATTATATCCTTGCCGAAGTATCCTGAATCACTTCCGGCCCAAGTAGTTTGTTGTCCCCCACCTCCAACCAACATGATGGGGAACGGCAAGGTCTACCGTACAACGCCTCGAATGGAGCCATGCCAATGGTGAACTGATAGGAGTTGTTGTAAGCAAACTCCACCAGTGGAAGATACTGTTCCCATCCACCCTCAAAGTCAATGGTGCACATACGTAGCATGTCTTCCAACATCTGATTTGTGCGCTCGGTCTGCCCATCAGTCTGCGGGTGGTACGCCGTACTCAACCGCAACTCCGTGCCCATGGCCTGCTGAAAACTTTCCCAAAACCGTGAAACAAATATCTTGTCTCGGTCAGACACGATGTTTAAGGGCACACCGTGAAGTCTCACAATCTCTGCAATAAAGAGCTGGGCATACTGTCCCGCAGTGTAGTCTGTCCTAACGGGTAGGAAATGAGCGACTTTTGACAACCTGTCCACAATCACCCAAATGGAGTCGTGACCTCTCTGTGACGTAGGCAAACCCGTGATAAAGTCCATAGAGATGCTCTCCCACATCCACATCGGGACCTCTAATGGCTGTAGCAGTCCTGCCGGTCTCTGATGATCCACTTTTACGAGCTGGCAAGTGGCGCATTTTGAGACAAACTCGGCAATATCTCTCTTCATCCCGCTCCACCAATACTGACGTCTCATGTCTTGGTACATTTTGTCCCCTCCGGGATGTACCGCGAATCGTGAGCCGTGCGACTCTGCCATCACCTTATGCCGCAATTCCTCCCCTTCCGGAACCACCAATCTCCCATTGAAGCGTAATCCCCCGTCTGAGCTAACGGTATAGGATTCAGCTCCCTCTGCTAATAATCGAACTATCTTCTCCTGACAGAACGAGTCATTTGCCTGTGCCTTCACCACCTTCGTGACAATCTGCGGTGTAACAGTCATCACAGACATGAATGATCGGGCCACTGCATCCTGGTGTCCCAATTCCTTCCACTTATCCTTCCACACATCTGCCACCTCATCTACCGGTCTACGGCTCAACGCGTCTGCCACCACGTTAGCCTTTCCCGGGTGGTATTGGATATCGAACTGATAATCTTTCACGAATTCAAGCCACCTCCGTTGCCGTATATTCAGCTCCTTCTGCGTGAATAGGTACTGTAGGGACTTGTGATCCGTGAATAATCGAAACTTCTCCCCCAACAGGTAATGTCTCCAAATGCGAAGGGCAAATACCACTGCCGCTAACTCCAAGTCATGGGTAGGGTAATTCTTCTCGTGAGGCTTAAGCTTACGGGAAGCATAAGGTATGGCCTGACTCTCCTACTGCAGTACACCTCCAAGTCCTTGTAAGGACGCATCGGTGTAAACAAGGTACTCAACTCCCGGTCTCGGCAATGCTAACACAGGTGCTGAGGTTAACTTGTCCTTCAACTCATCAAATGCCAACTGACAGGCATCACTCCAAATGAACGACACACCTTTTCGGGTTAGATGTTTCATGGGACCCGCTATCATGGAGAAACCCCGAATAAACCTCCTGTAGTATCCTGCTAGGCCCAAGAAACTACGGATCTCTGTCGGTGTCGTGGGCTGTCCCCACTCCCTCACCGCAGATACCTTCCCTGGATCAACCGATATTCCCCGGTCCGAAATAATATGCCCCAAAAACTGCACCTCCTTCAGCCAAAACCCGCACTTCTCATATTTTGCATACAACTCATTCTGGCGCAGTGTCTGCAAAACTAGTCTCAAGTGCTCGGAATGCTCCTCCTCTGTCTGGGAGTAAACCAAAATATCATCGATGAAGACAATGACAAACTGGTCTAGGAAATCCCTGAACACCCTATTCATCAAGTCCATAAATGCTGCTGGAGCATTGGTCAAACCAAATGGCATAACCCGAAATTCGTAGGAACCATATCTCGATAAGAACGCAGTCTTCGAGACGTCCTCCTCCCTAATACGCAACTGATGGTAACCAGATCGCAAATCAATCTTTGAGAAGCAAGAAGCTCCTCTCAACTGGTCAAATAGGTCATCGATTCGAGGCAACGGATACTTATTCCGTATCATGACCTTATTTAACTCCCGGTAGTCCACACACAATCTCAGTGAACCATCTATCTTCTTCACGAACAACACAGGGGCACCCCACGGTGAAGTTCTCCTCCGAATAAACCCCTGACCCAACAACTGCTCAATCTGATCCCGTAACTCCCTCATCTCGGCTGGAGCCATACGGTACGGTGCTCGTGCTATAGGTCTCGTATCTGGTAACAAGTCTATAACGAAGTCTATCTCTCGACTGGGGGGTAGGCCTGGTATCTCTTGAAACACATCAGAATACTCCCTGACAACTGGGATCGAATCTAAAGGAATCACAACCTCCTTAGAGGTATCCTCCTCAATGTAATATAAATGAGCGGTCGAGCCTCCCTCTGGGCGAGGCATCGCCACTACAAAAATCTCTTGCCCCGGAATGGCAAAAACAATGCTCCCACCGAAGCAATCTATCATGGCTCTATAATCAGCGAGCCAGTCCATACCGATAATCACATCGTGAACATGCATATCTAATACTAACATGTCCGCAGGTAATACCAAACCACCAATCTCTACCCCCACTCCCCGACATATAAAGAATATAAGTGACCCACTCCCCAATGGTGAGTCGACACACGTCACTGTGCTCTCCGCTGTGGCTAATAACCCTAACGCCTTCGCGAAGTGTGTAGCTATAAAACAATGTGTAGCCCCCATATCAAACAATACCCGACCCATAGTGCCATGGATAGGAAACGTACCCTCAATCGCGGGCGGTGCCTGTGGAACTGCAGCCTGGTGGACGTTGTAGACACGTCCATACTGTAGCTGCCCCTGTTGCACAGGAACTGCTGGAATCGCTGGTAGTGCTGGCATCTGAGCTGGAGCTGGGAGGGCTGGTGGAAAGAGTGGCCTCTGTGGTTCATGTCGAGCACCCTGCTGCTGCTGCTGTGGGGCCCGGCCCTTATCAGGACACTCCTGACGTTTGTGGCCAATCTTACCATAAATGAAACATTTCCCTGGGAAGTTCCCTCCCCTCTGCCCTTGCTGTCCCCGGCCCTGGTGGCCGTTACCATTTCTCCCTTGGCCCTGCTAGCCCTGCTGAAACTGCTGATGTTGGCCATTTTGACCCTGCTGGCCCTGATGACCGTTATGACCCTGCTGGCCATTTGGAATCCTCCCTGACCGTTCCTGAAACCTCCTGAATGGAACCTCTTTTAATCCCCCTGCTGAGAACCCTGCTCTACCTGTCTCTGCCCCTGAAAAGATTGTGCCCCACCGGCACCATGTCCTCCAGTCCTGCCCTGATGGCTAGACTCTCCCGACCTCTTACCCTCGGCCATGTGAAAACGGTGGTCCTGGCAATGTAACAATGCAGCGTTAACCACATCAGAATACGTGGCCAACGAAAGGTTCCCTAACAGATGCTGACGGATCCTCCATGTCAACCCGTCGGTAAATTTCTCAATCTTCTTCTTCTCTGACGGTATCTCATCAGGAACGATATTCAATAGATTAGTGAACTCGGCCTCATACTCGGCCACTGTCTTGCCCTCCTGCCTCAGACTCATCAATCTCCTCCTCATTTCCGTATGAACCGCTGACGCAAAGTACTTGCGGTCAAACCGCACCCAGAACTCATGTATAGTGAGAGTATCCCTCTCCTCTACGGTGGTAATAGACTCCCACCACTGCAATGCAGATCCAACTAGCTTAAAAGTAGCTAGTACCTTCTTCTGAACATCCGTGCACTCATACATCCTCAAGTGCCGCTGTATATCCTTCCTCCATTGGCTCGAGACTACTACATCTGAGCTGCCTGCAAACTCTGGTGGATGCGCTTTCTGAAAAGCGTCACGTACACGCTCCCAAGCAGACGGGAATGAAGTTGCCTGAACTGGCGCGGCAACCGGCGCCTGAGGCGGTGCCTGCTGAACAACGGCAATGGCGGCATTTACCGCTTGGGCTACAATAGCTGCAACCTCAGCGGTGTTCATCATGCCCTGAATCGGTGCGGGCTGTGGTTCTGGTGCCGCATTCCTGGGAACTCGTGGTGCACGTCGTGGAGGCATTCTGAAATAAGAATAAAGTCGATAAGTTCGCAGTTATAAACTTTAAAATAGCTGAAGAACGTAGCATAAACAAAAGAATACAACAGTCCTAAAATATAGGGCTCTACATCAAAGAAAGCTCAGCGGAAACATAACAAGCCGTTCAGATCCTAATGGACACTAGAACCTGATGCTCTGATACCACCTGTGACACCCCGACTAATTTAAATACCGGGTAGCTACTCCTTTATTAAATTAAATCAAAACGCCAAGTTGGCTCAGTTAATAGCATCACTGTCGAAAACATTTTAATTATTACTAACCACCTAGTATTTAAAAAAGTAAGTTGCCAAATTTTAATTAAAGTCTGATTAACATGCAACAAGTGTAAAGTAGAATAATAACACCATTCACCATAATGAAGTAAATAGAATGGCCGTCACATGATATAAATAAACTGGAGGAAAAACTCCTCATAACATAATCCCACAACTGAAGTAAATAAAGAAATACTAAATACTGTAATGAATACATGCCAAAGTCTGAAAAACTGAAATGGAAATGTAACTGATAGAAATTGGGCAACATGCCCTACAACTGAGGAATAAAGAATAAGGAATCCAAATGATATAAGCGTCTAAAAGCAAATCCCCGTAGCTTCCACAAGCAGCTACAGCTCGTCATCAGAATGAGAATCCTATGCGTGGTGACCTTGTGGCTGGGCACCTAAAATGGTTTTACAAAAAGATAGATTTGAAAGCAAACGGGTCAGAGCCCGAATGTGGAGATATTTTAAAAACCTGCAAGTGCTTTAAAAACATTTAAAACAGTATATGCAAAGTACATGTTAGGACGTGCTCTCACATGATATGCTCACCTCTCGTCTAACTGTGCACTCCTAACGTTCCTGTACCCATTCATGTGTTATCTCATAACTATCTCAGGAGTTTCTAACACTTCTACTCGGTTCACGTTATAAGTTCCATCATTAACAATTAAATAGAGAGTCCTACTTTAATTCTCGGATTCCCAATTATTGACAAAACCATATTGATAAAAGTTCCCTTTTTATCTTTTCAAAACATTACCATAACTATACTCACAATTTAACATAATAAGTTCCTTCTCTTTTAACCGTATATTTTTACATCATAAATATACAATACAAGCACCCAAAGGCTAAGCTCCGGTGCACACATACTCTGCTATCCATCCCGGTACATCACGTACATAAGGATCACGCATTCCGAATCTCTCCGGAATCGTTCAGATAACAACATCACAAATAATGGAGGCGAACATAGTCACCATCACATGGGTCACGCACATACCTACGCTCCCACGATCAGCAGACTTATTAATATCACAATAAGTCCTTCAATGACCTATGTTCATCGAGGTAACCTATCTAAATCCGGGCAAAACAAGGATAAGAAGGCCCTAAGCGAACGTAAACCTCCCGTGATAGCAAGTATGGTAGGTATGTTATACACATAAAATTATATACTAAGCATTCACACATCTTAGATATCTCAATATTAATAAGGGTATACTCTACATCATTATACCATTATTCCCAATTCATATATTTCAAGTATCCCGATAATATATAAATTAAAAATTCGACACGTCTCACGTCGTGATTTCTTAAACTCAAAACCTATCTCAAATAGACTATTAAGTTCTCATAATTTCCCACATATAACCTCTTTATACCTAAGGTCTTTACTACTGCCCCAAACCTTATTTCATCAAATTATTCAAATTTGTACCATTAACCCAAATATTATCTCACATAACGAATTTCATTTATTTAGAATAATTCCTCAAATTAAATTCCAATTAAAGTCCAATCTCATTATCATGCCTACTGGTCTTCCTTAAAGTTAAGGGTAATCACAATGTCTCCAATAATATTATCCAAGGTTTAACATCATTAAAATTCAATTAAGGAAAAACTTTAGTCATTCTGGGAAGGTCGATCGATCGACCTTTGCCTTCGATCGATCGATGGTTGTCGATCGATCGACTGATGAATGTCGATCGATCGATTACACAGGTATGGTTACGGACTGCTTCGTTTTGCAATTACAGTTTCGATCCAAAACTCCATTTTTAAGCACGAAATTCCAAGATAAGGTTACTCTAACATTATACTAACATCCTACAACAGTTTTAACGTTCTAACATCCATAATTCATCATTTAAAGTCTTAGTTTAGATCAAAACTACATCAAAATAATTTCCAGATTTCTTCCATTCAAGAACATCATCAAACTTCTTCTAATTCCACTATTAGATCATCAAGGTTCTGTTTATAACATATGAATTCGTCCAGAATATACTACATGCAATTCCTACATAAATCATGGCCTTTAACTTCCAATTCATGGGTCTAATTTATCTCCAAAAATCAATTTCGAAAATTCCTAAACATGGAAACATATCTTGAATCAAAAGAGTTTAAATCACTTGCCTTAATTTATCTCAGAATTTGGTGTAGAATCTTGAAGTTAGGTTGTTCTCCCTCTGATTTTTCTGCAGAATTCTCTTCCTTCTCTCTCTCTCTCTCAAGTTTCCCAAGGTTGAAGACAATGGAGGTGTGGTTGGTTTGTTTGGTAAGTTGGGATTATATTTCAACTTCTCCCGTAGCCCATAATGGCACATAGTGTGGTTAGTGGGTTAAGTGGGTTAAGGAAATAGTCAGATGGTAATTCCCATTTTCGTCACTTTTTAATTCCCAAAAATACAATTTACCAAAATGCCCTTTATGATACCGGTATGGCCTAAAAATACCCCGGGACCCAAACTAAACTTCCGGCTAGTGTTTTCTAACTATCTCGACCCTTCCGGACGCGTTGGCGCACTCAAAATGACCATACGGTTAATGGAACTAAAATTCACTTTTTAATTTAATAACAAAATACCATGACGTGGCGGTCACACGCGTCAAGCAAAATTCCCAAATTGCCGTATATAAATCTCACGACAATTTCAATATTACCAATATTCATATAATGCCAAGTATACACATTATAATAAAATACTAACTCACATCTCGTTAATATTTTTAATATTGATTAATTTCCAATTAATAAGCATTTAATTCAATTAATCCCCAAAAATAAATATCACAGAAAATACGGGGTATTACAATTAATTACAGTTTTAAGACATGGAAAAAAAATCCTTAAAATAAAGATAAGGATTAGAAGAGATTTTGTTTCAATTGAAAACCCAAAATATTAAAACCTCATCAAATATATTTCAAATGCCCAAAATCGCAAGGAATAATAAAACATAAGAAAATTTGAAAATTTACACACAACGAAGATTTATATGAAAATTTGTAAATACTTCAAACTTTTTTGCAACCCGTAAGAACCAGAGTGCAAAAGAAATAATAAAGCATTATGAAACAAATCTTTATACAAAACCAAATATCCATTGTATTCTCGAGGCTTAAAAATAAAATCCATATAAAACAAAGATGGATACATTGGCGGGAGATAAAGAGAGCATTTGAACTACAGTATATCTATAAAAAAATTATTAAAATCCTACGCAAGACTAACCCGTAGATCTGTCAATACATTACATCTACAAAAATAGTACATCTGCAGAAATGTAAAAAATATATTTGAATACGAAAAATTAACAATCTATCTGTACAACCTCCCTCTCTCTCACCATATTTCTTTATTCTTCTCTTTTTCTACTGCAGTTCTTTGGAAACGGGTGTCACGGGGATTTCATTTTTTTGTCCACTCACGCTTTTGATATATTTCGTACTAAATATATGATATGAGTGAATAAAACAGTTCAAAGGATATCTAAATAAAAGTCTAGACTATCACAATTTAAATTATCTCATACAAAAATGATAGGGACATATATTATCACCGTTTAAAACCAAAAAAAAGTCTAGACTATCACAACTGGATACAATGGGTAACAACGTATAATCCAATTGATCACTCGCATTCCTTCCTACACACTTTGTCCTCATAATTAATCTAAAATTACTAAAATATACACCAAAGTTTTTATTAATAATATAATCAAATGCCACATACACTTTCTAGATTACTATTTAACACTACTTACAGTATACATTCAACATTCACTTTGTAATTTATTTGTTTGGAATAACTTTAATTTCAATTGAATTTTAATGTTAAATGAAACATTAGAATAAAAATCCATCACTGACCTACATTGTTGTACCAAAATAATTTTGTTGTCTTAGGAAGTGAAAATTTATTTAATTATTTACTCTAAACATGTGTAACTTTTGCAGGTGGCCTTGATAAATCTTATGTTTCAAATTTGTTTATTCTCATACTTTATGATGCGGATGGTAATTTAATGACCCATTCCTATATAATTACCTGAGACTCCTAATAATATATATAAATTTAGAGCAGTGTTAGACATAGGAGGTGTAAGAACTGGGTTACTACCGATCGGTGAGATGGCATTAATTTTACCAGTAACCCAAACCAAAAAATAAAGATGTTAACATTCTCAAGACAAAGAAAAAATCCTTACTAAATAGCTCCAAAAAAACTTCACTTAAAGAGAGAGAGAGAGAGAGAGAGAGAGAGAGAGAGAGAGGGGGGCACCTCAGACGTCACTGTGAGAACAAAGAGATAGCAACAAAAAAAATGCTTCACATATAAGGAAGAGTCCACTGTATCAGTCCCCTGAAAATCATTTCCTGAAATAAAAGAAAAATCCACATTTATTTCCAAACACATATGTTGACTTCCTAAAACTGTAAATGTAAATAAACCAAAAGCATATAAGAAAGAGCCCAAAAAGATAAGATCATAAACAAATTATTTATCATATCACCAAGCAAAAAGGAGAGAAATATATTCAGATTATCCATGTCTTTGGATACCCAAAAAGAGAAACAAAAATGAGTTGAAAGTGCAAAAATGGTTCAATCAATAACAAAAATTGATAAACTTAAAAAATGGTTCAATCAATAACAAAAATTAATCTCCATATTCTTCTGAAATCAGATCTGTCCTGTCCGAAATCAGATCTTTCTGTACCTCTACTGCAGTTCTGTCCGAAATCAGATCTGAGAAAAAAAAGGAAAAAACTTAATGGGGCATAAATTAACCATTTGCATTTCTTCTAAAACACATGAAAATAAAATACCCTCCACTCTGATCCCCTCCGCTCTCATCGTGCCCACTATCGGGACTCACCGGAGCATCGACCATTTCAACCGAACCATCGACCATTTCAGCCGGAGCATCTCTCTCCCTCGTCGTTAATCCTAGTGAGATAAACTTATAGTTTGGTTGAATTGGGAATTACTATAAATATGGTTTTATAGAACCTTTGATTTATATCATCACCATTGATTTGTAATAGCGGTTGAAAACCGAAGCTTCAAAACCAACAGCACCAAATATTCTCAAATTGTTAGATCTCGTGAATCTCGTAGATCTGAAACAGTAGCGTTGGCGTTAGTGAAGCTCGTAGTGATGTTGAAGGCACTGGAGCCCAATCTTTTACCTGTGTAAGGGAATAACTGCAAAAAAAAGATAATTTCTCAAGTTGGAACATATTTAAACCGAACCTTCAAGACCAACAACATCAAATATGCTCAAATTGTTAGATCTGGTGAAGCTTGTACCGAGTTCCATTCCAGTTTCACAGAGTTGACTTTATTAAATCAAAGCCCCCAAATCACAGAACTTTAGCACGTCCATGGTGTTGCATCGTAGCTGAAACCAAACCCCCCTTTCGAAACCCTAACTTCAAGAATCATACATTAAGGAAAAATTCATCTGAAATCAAACCCCCCAAATTTTAAACCAAATTTAAGATAGCTGTTTTAGCGTCATTGGAAGAGGGGGTAGTTGTTGCAGGTGAGGGAGACTCATGGAGGAAGTGGGAGAAGTTGTTCAGAGGCTTTATTAGTCTCGAGACATGGGATTTTCAGAGGCTTTAAATCTCAACGACCTTTAGTGTTTCTTGAGCCTTGTGTCTGCCAAGGGTTTATTACCATTTAACCCCTCTCTTTAGCATCATTTCCAAAGAATGCGCACTCTCAAAATTTAATCTCAACCCTCAATTGATAAAGACCAAACTCATCAACTTTTAATCTCAGCCATCAGTTGGCTAACGGCATACCACGTGCTCTCGCGAATCACCACTCAATTCTATCTCCAAAAGTCATCCAAACACTAGAGTTCTCAAATTTCTTTACATCGCCAAAATCAGTACTTACCATAACTAACATCCGTACTAGTAATACCCAAAATAACTCTCATCTCCAAAAATCACCTCTAAAGATATTCGCATAGAGCTTACTAATTCTAACCTCAATTTTCTCAATGGCCTTAACACAAAACTCCAAGTCATCCGAACACTAAAGTACTCTAATCAACTCACATTACCAAAACCAATACTCGCGACGCCTATCGTTTGTGCTAACAAAATCCTCATCTCCTAAAATCACTAAAAATTCTCCTCCCATAAAGATTATTACTTCTAATCATCAATGCTTACCACATCCTCCTCATCGACAACCTATCTCTAAAAACAATGCTAACGCGTATGCTAGACCCACTATCTTAGGGACTACGAATTTAAAAAATGGAATCAAAGATCGGTAACGCGGAAGCTAATCGGACTCATAACCTACGAGACCTACGACCATGCTTTGATATCATATGTCACATCCCGCGCCCCCGAAAAGAGAAGGCGGCATGCTACTACAATAAAACTAAACTAAATCCATTAATCAACAAGTATAGAGCATCTAAATGTCCATAATATAAATATAATAACTCCACAATTTTTTTTATTTCCACAATAAAGATTTCCAACCAAAAATTACACCACTAATTATACATAAAAAATAAATCTTCCAATCCATGCACTAAAATATTTCTCCAAAATAGCCCATAGCGTCCCAATCCACGCTAGCCTGCCACTAAAAGAAAATACGAGGAAGTACACAATATGACAAGAATAGATGCTCAAAAATAATTAGCACGATGAATAAATCGCATCAATACGAATGCGCATATACAAATCAAATGCAAAACTTAATCATTATGTCAATATTAATTTCTCAACAACACATCAATGAGTCTCCACTCCTCACCTCACCGCACCTATGCATTCTTAAGCATATTCGGATTTCGAACTATTGGCGGGTGCCCATTCTCCGTGCCATATTAAAATCTCATGACCCGATGCTCAAATCATAATATAATATACCACAATGAATCAATATCAAGATTCCAACAATTTTCAAATTCAAATGAATATTATAATTCAACATGAGTGCAATCGACACAGAAAAATAAACAGAATACTCTCGAGAAAATTTAGGAGCATATTGTGTAAGTCACATACCTCAAAATCATCACATAAATCGATACATAAAAATCAGCCTCTAAATCTGATCGTAGCATCACGTTCCTCTCGCAAAAACCAAATAATCCTTCTAATCTAAGGTTGAAATCTTGAATAAGTTTGGGGCTAAAGTTTATAGATGAAAGGGAATAATTTTGGAGAGGTCTTTTGGTTGAAAAGTTTGAGAAAAACTGATTTAAAGAGTCCATCCACGAATTAGTGGTGATATATAAAGGAATAAGAAAAGAGTCGATCGGACAGTTGAAATTGGATGAAATTCGAGGACGAATTAGCTGAAGATAAGAGGAAATAGGACAAAAAAATTCAGCTCGATCGGACAGTCTAATATTTTTAAATATTTTTTTGTAGAGAGTTTTATGCTTTGAGGACTCTTAGAGTGTTTTATATTTTGAGGATTCTTCTATATAATAAAAATTCAATTAAAACTCCATTTTAATTCGGCTTGAAAATTTATTTTTCAAATATAAAAACCAACATTTTAAATTATAAAATTAATAAAATCCAAAATTTCATTTTTCTCCGATTTTCAAAATTAATTTAAAAATTCCCATTTTAAAAAAAATACGGGTTGTTACATTATTGTGTGCCAAATGTAGTTATATTTTACTCACTATAGACTTTATAGGGTTAATCCTATTTGTGGAACTCTTTTTACAAGTCCTAGGCTGTATCAACTTCCTCACACATGATCATTCTTAGTTGGATATTCATCAATATTCCAATATTAGTTATAACCTTATATTCTTAGGATGTAGGTATCAAGCTTATGTTGTACATTTACTTCATGCATTTTCTTTCATTATTTAGCTGAAATAGATTATTGTACTAAGGAGTGTTTCTTTTGGAGTTAGTTTTATTTATTCAGATTTTGGATATTTATTTAGTTTACTTATATTCCAGCATGGTTATTTAATTATTATTTGGATTGGTATCAGAGATGTATCATGTACTATTTTATTTTAGCACTATCATCATATTTATAATTGTATTACTTCAGTTATGCTTGGAATGATATTAATAGTTTTTACTCTCATATTATTTATGTTTAGAAGTGATATATCTATATATCTATATATATATATATATATATATATATATGGGGGGGGGTATGGGGTATCATAGTTGGGATCTGAGCATTTCAGGTTCTAGTTGTTGGGAAAATGGGATTGACATTTAAAATGCGAAATTTTTTTAGCCCTATGAACTTTGATTATTCATGCATTAGAAAGAGAACAAAAACTAGGTTTAAAGAATAAACCTTGGGTTTCAAGAAACAATAGTCGCTCATCTTGTTGTGATCCATTTGAGGAAAAATATGTTGAAGAAGATGATGATATTGCTTCCCTCCCAAGTTCTTCAAAAACCTTCATATATTGCTCTGAACGTCCCGAATCTTAAAATATATGATTCACCCAAAGTAAGATTTCTGTGTGAGAACTCTTGGAGATGAACACATGGAGAAATATGAGAAAGATTACATTCTCTCCCAATACCCCTTCACAAAAACTTAAATATTCTTTCTCCTCTCCCTATCTAACCCTCAATAGTGAATCATTAACCTAAAATAATAGCTTACACAAATATAAATAGGTATAAGTCACGGGCTTAGCCTTAGCTGGCCTGCCATAGAGTTTTCGTCCTATTATTTGTGTATTGGACTACACTAGGGGCCTAAGACTAATAGTTAAATTGGATTCCAAATAAATACTAATAAATACCAATTACAATTACCGTAATAATTCCCTTTATTTATGTAATCATAATTAATTCCATAAATAATCACAACTGAATTCTAATTTAATTATCTCTAAATCACTCGGGATAACGTGGTCTTATTTGCGTAGTTGATTATGGTAGATATGTGATTCCCAGCGTTATGCATCTCATACCCGCTTAGTGAAATCAATTTTCCACTAATATAGTTTAACCAACATCTAATCAATTACTTGATTCTTAGACTTAACTTTTTTGCCCCTCTACCAGATTAAAAAAGAGTCCATCGGTTGTGTTTTACTAGTGGAAACAAAATGTATAATACTATCAAGAGTGTATCACATTCTAAGATATCACATGTCCCAACTTGCGAGGATTTATTGACCCGATAAAAAATCGAATCGCTTGCATATCAAGCATTACAAGTCTCATAACTGTCGGGACTAAGAATCTACACACCCCTTTACAATGGTGTGAGACTAACTAAGCCTAATCTATATAGACCTTAGAGTTAAATCTCACAGGTGGTCCTTTATAATATGTTCATGGATGTACTGATCACAATGCTCTTTTGAACTACCATACAAATTCTCGAACCATTAGATATGTTTTTTGTAGTTTGAGCTAAAATACTAGGATTGTACATTCAACAATACTAATATAATGTCAACTACCTATATGATAAGCTAACTATTAAATTTTATAAGCATCGGAGTTCTGATCTCCTGTGATCAATCCGAAGTCAACTCATTGAAATTCCTTCTAAGTTCAATTGTCCGACATATATGTGATATTTTATCATAAATAAAAGACATTCTCATAATAATGATTCTTATTTCAAAATGAACTCACACCCCTTTACTGAAAAGTAAACATCATAAATGGTTTAGGAATAAAACCCCAAAAATCTCCCACTTTATCATAAACCCATGTACGTATTCATCGCCATCAAATTGGAAGCTTGTTGCCTAAATGTCAAAGGGTTAATCGATGTTATCAAATAAAATATTGGTCATTATCTCATCACCCTCATGTTCTATCTCTCGAACTAGGTGAAACCTACTTTCAATGTGCTTATCCCTTTTATGGGTTACGGTTTCTCTCAAATTTGAAATTGTACTGCTATGAACACTACAAGGTGTAATATAAAATTGCACTTAAATGAACATCACCCAAGTTATTTTGGAAGCAACTGATACTTATAATCGCTTTAGTTATCTCCGAAGTTAAAAACAACTTTGAATCTCTTCACACTCCTCAAACCTACAAATCTACATCTTAGAGTAAACACATATTCCGAGGTAGTTAACTTGGAATTCTTATCTAACTAAAAAAAATAGTCTTTAAACGGTATAAGACTATCAGTCTAAAATCTGCTGACTATGCCAAAGGAAATGCATATATTTGGTCTAGTACACAATATAGCATTTATTAGCCTACCCACCGCCTAATCGTTAGGTATATTATACATACTCTATCTAATCAAGTGTTTTAATACACTGGTTCCATAATAGAGTGATTCCATACTTGAAAAGCAGATCCTTTCATGGAATCTCGATGCTAATAATATTAGTAAAACTTCAATATAAGTGACTTAGGGTAAGCCTAATATTATTTTATCCGATCTAGCGAAAGCTTTATTATAAGAATGTGACTGGATTCACCTAAGCACTTTATATCGAGATACCCTGACAACCACACTCTTATGTAATACAATACTACCAACTCCCCAATTCGGAAAATATTATCAATAAATTGTACTTGGAAGTACCACCATGTTTTTCATTATGCTTTTTATACAGAAAAATATAATTCGATCTTTGATCAAAATTAAAACATGATTATTTGATCAAACCCAATGACCCAAGACCTTCTTGATAGATAAATCAACAAATGGATCTCATTTTGTGACCTCACTTTGCTTTCGCAATGTCTTACTTGTAATACCCCGTATTTTTTTTATGATATTTATTTATGGGATTAGTTGAATTAAATGTGTATTAATTGGAAATTAATCCGGATAAAAATACTAGCGAGATGCGAGTTGGTATTTGATTCTTATGAGTATATATATGGCTATATATGAATATGGCAATTATGAAATTTGTCGTGAGATTGAAATACGGAAATTTGGAATTTTATTGAGACGCGTGTGACAGTGGCGTCAGGAATACTATTATTTAATTAAAAAGTGAATTTTATTTCTATTAACCATATGGTCATTTTGAGTGCGCCAACGCGTCCGAAAGGGTCGAAATAGTCAGAAAACACTAGCCGGAAGTTTAGTTTGGGTCCCGGGGCATTTTTAGGTCATGCCGACAACGTATAAGGGTAGTTTGGTAATTTTGGATTTTTGGGAATTAAAACCAACGAAAATTAGGAAATAAAAATCTGATTTGGTAATTACCCACTAACCCACTAACTACACCTTAGGACCTAATGGGCTACGGGGGTTATTAGAATTAGTTCCAAGAGTTTCCTAAGGCAAACCCTAGCCACCATTGTCACCTTGTAGAAGAAGAGCTTGTAGAGAGAAAAGAGAGGAGAAATCCTGCAGAGAGAGAGAGAACAATTCATCAATTCAACATCAAAATCAGAGAAAGACATAAGGTAAGTGGTTTAATTTCGTTAATTGCATTGAATGTTTTCTCCATGCTTAGACATTTCTGAAATTTCATTGTTGTTGGGAGATTGATAAAAACCCATTTAAATTGGAATTGGAACTTACATTTTGATGAGGAATTTCATGTAGAATTGTATTTAGGTGATTATTCTGATGATAATATACCTGGTATGAAACAAAAACGGATTTAATTATGTCCCTTTGGTGACTTTAAAATTTTAGGGTTCATGTTCATGGGATTTGGGGATAATGAGGGGAATTGATGATTTGATGATGTTTAGGAAGATTTGGCCCTATATAATTGCTTAATTATGACCTACGAATGTTTGGTATGGATTAGAAACCTTAAAAAAATGTTGGGACGATTTTTATGTGGGATTAGATGTGAAGAAAAGATGGAAAAACGAAAAAGGGAAATCTGGGCTCAAAACTGGTCTCTCGTTAGAAGACCTACCCAGGTCGTTCGAACGAGTTCGTTCGAACGAGCTTCTAACGAGTTGACCTTTGACTTCTAACGAGGGGGATGTTCGTTCAAAGACTGTCGTTCGAATGAGATCTCGTTAGAAAGCCCACTTCGTTCGAACGAACTCTCGTTCGAACAGCCTCGTTCGAACGAGACTTCTAACGAGCTGACAGTTTAGGCTTTTTGGCCTGTTTTGATTTCGCGTGTCCCGTAACCTTGTTCAAACATAGAGATAACATTTCCTTGATGATTAGTTGATATATTTGGGATATTTGGGACATAATGAGGAGTAAAACATAGGTGTGTGATTTGAACCAAATGGAAATTATGGATTAGGACGTGAGTGTCTATTACGGTGTGAGAATGATTGACGGCTTGAATAATTATATTAACCGGGGTTATGTATATCGTGTAACATTATAAGTCGGTACGAGAATGAGAAGTGTACCACAAATAAATTACGGTGATTACTAAGATGTGTGTTTACTTAGTATATGTATATGATTTTATGTGTATGACATACCTACCATACTTGCTATCACGGGAGGTTTACGTTCGCTTAGGGCCCTCTAATCCTTGTGTTGCCCGGATTTAGACTGGTACCTCGAGAACATAGGTCATAGAAGGACTTATTGGGATGTTAATAAGTCTGCTGATCGTGGGAGCGTAGGTATGTGCGTGACCCATGTGATGTGCCTGTGTTCGCCTCCATTGTTTGTGATTTGCTATTATCTGAGAACGATTCCTGAGAGATTCGGAATGCGTGATCCTTATGTACGTGATGTAATGGGATAGATAGCAGAGTATGTGTGCACCGCAGTTTAGTCTCGGGTGCTTGAATTGTATATTTATGGCGTGGCTAATATACACTTATATTAATGAGAACTTTCATGTTGGTATTGTGAATATAATTACGGAAACGCTTTGAGTAAATATAAAGGGATAACTTGAAATGAATTGTATTGCTTAATTGAGAATCCGAGTGTTTGTAAAGGCTCTATTTAATTGGTAACATTGGAATGTATAATGGGAACCGAGTAGAAAGGTTAGAACTCATGTCAGTTTAGTTAGATGTAATTATCACTTAGATGGGTGTTATACGTTAGGGGTGCACAATTAGACGAGAGGTGAGTATTTCATGTGAGTGCACGTCCTAACATGTATTTTGCATTCGTTGTTTTAATGTTATTAAAGCACTTGATATTTTAAAATACTCTCCACTTTCGGGCTCTGAGCCGTTTGCTTTCAAATCTATTTTTTTGTAAAAACCATTTTTAGGTGCCCAGCCACAAGGACACCATGCTTAGGATCCTCATTCAGGTGACGAGCTGTAGCTGTTGTGGAAGTTACAGGACTTTTCTAGTAGATGCTTCATCTATCTTGACTCTATATTCAGCTTTTATCAGTTGTAGTGCATGTCGCCCATTTATATTAGAAACATCTATTATTTCAGATTTTCAGACTTTGGCATGTAATTAATTCAGGGTACATTGTTTTACTTGTTTCAGTTGTGGGATTGTTGTGAGGAGTTTTTCCTCCGGACTTATTATTTTTGTTGGTTATTCTATTGCTTCGTTATGGTGAATAGTTATTATTCTTTCATTATCCTTTTACTGTATGTTAATTTGATTTAATCTAAAATTTGGCAACTTACTTTTTAAATACTAGGTGGTTAGTAATCATAAAAATGTTTTCGACAGTGATGCTATTAACTGAACCAACTTGGCATTTTGTATTAATTTAGTAAAGGAGTAGCTACCCGGTATTTAATTAGTCAGGGTGTCACAGGTGGTATCAAAGCATCAGGTTCTAGTGTCCTTTAGGATCTATACGGCTTATTATGTTTCCGCTGAGCTTTCTTTGATGTAGAGCCCTATATTTTAGGACTGTTGTATTCTTTAGTATATGCTACGTTCTTCAGCTATTTTGAGTTTATAACTGCGAACTTATAAACTTTATTCTTATTTCAGATGCCTCCACGACGTGCACAACGGGTTCCTAGGGATGCAACGCCAGAACCACAGCCCGCACCAGTTCAGGGCACGATGAATACCGCCGAGGTTGCAGCCATTGTAGACCAAGCGGTAAATGCCGCACTAGCCGTAGTTCAGCAGGCACCACCTCAGGCGCCAGTAGCCGCGCCAAATCAGGCACATGCATTCCCGTCTGCTTGGGAACGTGTTCGTGATGCTTTTCAGAAAGCACACCCACCGGAGTTCGCAGGTAGCTCCGATGTTGTGGTTTCGAGTCAGTGGAGGAAGGACATTCAACGGCACCTGAGGATGTATGAGTGCACCGATGTACAGAAGCAGATACTAGCTACCTTTAAGCTAGTGGGGTCTGCACTGCAGTGGTGGGAGTCTATTACCACCGTGAAGGAGAGAGATACTCTCACTATACAGGAGTTTTGGGTACGGTTTGACCGCAAGTATTTTTCGTCAGCTGTTCACACGGAAATGAGGAGGAAGTTGATGAATCTCAAGCAGGAAGGTAAGACTGTGGCCGAGTATGAGGCCGAATTCACAAATCTGTTGAATATTATCCCGGATGAGATACCGATAGAAGAGAAGAAGATACAAAAATTTATAGATGGGTTGACTTGGAGGATCCGTCAGCATTTGTTGGGGAATCTGTCGTTGTCCACTTACTCTGATGTGGTTAACGCTGCACTGTTACACTGTCAGGATCACCGCTTTCACATGGCTGAGGGTAAGAGATCGGGAGAGTCCAGCCATCAGGTCAGGACTGGAGTACATGGTGCCAGTGGGGCACAATCTATTCAGGGGCAGAGACAGGGTGACCAGGGTTCCCAGCAGGGGGATCATAAGAGGTTCAGATCGGGAAATTTCAGGCATGGACAGGGAGGTTTCCGGCAGGGCCATCAGGGTCCGAACGGCCATCAGAACCAGCAGGGTTAGAATGGTCAACAACAGTTTCAGCAGGGCCAGCAGGGCCAGGGGAGGAACGGTAACGGCCACCAGGGCCGGGGGCAGCAGGGACAGAGAGGGGGGAACTTCCCGGGGAAGTGTTACATTTGTGGCAAGACTGGCCATAAACGACAAGACTGTCCTGATAGGGGTAGGGCCCCGCAGCAGCAGCAGGGTACTCGACAGGAGCCGCAGAGACCCGTGTTTCCCGCCGCCCTCCCGGCGCCACCATAGATGGTAGCATTACCACCCATTCCAGCGGTCCCAGTTCAGCAGGGGCAGCTGCAGTATGGGATAGTATACCAGCTTCAGCAGGCAGCAGCTCCACAGGCACCACCCGCTATTGAGGGTATGTTTCCTATCCATGGCACTATGGGTCGGGTTTTGTTTGATACGGGAGCAACGCATTGTTTTATAGCTACACATTTTGCGAAAGCCTTAGGGTTGTTAGCCACAGCAGAGAGCACAGTGACGTGTGTAGACTCACCATTGGGGAGTGGGTCACTTATTTTCTTTATATGCCGGGGAGTGGGGTTAGAGATTGGTAGTTTGGTATTACCTGCAGACATGTTGGTATTAGATATGCATGAGCATGATGTGATTATTGGTATAGATTGGCTCGCAGCTTATAGATCCATGATTGATTGCTTCGGTGGGAGCATTGTTTTTGCCATTCCAGGGCAAGAGATGTTTGTAGTGGCGATGCCTCGCCCAGAGGGAGGCTCGACCGCTCATTTGTATTACATAGAGGAGGATACCTCTAAGGAGGTTGTGATTCCTTTAGATTTGATCCCAGTTGTCAGAGAGTTTTCCGATGTGTTTCAGGAGATACCAGGCCTACCCCCCAGTCGAGAGATAGACTTTGTCATAGACTTATTACCATATACGAGACCTATAGCACGCGCACCGTACCGTATGACTCCGGCAGAGATGCGAGAGCTACGGGATCAGATTGAGCAGTTGTTGGGTCAGGGGTTTATACGGAGGAGTACTTCGCCGTGGGTGCCCCTGTGTTGTTCGTAAAGAAGAGGGATGGATCGTTGAGATTGTGTGTGGATTACCGGGAGTTGAATAAAGTCACGATACGGAATAAGTATCCGTTGCCTCGAATCGATGACTTGTTCGACCAGTTGAGAGGAGCTTCTTTCTTCTCAAAGATTGATTTGCGATCGGGATACTATCAGTTGCGTATCAGGGAAGAGGACGTCTTGAAGACTGCGTTCTTAACTAGATATGGTTCCTACGAGTTTCGGGTTATGCCTTTTGGTTTGACCAATGCTCCAGCCGTGTTTATGGACTTGGTGAATAGGGTGTTCAGAGAGTTCCTCGATCAGTTCGTCATTGTCTTCATCGATGATATTCTGGTTTACTCCCAGACAGAGGAGGAGCACGCAGAGCATTTGAGGCAGGTTTTGCAGACGCTACGTCAGAACGAGTTGTATGCAAAGTATGAGAAGTGTGGATTTTGGCTGAAGGAGGTTCAGTTTTTGGGGCACATTATTTCCGACCGGGGGATATCTGTTGATCCGGGGAAGGTATCCGCGGTGAGGGAGTGGGGACAGCCCACGACACCGATGGAGATCCGTAGTTTCTTGGGACTAGCAGGATACTACAGGAGGTTCATTCGGGGATTTTCGGAGATAGCAGGTCCTTTGACACATCTGACCCGTAAAGGTGTGCCGTTCATTTGGAGTGATGCCTGTTAGTTGGCATTCGATGATTTGAAAGATAAGTTGACCTCAGCACCTGTGTTAGCATTGCCAAGACCGGGAGTTGAGTATCTAGTCTACACCGATGCGTCTTTGCAAGGACTTGGAGGTGTATTACAGCAGGAGAGTCAGGCCATAGCTTATGCTTCCCGTAAGCTAAAGCCTCACGAGAAGAATTACCCCACGCATGACTTGGCGTTGGCGGCAGTGGTATTTGCCCTTCGGATTTGGAGACATTATCTTTTGGGGGAGAAGTTTAGATTGTTTACGGATCACAAGTCCCTACAGTACCTATTCAAGCAGAAAGAGCTGAATATGCGGCAATGGAGGTGGCTTGAGTTTGTTAAGGACTATCAGTTTGATATCCAATATCACCCGGGGAAGGCTAACGTGCTAGCAGACGCGTTGAGCCGTAGACCTGTAGATGAGGTGGCAGAGGTGTGGAAGGCAAAGTGGAAGGAGTTGGGACACCAGGATGCAGTGGTCCGATCATTCATGTCGGTGATGACGGTTACAGAACAGATTGTCACGAGAGTGGTAAAGGCACAAGCAGATGACTCGTTCTGTCAGGAGCGGATAGTTCGATTACTAGTAGAGGGAGCCGAGTCCTATACCGTTAGCTCAGACGGGGGATTACGCTTCAATGGCAGACTGGTAGTTCCGGAAGGGGAGGAATTGCGACACGAGGTGATGGCAGAGTCGCACGGCTTACGATTTGCGGTACATCCCGGAGGGGATAAAATGTACCAAGATATGAGACGTCAGTATTGGTGGAGCGGGATGAAGAGAGATATTACCGTGTTCGTTTCTAAATGCGCCACTTTTCAGCTAGTAAAAGTGGATCATCAAAGACCGGCAGGACTTCTAAAGCCATTGGAGGTCCCGATGTGGATGTGGGAGAGCATATCCATGGACTTTATCACGGGGTTGCCTACGTCACAGAGAGGTCACGACTCCATTTGGGTAATTGTGGATAGGTTGACCAAAGTCGCTCATTTTCTACCCGTAAGGACAGACTACACTACGGGACAGTATGCCCAGCTTTTTATTACAGAGATAGTGAGACTCCACGGTGTGCCCCTAAATATCGTGTCTGACCAAGACAAGATATTTGTTTCACGGTTTTGGGAGAGTTTTCAGGAGGCCATGGGCACGGAATTGCGGTTGAGTATGACTTATCATCCCCAGACCGACGGGCAAACCGAGCGTACCAACCAGATGTTGGAGGACATGCTACGTATGTGCATCATTGATTTTGGGGGTGGATGGGAGCAGTATCTTCCACTGGTGGAGTTTGCCTACAATAACTCCTACCAGTTCACTATTGGCATGGCTCCATTTGAGGCGTTGTACGGTAGACCTTGTCGTTCCCCAGCATGTTGGTTGGAGGTGGGGACAACAAACTACTTGGGCCGGAAGTGATTCAGGATACTTCAGCGAGGATAGAATTGATTCGGAGTCGCATTCGAATAGCTCAGGATCGGCAAAAGACCTATGTTGATGCGAAGAGGTTCTTCAGGGAGTTCCAAGTGGGGGACCAGGTTTTGCTCAGAGTATCTCCTATGAAGGGGATTATGCGATTTGGGAAGAAGGGGAAGTTGGCACCGAGATACGTGGGGCCATTCCCTATCATCGAGCTGATTGGGTCTGTTGCATATAGACTTGGGTTACCGGAGCATTTGCATCGAATTCATAATGTGTTTCATATTTCCTCGCTAAGGAAATATCTTAGAGATAATTTGGCTCATTCTCACATTGCTTTGGAGGACATCGATCTCCAGCCTGATAGCTCCTACGAGGAAGGGCCGATTGCTATTTTGGACCGAAGTGAGCGGAAACTGCGGTCAAAGATAGTTCCGTTAGTACGTGTTCAGTGGCGACATCATAATGTCGAGGAGTCCACATGGGAGCGCGAGGATGAGATGCGCGAACGTTATCCAGAGTTGTTCTTACCAGGTACTTTCTAGTTCCGAATTTCGGGACGAAATTCTGTTATTAGGGGGGAAGTATGTAATACCCCGTATTTTTTTATGATATTTATTTATGGGATTAGTTGAATTAAATGTGTATTAATTGGAAATTAATCCGGATAAAAATACTAGCGAGATGCGAGTTGGTATTTGATTCTTATGAGTATATATATGGCTATATATGAATATGGAAATTATGAAATTTGTTGTGAGATTGAAATACGGTAATTTGGAATTTTGTTGAGACGCGTGTGACATTCGCGTCAGGAATATTATTATTTAATTAAAAAGTGAATTTTAATTTTATTAACCGTATGGTCGTTTTGAGTGTGCCAACGCGTCCGGAAGGGTCGAAATAGTCAGAAAATACTAGCCGAAAGTTTAGTTTGGGTCCCGGGGCATTTTTAGGTCATGCCGGCAACGTATAAGGGTAGTTTGGTAATTTTGGATTTTTGGGAATTAAAACCAACGAAAATTAGGAAATAAAAATCTGATTTGGTAATTACCCACTAACCCACTAACTACACCTTAGGACCTAATGGGCTACGGGGGTTATTAGAATTAGTTCCAAAAGTTTCCTAAGGCAAACCCTAGCCACCATTGTCACCTTGGAGAAGAAGAGCTTGTAGAGAGAAAAGAGAGGAGAAATTCTGCAAAGAGAGAGAGAACAATTCATCAATTCAACATCAAAATCAGAGAAAGACATAAGGCAAGTGGTTTAATTTCGTTAATTGCATTGAATGTTTTCTCCACGCTTAGACATTTCTGAAATTTCATTGTTGTTGGGAGATTGATAAAAACCCATTTAAATTGGAATTGGAACTTACATTTTGATGAGGAATTTCATGTAGAATTGTATTTAGGTGATTATTCTGATGATAATATACCTGGTATGAAACAAAAACGGATTTAATTATGTCCCTTTGGTGACTTTAAAATTTTAGGGTTCATGTTCATGGGATTTGGGGATAATGAGGGGAATTGATGATTTGATGATGTTTAGGAAGATTTGGCCCTATATAATTGTTTAATTATGACCTACAAATGTTTGGTATGGATTAGAAACCTTAAAAAAATGTTGGGACTATTTTTATGTGGGATTAGATGTGAAGAAAAGATGGAAAAACGAAAAAGGGAAATCTGGGCTCGAAACTGGTCTCTCGTTAGAAGACCTACCCAGGTCGTTCGAACGAGCTCGTTCGAACGAGCTTCTAACGAGTTGACCTTTGACTTCTAACAAGGGGGATGTTCGTTCGACGACTGTCGTTCGAACGAGATCTCGTTAGAAATCCCACTTCGTTCGAACGAACTCTCATTCGAACAGCCTCGTTCGAACGAGACTTCTAACGAGTTGACAGTTTGGGCTTTTTGGCCTGTTTTGATTTCGCGTGTCCCGTAACCTTGTTCAAACATAGAGATAACATTTCCTTGATGATTAGTTGATATATTTGGGATATTTGGGACAAAATGAGGAGTAAAACATAGGTGTGTGATTTGAACCAAATGGAAATTATGGATTAGGACGTGAGTGTCTATTACGGTGTGAGAATGATTGACGGCTTAAATAATTATATTAACCGGGGTTATGTATATCGTGTAACATTATAAGTCGGTACGAGAATGAGAAGTGTACCACAAATAAATTACGGTGATTACTAAGATGTGTGTTTACTTAGTATATGTATATGATTTTATGTGTATGACATACCTACCATACTTGCTATCACGGGAGGTTTACGTTCTCTTAGGGCCCTCTAATCCTTGTGTTGCCCGGATTTAGACTGGTACCTCGAGAACATAGGTTAGAGAAGGACTTATTGGGATGTTAATAAGTCTGCTGATCGTGGGAGCGTAGGTATGTGCGTGACCCATGTGATGTGACTGTGTTCGCCTCCATTGTTTGTGATTTGCTATTATCTGAGAATGATTCCTGAGAGATTCGGAATGCGTGATCCTTATGTACGTGATGTACCGGGATGGATAGCAGAGTATGTGTGCACTGCAGCTTAGTCTCGGGTGCTTGAATTGTATATTTATGGCGTGGCTAATATACACTTATATTAATGAGAACTTTCATGTTGGTATTGTGAATATAATTACGGAAACGCTTTGAGTAAATATAAAGGGATAACTTGAAATGAATTGTATTGCTTAATTGAGAATCCGAGTGTTTGTAAAGCCTCTATTTAATTGGTAACATTGGAATGTATAATGGGAACCGAGTAGAAAGGTTAGAACTCATGTCAGTTTAGTTAGATGTAATTATCACTTAGATGGGTGATATACGTTAGGGGTGCACAATTAGACGAGAGGTGAGTATTTCATGTGAGTGCACGTCCTAACATGTATTTTGCATTCGTTGTTTTAATGTTATTAAAGTACTTGCTATTTTAAAATACTCTCCACTTTCGGGCTCTGACCCGTTTGCTTTCAAATCTATTTTTTTTGTAAAAACCATTTTTAGGTGCCCAGCCACAAGGACACCATGCTTAGGATCCTCATTCAGGTGACGAGCTGTAGCTGTTGTGGAAGTTACAGGACTTTGCTAGTAGACGCTTCATCTATCTTGACTCTATATTCATATTTTATCAGTTGTAGGGCATGTCGCCCATTTATATTAGAAACATCTATTATTTCAGATTTTCAGACTTTGGCATGTAATTAATTCAGGGTACATTATTTTACTTGTTTCAGTTGTGGGATTGTTGTGAGGAGTTTTTCCTCCGAACTTATTATTTTTGTTGGTTATTCTATTGCTTCGTTATGGTGAATAGTTGTTATTCTTTCATTATCCTTTTACTGTATGTTAATCTGATTTAATCTAAAATTTAGCAACTTACTTTTTAAATACTAGGTGGTTAGTAATCATAAAAATGTTTTCGACAGTGATGCTATTAACTGAACCAACTTGGCATTTTGTATTAATTTAATAAAGGAGTAGCTACCCGGTATTTAATTAGTCGGGGTGTCACATTACTATGTTTGTGTTAAGATAATCATTAAAGAATGGAACATTGGCGTTAAAAGAATCCCGATATACTTTAGCATGGCGTCCAACAAGAAGGTTTGCTCATAGTCGACTCCTATCTTTGTGAATAAATCTGAAGCGTTCCCTCGGAGGTTTCCACCTTCCCATTCATTTATCTTTTAGCTTCTTGTACACCCCCTTGCGTCCCATGGTTTTACCCCATCAGCTTGTCTACAAGTCCCAAAACTAGATTCTAATACATCAAATCTCCATTTCTTATCCATTTTCATAAGTCAAAGCAAATGTCATTTATCTTGGAATGCCTCATTGTAGTTTATGGGACCAGATGCAACTTTTCCTAGGATCTCATAAAAAATATCACCCAAAACACTAACCATTCATGATGATCATTGATGTTCCCATTATGATGTGGCACCACTTGCCATCCAGTATAAGTGACACATGTATCCTGATAATCATTAATAGTCACACTACCATTAGTCAGTGAATTATTGATATCGAATTGTATTTCATCTTGTATGGGTATTCTAACAACACCAGTAATATGTTCCTTTCTATCTTGTAAGACTAGATTACACTTAGGCACACGGTTTATTACATTCCTTTTTTAAGAATCGCAAACTAATATAATCAATGACCTTCGTGTGGTAAGGTGCATGATATAAACTACTTTTATAACCTTTGGGATAACGGACAAAGAAACATACCCCTGTCCTTAATTTCAAAATCTTTGGATCCTTCCACAGAATGAGTGTCGGGCACCCCTAAATCCAAACCTGCCATACAATGAATAAATCTATCCAACCCTCCAATGAATTAACCGTACCCCAGTGTTAGATGGGAGTTGAAGAGACCTATTAAGAAGAAACTAAATCCAAAATGTATATATCGTCCCTTACATAAAATCTCAGTAAGAATGTTGTTGTCTTAAATAACTAACCATGGACCTTATCATATCTAAAGAGTCTTATTCATTCATATCCTCTACACCATTCCACAAGGAATATCTGGCATAAAAAACTGGGATATGATACCAACCTCCGATGAATGATCCCTTAAACTATCCAAAGAGGTAAACACCCATATGATCAAATCATAGAGTTTATATGAGTTTACCTAACTAATGATCCACCTTAGTCTTATATGCTTTGAACTGATCAAAGGCTTCATACTTTCGGTGCATTAGGTAAACACATCCATACCTGCGAATAATCATCAATGAAATAAATGAAGCAATCAAAACCGTCGCTTGATCAGATGTTCATAGGATGACACAAATCAAAATGAACCATTTTAAAACATCCTTGGCTCTTTAGATTCGGGGCATGAAGTCCCCTTGTTTATTTTACCTTATAAATGGGACTCATAGACTAGAAGTGCCTCCACTTCTAATGAACTCATTTATCCATTTTTAAACTTTTCTTCGAGTTCTTATCAGAATAAAGTAACCTGATTGTAAGTGCTAAAATTATGTTTGGTTCTAGAAGGAAACTTTCTATTGAATGATGTTTTCCATTAAAATTATTCATTTTAGTATTTGGTAATATTGGTGAGACAAATATTTTAATGTATAAATTAATTTACAATGTACCAAAATAGATAAATGATATAAAATTTTGATAAAATAATCGAATACTTGTTCAGCACCAATTTAAAAATTAAAATAAAATTTTCTAAAACAGTACCTTAAATAATACACCTACATCATATTTATGTATACACCACCATATAAAAAGATACGTGTTGTATCATAAGAAAATTAGGCCAAGTGGACCAATAAAATAGAGACACTTGTCAACATTGTCACTAGATCCTCAAATGATGGATTAACCCTCTCGGCTCAGATATCTCGTGGTCGGTTGTCCAGTCGACCACACCTCAGAAGATGAACCATCATTGATATGAACAACCACACGTGGTATATTCAACAGCCACCATGCACATGCACGTGAAAAATATATAACTGCATATTATCGTGTAAAGATGTAAATGCCTAGGGTATAAAGGCATTCCATATCATAAACTTCCAACTACTATAAATAGATTACTACTTCTCTTAGTTGGGGGATAGAACCACTTCGTTCTAACTGTAAAAATTGTAACTAAGAGACTTGTACTCCACCCTAAACACGTAGGGGCATACCTCGTGGATGTAGGCACCATTTCTGGGCTGAATCACGTAAAATCTCTGAGTCTCTTTACATTTCCTTCCCTTATTTATTTTTATATATTTATCTATGATTATAAATTTGTATAACTTGAGCTAAGATCATTCCCCAAAATATATAACCCAAATTTAGACTTCAATAAATTATATGGGAATGACAAGTTGTTGTTGTTGTTGTTGTTTCCTACCAATTTCTTTCAAGTTATACTTTTCAACCACATTATTGAAGCATAACATATATTCCAGAAGGGAGTCTTACCAGAGGCAGCGCCTTTAGTCCTTCTTCTCCTTCTGATATATGAGATCTTCAAGGAATCCTACTTAAAATGGAAAAGGGATAAGAAGTAATGTAAGAAAGAGTAAGACAACTTACTCAAGAACTCCAAGCCAGTCCAACCGCTACTTCATCTTCTAGAAGGGAAATTCCACCTCTAGCTCCCAGGAATGAAAGATGAAAATCCAGACACTTCATATTGTCCAATGATAGGTCCTACCGCCCTTATACATCCTCCTCCTTCAGAACCACTGATTATTATGACGTGCTCTATCTCTCTCAAGAATGACCAAACACCCTAGATAAATTAAATAGGGGCTCTGCCTTCGATCGGTTAGGTCCCCAGGAAAATAGAGGCCACTATCGTAGGGAGTCATCCAGATCTTGATATCTCCAAGAAGATTCTATCAAGACAAGAACCAACATGCGCGGATCCGTGCATATCGAGCAGACTTCTCAGGAAGAGAGATCATCATAAATGGAAGATCGAGGAGCCTAAAATTGCTCATCATAAAACTAATACAAATGATCATTCCTGAAAGGGATCGATCTAGACATTGGAACACCTCTTGGAAGAAATGTCTAAATCTAAAAATCCCTTACAGAGGAGTTTTGTAAAAGGTTCACCCTTTGTTCTAGGTTTTATGGATTTCCCCACACCTGCTAAATTCAAACCGCCCGTGGTTACTCCTAAGTATGACGAGAAAACTTATCATACCCTTCATGTAGAATAATACCAGGTCGTAAATAATATTTACTCTGTCCCAGATGACATGTGTTATTGAGAATTTTCAAGCACTGTCACTAGATTGACGTAAATTTGGTATAACAATTAGCCTCATGGGCAAATATCTAGTTTCTAGAAACTTGCCGAGCTATTCATCAATAATTTTTTCTTTGGAGTAAAACCCATCAAAAGGGTGGTAGATTTACTAAGTGTTCATCAATGATCAGGGGAAACCACTCGCGAGTATATCATTCGTTTTAATAATAAAAAATTAGAAGTAGTAGATTATGAAGAAAAGACAACTATCACTACCTTGATGAGCGGTTTGTTCCCTGAAAAGTTGTATTATGCTCTGGCCAAAGACCCCCCTAAGACTATGAATGAGTTCATGGTTAAATCTGGCAAGATTATGAACACCGTGGAGGTTATGGCTACTAAATCGACTCCTAGTTCTAAGACCGATGGATAAACGAACTCAGAGAAGAAGGACCAAAAGGATAAGAAAGATGTAAAGGCCAAATAATATGATAAATATACGCCCCTCACTATTGGTGTACATCATATCTTGGAGGACATTAGAGGAAACAGGGATCTCAAATGGTCTGGAAAATTAAAGTCCCCTCTTAACAGAAGGGACAAGTTCAAGTATTGTGAATTTCACAATGACCATAGACACACTACAAATAACTACATAGCCCTAAAGAATGAGATAGAAATCCTGGTCCAACATGAAAAGATTTCCAAGTTCATTGACAGGGCAGAAGAAAGAGACACCAGAAGACGATTATAATCCCCTTGCAAAGGAATGGAAGATAAGAAAAAAAGCAGAGGTAAAGATTTAAAAGATGACCCAGACCTGCCGAAGAAACCGCGAGAACCTAAACTTAAGGTAAACATGATATATTTTGGCTGAAATTTTATTATAAGAGGAGACGTTGTCAGCGATGATGAAATATATGAAAGGAAAGCATATTTAAATGAAGACAAAGAATGTTCATACATTCAAAAAATTAACCTATCTGACGATGTCGATGGTCATCCAAGAAAAGGGAACAAAGATACGCTGGTGATAGGTTTCTCTAAGAATGATATATCTGGAGTGCTATATCCCTATGATGATCCTCTGGTCATCACTTTGAAAGTAAATGAAGAAAGGGTAGTCGAAATTCTAGTAGACAATGGAAACTCGGTCGACGTCATGTTTTAAATTTACTTTCGAGGATTAGGATTACGCGGCAGCAAATTGGAACCCCGTAATAGACCCTAATAGTATTCTCAGTATAAAAAGTGTACCCTTTAGGAATTGTCAAACTAGAAGTTCTTATCGGCACTTAGCCTACTAGGTGAATTGAAAGGATTCGTTTCTTCATCAAGGACAAGAACATTCAGTCAACCTACAATATGATCCTTTAAAGGGTTGGTCTGAAGAAGTTCAAAGTATTTCCATCCACTGTCCACTAGTGTTTAAGGTTCCCCACTCATTATGGGGCTGGCGTTTTCATAGGAAATCAGATTGAAGTAAGAGAACCCTACTATACATCAGCCGACCGGGAGTAAATAAAGAAGCTCACCACTACCTACCAGATTGAGACCCTAGATCCCCACGAGGAGGAATATTTAGTGAAGGACATGTGGTGGAGGCAACATAAATGATTATCCTGGATGACGATCATCCGAAGTGGACTACGTAAGTCGGTTCGTCTTTAGAGACAACTCTCAAACAAGAATTAATAAAATTCTTTAAAGAGCATAAAAGTGTATTCTCTTGGATCCATGAGGATATGACAGGGATTGGCCCATAATTCATATGCCATGAATTAAATATTATCAAAGGTGCTGAGACGATCAAGAAGAAACGGCGTGTGTTTATTCCGAAGAAAAACATGGCCATCTTGGAAGAGGTAGACAAAATGGAAAAAGCGCAGTTCATTGAAGACGTCAAGTACCCAAATTAGTTAGCCAGCGTGGTGATGGTCAGGAAGAAGAACAATAAATGGTGAATGTTTTTTTACTCTATGGATATTAACAAGGATTGTCCAAAAGATCATTTTCCTTTTCCCAAAATTGATCAATTGGTTGATGCCACCACCGGACATGAGTTGCTCAATTTCATGGATACCTATTCAAGGTACAACCAAATCAAGATGAAGCTAGAACACAACGAGAAAACTTCGTTCAGAATCATCTGAGCTACGTAGTGCTATAATGTTATGCCCTTTAGGCTAAAAAATGCTAGATCAACATACCAAAGGTTAGTAAATAAGGTGTTTGAAGAAAAAAATGGTAAGAATATGGAGCTTTACGTGGATGATATGCTTACCAAAAGGAAGAAAACTACCGACCATATTATGGGTCTAGGATAAACATTTAACCAATTGCAAAATCACCATATGAAGCTCATCATACCAAATGTGTGTTCGACATACAATAAGGAATATTTATGGTGTTCATAGTGAATCAAAGATGAATTAAAATCAACTTAGACAAGATCAAAGCGTTGATTGACATACAGTATCCCAAATATAAGAAGGATGTACATAAGGTAACTAGAAGAGTAGTTGCCCTTAACATGTTTATTTCTTGAGCTACTGATAAATGCTTACCCTTCTTCAAGGTGATAAGAAAGACTTTCTAGTGGAATAAAGAATGTGAGAATGGCTTTCTAAAGTTGAAGAATATTTGGGATCTCCACCATTGACATCTTGTCCACTCATGGGGGAAAAGTTATACTTATACCTAGAAGTATAAGACTCGGCGATTAGCTCGGCATTAATCCGACTATAAAATGGGGTACATAAGCCTGTTTAATATACAATCAAGGCTTTCCAAGGAGCAGAAATTTGGTACCCGCGACTGGAGAAGCTTTCTTTGGCCCTCATTAAAGCTTCGTACAAAATGAAACCACATTTCCAGGCACATATTACTATGGTTTATACAGACCTACCATTATGCCAAACTATTCACAAACTAGATAAGTCACGAGATTGATGGCTTGGGCTGTGGAGCTTGGAGAATATGATATATTCTTTTAACCCAGGATAGTAATAAAAGGTCAAGTAATGGAAAATTTCATAGCTGAGTTCACTTATGAGAGAAAGTAACTAACCAAGATTTAACTGAGAAACCATCCGAGAAGATTTCCTTAGAAGAGAGCTCAATGATAAACACAGTGGAACAGACTTCTCCAGAAGATAGCTCCAAAACAAAAAAATCAGAAACATCAACTGCGAGAGATGCATCCAAATGGTACTGGGAGTAGAGTCAAAAGGTATTCAAGTATGGATCCTTGATTAAAGGGAACTTCAATAGAGAAATGCTTATATGAAAGATGTACGTAGATGGGTCTTCATGTTCTAGTGGTAGTTGTGCTATGTTAATCATCAATACTCATGATGATATAAATATAGAGTATGAACTAAGTTTTCAATTCCAAGCTTCTAACAATGAGGCAGAGTATAAAGCGCTGATCGTGGGCTTCGAATTAGCTTTGTCATTGGGCGCCGAGCAGGTCATAACCCACATCAATTCCCAACTGATTTTCAATTAGGTGTTGGGGATATACAGAGTCAAAGGATAATTGATGACAAGATACCTGAAGAAGGCCTAAGACATAATATCCAAGTTTCCAACAGTTAAAATGGTCAGAATACCCAGAATTGAAAATGATCGAGAAAATGCACTTGCTCGGCTTGCCTCTATGTCCAGAACATAATTGAGAAGGACTATTCTTGTGGAAATTCTAACAAGCAGAAGAATTGACAAAAAACTATTAGTCTGATTGCAGTGGACTTGGGACTCTCGTAGATGGATCCCATCAAGGGGTACATTAAAAGCGTAACCTTGCCCGAAGACCCAAAGGAAAAGCAATAATTCTCAAACTTCATGTATGACTTCGTCTTTGATAAGCCACGAGCAAGAAGTTTCTAATCCTAAAACTTCCTATATGACCTATTAAAGTAAAGAACAAGAAGTTTTACCAGACCAAATCAAGGAAAAATCAAATAACATTTGGTCACTAATGGTAACTAATACAATCACATAGTAAAAAAAATGGCAAGATCCGTTTGGATAACTATAAGTGTGTTAGGCTGGATAACTTAGGTTTATCCAAATTGGTAACCTGTCAAGATGAATAGTCAGCTAAAGGCCGACCATAATCATAATGTGTAGCTACTGGTAGGCCATAACCATTCATAGAGATATTAACAGCAACTCATATTTTATTTAAGAAAAGAAAGAAAAATATGTCCTTTTAACATTATTACAAGTTCTTCTTTATCATTACAAAATCAACACAAGAGGCCAACACATGAGCTTTTCATTTTGCTGGACATTTTCCCAAGGCTTTCTCAATCCCTTTAGGAGGAACATCCAGAGATGAAGGACGAACAGTAAACCCAAACTCTCTAAGCCTATTTTGCCTACTAGAGCTGAGCCTATCCACAAAGTGCAAATGTTGAACCAAAGTATCTTCTCCATGAAGGTCATAATCTCCAAGGTATTTTTTAACCAGGCTTATGGGTATAGCATCGGTAGGAATCCAATTAATGTCTAGATTTAATGGAGGAGTAGGTTGATCTAGACAGGAAGAGTCATGCCAATACCACAAAGTGTTTTTTTCTGGAACCTTCAATATTGTTAGAGCATTAAGACAACCCCATTTATAACCTTCTGTCCTAGCATACTCTAGTTCATCACCCATATGTTCCAAGGATTCGTCATACCCATTCATCTAAATGGCGCACGATTGCTTATGAAAATAGAAAGTCAGACGATCATCATTTTCACTCAATTTCTTGATGGTTACCGACTTTTTTTTTATCAATTTAGCCTGGTCAGCCAACATTTTTTTGTTCTTTCCTCCTTAACTATGGGTCGATCAGCCACCACCTACTTGGAAGTTTGGACACCTTTGGATTTCTTTAATATCCCAATATCCTCCAGTAACATACCATTTCCTCGCTCTGATCAACACTTGCTGATTTTTTTCAAACCTTCTAACTCATCCCTTAACAGGTAATTTTCTTTCTCCAACAAGCTATCAACCTCTCGAGAAATGTTCAACTCACATTTCATTACAAACCCATTTTTATTATAAGTCAAAGAGATGTCCTGAAGCTTCTTATCAAAACCACTTTCAATGCTTGGCCAAGCAAATTTTGCCTTGTAATTAGCATTCAGACCAGCGAGTGGAACCTTATGATCCTCCTGCATATTTAGAATCATTTCATAATACGATGTATTGGCCGCCATAGTTAGGTTGAACATCCTATTTAGGTAATGATAGGTTTCTTTAACTCGATTGGAGGCATCTAAGCCGAGCAACTCTTTCATCTCCTCATTTTTCAAATCCTCATGACCTGCTCCAAAAATTTGAACACTCCATCTATATAAGTCACTCTTTGCAGCTGCTATAACAAACCTCCTAGATTTAAATTGAAAAGAAATATATGAGTATGAAAGATCGAAGGAAAAGTATATAAAACATCAACATCGTGTATAGAAATAAAGAACAATCTTATTAAAATATGTTGAAGGAAATATATGAAACTGGGACTAGTCTAAATTACAAAAGATATCATTGCAAAACAGAGAGAAAGAAAAAAGAAATAGTCCTAAAGTGGTCACACCTTCTCCTTATCCTGAGCCACCTCCTCTTTAGGACGAGCTACCACCACTAGCATTTTAGGGGCCATAGAAATCTCAACTACTCCTTCCTCATTATCCATTTCCTCATCAATCATGGGAGGGGTGCCATGGTTAAACTATTGAAATAATTCAGAGTCAGTAGTTGTGCCAACCTTATTAAGAGCTGCATCCTATCCTTCTTTGAAGGATGACCTATTCAGAAATTTGACTTGCACAACTACAGTAGCAAAGGCCTTATCCCAGTCATTGATATCTAAAATTGGTATCAATAATATCTTAGCTACGTAGTACCAATTATATAATCATAGATAATTATATGAATCTAAGTAAATAAAATGAATATGACATAAGAGATTTTTAACGTGGTTCATCTAATAGAAAGCCTACGTCCACAGTTATGTTATTACGGTTGATGGTTACATATAGTTTTGGGCAACCTTTTCTTGTACAAGAAAAGACTTGTCCCTTGAGATAAGGGAAACATAATCTTTATAGTGGTCCGAAAACTAAGGGTTGGAATGCCTTTATATATTCAAGCATTTACAACCGTACATAATGAATGAGATAGTTGGTCTTATAAAACTCGTGTGAAGTGTCTCTTGGTAATTCCCATGTGGATGACCCTTGTGCTACTTGATGGTTCATCTTCTGCCACTGGTCGACCGATGTGCCGACTAATTATGTCGGGAGCTGATAACTTTGCTTTTTGGGTGTATGTATTGTTGTTGTTGAAAGCCAAGTTAGTCAAAAATCCTCAAATACCCACAAAATATAATAAACTCAAGTGTAGAGTAATAAGTAAGGATGTCAATCCACTTTCTAGGGAGTAAAGCAAATGGAACAAATTCAATTGTAATTCACTTTTTATTTTCTTTTTGTGCTTTTTCACTTTTTCTAATTTTTTTTAGCTTTTTCAATATTAAAACAATAGGGTGAGGTAAGATTTTAAACTAAACTAAACTAAAATGAAAATAACTAACTAGAAAGTGACTAAAAGGAAACAAAGTCTAACACTAAAATAAAAGATAAAGTGAGCTAAATAATTGTGAGAACAATCAAGGAGTGGGATTACACCACAAATTTTAGTTATTCTAATTAATTAATTTAATTATTTGAATTACCCCAAATTAATATCAAAATTACAAATCAACTCTCGTTGCAAATGTAATTTTAATAATAACATTTTAGAATATTAAGTTTAACACCCCACAACTCTAGAAAATTAGATCCACACTCGTTTTAATTAATCACCCGCTAGGATCGATCAATTATAATTTTTGTCAATCTTATAAAATAAATTTAGAGTTGAAATTCAAGTTATAATACCCCACTTAAGAAATTCCTATCTCTAGTTCGAATCTAAAATGTGTATTATCACTAGAATTTCGATTTTCTCTCGAAAACCATTTACCCTCTCTCGAGGCGTAAATCTAAGGGTGAGGGATCAAAATTAACATTCAAAGGGATTTTTCAAGTAATTAAACTAATGAAAATAAAATAACATCAAATAAGGGTTTTACCCCACCCCTTGAAAGGGGATTTAGCCTAACATGATATTAAACATGACAAATTAATAATCAAGGCTACTAAAATAAAAGAGAAGAGAATAGAACAAGCAAACCAAATCTCTTTAAGAAAATTGAACTCTACTCTTCCAAATTGAAGCATACAATCCCTCCAATTGAGCATCCAAATGCTTTGAAATTAATTATTCACTCAATAACTCTCCTACAATATTTAATCTCACAAATATCTAAAATAAAAAAAAAGGAAAAACTATTTACAAATGATAATTTTCTCTACAATTCTCTCTCTAAAGTTTTCCTATCTAAAGCTCTTTTTAAAAACTAAAAATTACGAAATAAAAAAAAAAGATAGTGGATGAATTCATAATGGACAATTAAATAATAAAAGAGATTTGCTAAAAACGCAAATCCTAAAATTATAAAATTGTACATTAGAACTCACCCAAAGAAATAAATTCTAGATCATTAATTTATATTGAGATAATTGCTAAAAATGCAAAATCTCAACATAAAGGAATGGGTTAGAATTTACCTCCCATAAGGGATAAATTTCACTACATCACTCTATTTTGAATTCATTGCCAAAAATACAATAATTCATAATAGAGGGGTGGGGTGAAATTTATCCTAGAGATAATTTTCACCACACACCTCTATATTGAGGTATTTGCTAAAAATGCAAATACTCAACATAGAGGGGTGGGGAGAATTTTATCACACTAAGCTTAAAACTAAATTTGAGATCCTTCGCAAATGGGTCTTCATCCTCTTTAAATACAAGGCACGGAGCATGGGGGGATTTTTGGGAATTGGCTTGGGTGAACATGTGGGAAAAGTGAGAGCACATGTGCATGGGGGTGTGTGAGGTCATGTGGGAAGTGAGGTGAGGAATAAAATCTGATTTGGGAATGAGAGGTTTGGGGGCATTTTTAGGAAGTTAGGTTAGAATTAGTAGTTGGGGGTTTTTAAGGGTATTTGGGTAAATTGGTTTTACGGGAATAAGTGGTTTAAAACATGTGAGGTAATTGTTAGGTGACTTGGTCTTTGGAAAATGGCAGGTAAGAGAAACGGGTCTTTGAAAATGGAACATGTGTCAATATGGTTGCCTTGGTTTGAGATTGGCTTGGAAGGGGAGAAATGGAAATGGGTCTTGGTTTGAAAGTATAGGATTCTGGTGTTGGAAACCGGGTATGGTGGTTGGTTCGACGCCGGAGAGGGTTGGATCGGTGTTAAAGGTTTGGTGTCACCGGCTTAGGCAGGAGGTCACCTGCGCCTGAGATGTTGAGAGAGGGGGTCGACGGCTGGGCGGTAGAGGGTTCCGGGGGGGCGTCGTCGGGATGGCAGGAGGGTACTGGCCGGAATGGTGAGGTCAGGTAAATGGGTATGGGGGGCTGCCTGGGGGTCGGAGATGTCTCTGGGTTTTAGTGGGTCTGCATCGGGTATGGAGTAGGTCGTGCCGACGACGCGCCAGAGGTGGGGAGAGATGCAGAGGGTTCACCGAAGTGTTGGCTGGATAGGTTACCAGTGGTGTAGGGAGTCAAAAATGGGTGGCCGCCGACGATGGTGTGCTGGCCGGAGGTGGTCGGAGGTTTGAAGTCCGGCGGGGGTGATTGAGCTTGGTTGGGTTGTTGATGGGTATAGTTGGGTGGAAAGATGATGATGGTGGTTGAAATGTGAGTTGGAGTTTTGTTAATGGTGGTGGATTATGGAGTTGGGTTTAATGAATGGATGAAAGAGAAAGAGGTGGGTGTGTTGGAGAAGATGATAGAGTGTGGGGTTGTGTGTGGTAGGGTGTAGGATATTTAGGTGTGGGTGAGTGTTTAAGTTGGATTTGTTTTGGTGTGTGTGTTTAATTTGTACCTAACTAAAATAATAAAAATACTCAACTAACAAAATAAAAATAAAAAATAAAATCTACTAAACCAAAAAGAACTAAATAAATAAATTCTTAACTCTAAAAATGAAAAGATATAAAATTAAAAATTAAAAACCTATTAAACTTAAAAACAAAAGTCCTAAAAAAAATAAAATCTAATAAAACTAAATTCCTAAAACTAATCTTAATAAAATAAAGCTAAAAATTAATAAAAATCAAAATAAAATAAAACTAATCCTAATAAAAATAAAATAGAAAAATAGAAAATAAAACCTAGAAAATACTAAATAAATCCTAAAAATAAAAAATGACTCAAACTAAAAATCTAAAAAATAATAAAAAGACACAAACAAAACACACACAGGCTTGGGGTAAGTTTGGGCTAGGTTTAGGCTCAGGTTAGGGTACGGGAGAGGGAATTAGCTCCATAAAATGCACAATTGCCTTGAAATACGCGTTTAAACACCGCAACGTGCATTCGGCCTACAAAATAAACAATTAAGCACATAAGACTCGTATTGCCGAGAATTAGCAACTAAAGTACGTCTATTCGGGGTATGAATTGTACAGTTTTGGGTGTTTATCACACCACCACCAAACAGAGCGTTGCTAGTCCTCGAGCAATAAGATGGAGAGAAAGAGAAAGATCAGTAACCAAAAGTGTAACCCTTTCGCGGGCACTTGCGATTTCACTTAGCATGTGCAACAAGCCTTTAAACCTATAGGTTGCCCTACAAGACGAGTTGTGTCTTGTGAGGGTTTACAGGGAATATACCCACAAAATTCTTATTTGCAAATATTTATTGAAGGGCAGTCAATCTCTTATTAGACATAGAATAGTCGCACAATCCATCATATGGGAAAATATTTCAGAAATACAAGCTATAAGTGCATAAAAATTTTAGCTAAGTAAATACTCAAGGCACATCCTTTCTAGAACTCAATGTGTGTAGTGTGAATCAGTCAAAACGGGTTGAGTATCATCAAAGTAATTCCTAGATTGCCTTTTCGGAATAAATGCTTCAACTTCAAAATCTCACGGATATCTCTCTCTCAAACGAACTCTCGAGATTTGGGTAAGTGTATCGCTCTTGTGTGTGAGGAGGTGAGTAAATGTAATCAAGTTCAAACGTCTCACATACGCATAAGAAAGAACGAACAATTTGAAAGAAAATGAGCTCATGAAATAATGCTAATCACTATAGTGAGAACGTCGAGTTATTCACCACGTCGACTTTCATTTGCCCGAACACCTAGGGGAATATATGGATGATTATAGGTGAGGGGAAAATGAAATGGGAAGAATGGTATGAGGTGTGGTATGATGGATGTGTGATGTATGGATGTGGTATGTAGGATATAATGATGATATATGAATGGATATGATAGAAGAGTGTTTTATACTTTAGGCATAAATGTCTTTATTAAAAAAGAACTACTAACTACAAACTCTCTTTCTTTTCTTTTCTCTTTTTTTTTTCTTCTATAATTTGCTATTTTTTTCTTTTTTTTTTCTTTTTACTTTTCCTTATTTTTTTTGTTTTTCTCTCTCTTTTTAAATCAACAATGAAGACATTTACATTTGAAATCACACTCTTTTATTTGAAAATGATGATGGATGATATAAATGGAGGTGATAGGTGATGGTGTGGGGCCATGGGAATATGATATGGGAAAAAGTGGTAGGTGTATGGATGAAAATCCTAGTGATCGGGACAAATTTCAAGACACGCGTTTCTTACAACTCGAAAAAAATGTCATTCTCAGTGATCAAGCCAAAAATGAAGAATAATGAGATCATACAACAATTTAAAGTGCGGACCCAAACGAAGTTGAATCAACTTGTGACTCGAAGATTGCGTAAAACACTCTGAAAGGGTGAAAGGCACAAATCTCACAAGATAAAGTCTCGACTAGTGATCCTTAAGGTTCTCTTTAGAATTGTAGTGCTCCTCAACTCTAAAACATATTGACGTGATAAGTGCTCAAATTTTGTTGAGTCTAGAAATTCATAGTTCAACATGCCTTTTATGTATTACATAAGCTATTTAGAAAAAAAATATTCTCTAGCTTGATTCCTAGACTTTTGAAAGATGGATGATTGAAAATTCACATCAATGAGTGAGATGAAAGAAACTGCACGAAATTTTAAAAATCAGGTTCAAAAATCAATTTTTTTCAAAAGAGGTACAATTTTGATCAAATTCCCCACCCCCAAATAAAAAGGAGCATTGTCCTCGATGTTAGGTAAAATGATTTCTAAAATTGAGAGCATAAGGTAGGAAAGAGTTACCAGAATGAACCGCCAATGAGGTGGAAAGATGTCACCAATAAGAAACCTGAATAAGTGATACGAAAAAAAAGGTGCATACAAGTCTATAAGAATGATAAAGCATAGGGTGATGTGAAACACCACCCCCAAATAGGATGATACTAGTACAAGAAACGTGGGTTGCCTCCTGATAGTGCTAAGTTTAATGTCTTCAGCCAGACCGATGGAATCTCACCCTAATGATAAGATCTATTATAGCAGGGGGTGGCAGAAAAATGGGGTGATGAGAATCACCCCCAAACAAGACAGAAGCACCAGTCTTGTTGGAAACGGGCTAAAAGGGTCAATGCACTTGTATGGCAAAGTGCATCATACGATGCAAAGCATCGGTGGACCAAGGACGGGTGGGAAAAAGGGCTAAGGTGAGGGTGAAAAGGTATCGGTCACGGGCCTTGTTGAGCTTAAAGGTGAGGGCAACTAGGGCCCTATAAGAATGGTGCTCTAGTTGGTGAAGGAGGCGAAAAGGTGTGGAAATTGTAATGGGGTAGGTCTCATAGAAAGGACACGACCGTTCTATGAATGGACGGTGATAATGGTCATGCCGTAACACGCCAGGGAGCTATTGAGAAAAATAAACACCACAAGGAAGTGGTGTGCATGGAGGAACAAACTCGGTGTCACGGTGGAGAGTAGAACCACAAATACTCTCATAGATGGAGGATGGTAACAGGTGAGGATCTAAAAATGTAGATGGAAACGTGAAATGTGTAAAATCAAGATCCAAACGACATGGTGGGGTGGAAGATATAATGGGTGGGTCGGGGGGGAAAATGGTGGAGGAAGATGATCCAACTCTAGCGTGGGAGACACACACTCCTCACGAGGCACGAAGTGATCCACAAGGGAACTCGCAGGAGGAAGTGTGGTATCTAAAGATGGAGTGATCAACTTCTACACAAGAGTAGCATCGGTGAATGTGGTGGGTGGGTCAAACGAGGCATGAAGATCGGAGATAGAGGAATCACTAAAAATATCGCGCTCAACGGGAGCCATGCATGGTGGGACATCATCCAATTCCGGATAGGTAGACACTATCACGGATTCTATCTCGGGAAAATGGTGAGCACTCATAGTCGGAGCTAACCTAGGATAAATTGGTTCCTCGGGAACACACGGGTGAATCTCGATAGGTATAGACTCGGGCATATTTTTGGGTTCGAAGGGAAAGTGTGTGGGAACCTCAAAATGGGGTTCATATGGATATGGTGGGGTTTGATCAGGCTCACTATCGAAAGGTAAGTCAACATAATTGTCAACTTGGGACCCGGACCATGGAATGGTCTCAACTTCGAGATTCTCGGGGTGGTAGGGTTGGTCATACTCAAAATTCGTGTCACAAGAGGACACATCCTCGTCACACTCGGTGGCAACGATGGGTGGGGACATGGGAATATCCGACTCTTGTTCACACTCCAATTCATTGAAACGTTGTTCAAGCCTTTGGAGAGCTTGAGTTTGAATTTGAGTGGCTCTCTCTTGCTCAAGGATGAACTTTTACAAGAGGGTTTCGAGAGAGGATGTGGATGAAGGTGTTGGCGGAATGTTGGGTGGTGGCGGTAGTTGAGGTGGGCACAACTCGCTATGATCATGACTATATGGAGAATACTTAAATGAAGTGGGTGGAGTGGGGCCAAGTTCATCATACATGAAAGGATCGCTTTCGTGATGGACAACTGGTTGATACTCATTGGGTGCGTAGTGAGGGGACTGATCGGAAATGGGTGCACAAGGTTGCCATGACGACTGTTGGAACGTGCTAGGATCCACAACATCGGTTTGGGATACGTATTGCGTGGAAGGATGATTAGGCCTCCACGAATAACTCGGGGACTCACACAACTCGGGATTAGGTATAGAGGGGTAGTAGGCCGAGGTGGGTTCCGAGACAGTGTCATATGGATACACATGGTCCGTGGTGGGTTCTGATGGATATGACAAGTATGGACACTCAAGGGACATGTGATCGGCATAATAACAGTGGGTTCTCAACAAAGGATGAGGCACGGTAACACTAGACACCGAGGTTGATGGAATAGGTGGTGCATGAATGGATGGGTCAAGAGCAACAACGGTACTCGTGAGAGAGGTGAAACGACTAAGAATATCATAAAGAGATGGCGCGGGATCACTCTCACACGTGTCACGTGTCAGTGAAAAATGACCAAAGTAGTCCTGTAAAGGACGTTCTTCGGCCATGTGGAGAGAAATATTTTTTTTAGTTTTTAAATTTTTTTCAAAAGGAAAAAAAATATTTTTGGATTTTCTAAAAATAATGGAAGAAAAATATTTTTTGATTTTTTGTTATAAAAATGAAAGAAAATATTTTTGGTTTTTTTTTGGAAGAAAAGGTGGGGGAAAATATGGACACTTGAATATGTACGAACTAACAAAAATCGACCACCGAAAAATGGAATTGGACACACACACAAGTCAAGGATAATCCTTACTAGCACATAGCCAATTTTTATCTTTAAATTTAGTGAGAGGGTAGTCAAATTTTAATTAAGTCCGCGGGCGATAAAAATCACGGAAATATATGAGTGATCGCCTTTGCAAAAATATTCTCCTAGTGGGCTACCTAGTTGATTGATTTTAAATTTAGTGATGGCTAGGGTAACACACAATGGTAAGCGAGTGAGTCGGGTGATGAAATCCCTTCTCGTGAGTGACCAGGTGTAGGTCTTAGTAATTTAATTCATCACACCATTCAAAAAAATAAATACAAGAATAAAATCACACAAGAGCACACAATTGAATTGACTCGCTAACAGGAGAGGCGCGAGGGTTTAGAAAATGTACCTCCCACGTTTCTTAGGCCGTGGGGTGCCGAAAAAATTTGAGTCAACCGGGGGGAGATCACACCTATCTCAGTCGTCCCCGGGAGTCCGACCGTCCCAATGTAGAGAGGCTTCTAAATCCTCGCATTGGATGACCTCTCTCTACCTTGTCCGGTTTCCCAATCAATCTTGTCTTCAATTATTACAAATTTTAAATGAAAAATAAATGGTGTCTCTAAACACCGCAATACAAGCAATGATAAAATTTCTAATACACGCCTTCTAAAAATATAAAAATGGTACAAAAATGCAACAAAGAATAGGAAATAAATGAACTACAAAATTGATTTCGCTCCGAGCTTCACAATCCCAAGAACGGCAACGGCGCCATTTGATAACTTTTCTTTTTGGGTGTATATATCGTTGTTGTTGAAATCCAAGTTAGTCAAAAATCCTTAAATACCTACAAAATATAATAAACTCAAGTGTAGAGTGGTAAGTAAGGATGTCAATCCACTTTCTAGGGAGTAAAGCAAATGGAACAAATTCAATTGTAATTCACTTTTTATTTTCTTTTTGTGCTTTTTCACTTTTTCTAATTTTTTTTAGCTTTTTCAATATTAAAACAATATGGTGAGGTGAGATTTTAAACTAAACTAAACTAAAATGAAAATAACTAACTAGAAAGTGACTAAAATGAAACAAAGTCTAACACTAAAATAAAATATAAAGTGAGGTAAATAATTGTGAGAACAATCAAGGAGTGGGATTACACCACAAATTTTAGTTATTCTAATTAATTAATTTAATTATTTGAATTCTCCCAAATTAATATCAAAATTACAAATCAACTCTAGTTGCAAATTTAATTTTAATAATAACATTTCAGAATATTAAGTTTAACACCCCACAACTCTAGAAAAGTAGATCCACACTCCTTTTAATTAATCACCCGCTAGGATCGATCAATTAGAATTTATGTCAATCTTATAAAATAAATTTAGAGTTGAAATTCAAGTTATAATACCCCACTTAAGAAACCCCTATCTCTAGTTCGAATCTAAAATGGGTATTATCACTAGAATTTCGATTTTCTTTCGAAAATCATTTACCCTCTCTCGAGGCATAAATCTAAGGGTGAGGGATCAAAATTAACATTCAAAAGGATTTTTCAAGTAATTAAACTAATGAAAATAAAATAACATCAAATAAGGGTTTTACCCCACCCCTTGAAAGGGGATTTATCCTAACATGATATTAAACATGACAAATTAATAACCAAGACTACTAAAATAAAAGAGAAGATAATAGAACAAGCAAACCAAATCTCTTTAAGAAAGTTGAACTCTACTCTTCCAAATTGAAGCATACAATCCCTCCAATTGAGCATCCAAATGCTTTGAAATTAATTATTCACTCAATAACTCTCCTACAATATTTAATCTCACAAATATCTAAAATAAAATAAAAGGAAAAACTATTTACAAATGATAATTTTCTCTACAATTCTCTCTCTAAAATTTTCCTATCTAAAGCTCTTTTTAAAAACTAAAAATTACGAAATAAAAATAAAAAGGATAGTGGATGAATTCATAATGGACAATTAAATAATAAAAGAGATTTGCTAAAAACGCAAATCCTAAAATTATAAAATTGTACATTAGAACTCACCCAGTATGGTGTAGGTCGTGCCGACGACGCGCCGGAGGTGGGGAGAGATGCAGAGGGTTCGCCGAAGTGTTGGATGGAGGGTCTCAGTTTTAGGTCGCCGGTGGAGTAGGGAGTCAAAAATGGGTGGCCGGCGGCGATGGTGTTCTGGCCGGAGGTGGTCGGAGGTTTGAAGTCCGACGGAGGTGATTGAGCTTGGTTGGGTCTTTGATGGGTATAGTTGGGTGGAAAGATGATGATGGTGGTTGAAATGTGAGTTGGAGTTTTGTTAATGGTGGTGGATTATGGAGTTGGGTTTAATGAATGGATGAGAGAGAAAGAGGTGGGTGTGTTGGAGAAGATGCTGGAGTGTGGGGTTGTGTGTGGTAGGGTGTAGGATATTTAGGTGTGGGTGAGTGTTTAAGTTGGATTTGTTTTGGTGTGTGTGTTTAATGTGTACCTAACTAAAATAATAAAAAGACTCAACTAACAAAATAATAAAAAAAAAACTACTAAAACAAAAAGAACTAAATAAATAAATTCTTAACTCTAAAAATAATAAGATATAAAATTAAAAATTAAAAACCTATTAAACTTAAAAACAAAAGTCCTAAAAAAAACAAAATCTAATAAAACTAAATTCCTAAAAACTAATCCTAATAAAATAAAATAAAACTAAAAATTAATAAAAATCAAAATAAAATAAAACTCATCCTAATAAAAATAAAATAGAAAAATATAAAATAAAACCTAGAAAATACTAAATAAATCAAAAATAAATCCTAAAAATAAAAAATGACTCAAACTAAAAATCTAAAAAATAATAAAAAGACACAAACAAAACACACACAGGCTTGGGGTAAGTTTGGGCTTGGTTTAGGCTCAGGTTAGGGTACGGGAGAGGGAATTAGCTCCATAAAATGCACAATTGCCTTGAAATACGCATTTAAACACCGCAACGTGCATTTGGCCTACAAAATAAATAATTAAGCACATAAGACCCGTATTGCCGAGAATTATCAACTAAAGTACGTCTATTCGGGGTATAAATTGTACAATTTTGGGTGTTTATCAGGAGCCGATAAAGTCTGGGTGAGGTGATGAGGTGTCTACTTATGAGTATAGGTGTCCCAATGTCACATGTACACGTTGCATGAATAATTTACCATACAAAAAAAATAGTGCTCCATTTTTTATGTTTTATTAAAAGGTTGGAGGATTTGCTCTAAGCACTTTTCTCGACATTTTAGTATGCTGGTGGTCGACAACCGACTTACTGGACTTGTAAAATATTTCAGTGTTTTAGCAAGTGAAGGAACTCTTGTAAATAATTTGAAAACTTACGAAGTGCCAAAGGGTATATTGATTTTTTTACGCCTTTAAAATCGTGATGCCATCAAGAGATCATTTGTTGGTTCACTTAATCATTTGTTTCTCCCTTTTCAAAGTAAACTATAAGAGATGAAGATTTCCCCCAGTTCTTTCTATCACCAATACTTCAAGCTTAAGATTTTACCCTCAAGTTCTTTCTTCTACTTCTGCCATTTGTTGTTTGTCTATCAAACTCTGTAAGCCCTCTTCTTCGTCTCTTTGATTTCTTTCTATCTTTCAAGCATGGTTTGCAATGTAGATGAATGTTCTTTAGAGGAGTTTAGGGAAAGAAAAAAAATCCCTAACTGGGTAGGCTTAGAAATGGTAAGTCCCCCTATTGATGTATTGTCCTTGGCTGAGGGCCATTGGTGTGGCATTTCCTTTCCTTTCCTCCCAACCATTTCTTTTATGAGTTCTGCCAATACTTCGACGTAGTTACTACTACAGTAGCCCCCAACACTTGGAGAGTAGTAAATGGGGTCAATAGACTTAATGAAGTCTATGGGACTCATATTGGCATCCTAGAGTTAATGTTTTGCTATAAGTGGGGCACTACTAATAATAATACGTACTAACTGAAAACTAGATTTGCCAGTAGGGCTTTGGTGGTCAATCTGCCAGACTTAAATAAGGATTATTGGGATTATGTCATAGTAGTCAAGAATTGGCAATATGCCCTTCTTTCGGATGGGACAAGATATACTGAACCCGGGTGCCCCCAGGAAGGGCGTGGCATAAGTTGTACTGTATTTGAATTTTCAATTTACTTTCTTATATACTAATTATTTGATGATATTCTAGCTAACTGATTTAATTTTTTTATGCATAGGAGAGAAGGAAGAAGTTTCCCAAGGAAGGTGACATAAGACTGGAAGATATTAAGTATCTATGGGTCATTCATCATATAATTGGAGAGGAGCATCCCTGAGCAGCTTTTGCTCTACTGGAATACAAACGTTCAATCACTTAATTTATTTCTAGGCCAACCATCATTTTCCCCCATCGCCCATTCATTTAGACAAGGAGCCTATCTCCACTTCTTTAGCCATTGAATCATCTGGTGTTGAGAAGGAATTTGTGTAAGGAGGGATGTCATCTTCCTTTGAATCAATTGACCTTACATCCATCCCCACTTCACCTTCTATAATCATAGTGTAGAGGAAAATCCCTAACCTATTGGATGGATCAAAATCTCCCCCTCTTGGTAAGAAGAATATTGTTGTTAATAAAAAGTTTCAAGATACTGAGATGAGCCCTCAAGTCCTCAATGTTGAAGAAATCAGAACCAACAAACCTTAATTCAAGAGGTTAAAAAGGGGTTTGCCCAAATTATCAAGAGTTGGCCCAAAAATCATCTATCGACCAAGGCAGAATTAAAGATGCCTATATAGTGCTAAACCCTGGATTGGATAGGGATATGATAAAGGTTGGAACTCTTCTAGCATATAGGTTGATCGTAGCCCCCACTATCAAGAGCTCGAATGGTTAAGAGGGCTAACCAGAATTTTGCACTTGTAAGTCTTAATTTGTATTTGATAATTTTTATCCGATTTTCTTCTAGATTAATATTGTATATTTTATCTCTTTTGCAGTTCATGGTTGATTACAACCAAATTTTGGAAAAGGATGATCAATTAAGGGCTTCATCGGGAATGTTGAAGAAGATTTTGAAGGTCTGAGCCAGTCCTTGAAAGATTCTAAGGAAGCCTTTGAGAAAGATCAGAAGGCCTGGGGAGACAAGTTAAAGGTGTTTGAGGATAGGGCAGTTGCATCATAGAATAAAATAAAGGTTAAATAAGATAAAGAAAAAGCTACCGAAGATAAGCAAAAATAGGTTGAGAATAAGGCCAAGTCTACCAAGGAGAAAAGTAATGGCCTGACGGATCTGCTAGCTGCTATGAAGGCCAAGAATAAAAAAGATAAGGAGGCGGCTATCAATAATGACTGGGGTAAATCTTTTGTTGTAGCAGCTGTTCAAATATAATATGAAAAGAAGTTATCCTTTAAAGATGGTTGGTCGGAGGCCTTAAAGAAGGTCAACGCCCAGGCAGACTCTATATTATTTCAGAGACATGACCCAGTAACTCCTCCTAACCTAGACGAAGACTTTGATGATGAGGAGTATTCTAGGGAATCTTTCATAGTGCCTGTAGACAATGTTGACCATCCTACTACTAACCAGGACAAGGAGAATATGTAACTTTTTGGCTAGTTTTTGGCTTGTGTTTTAATTTAAATGTTGATCTTTTCTCTTATTTCTATCGCTTTGTACTAGAGACAATCTTTTGTAAATCCCCTTTTTTTATGATGAATAAAAGAATTATTTTTTATTCCATCTTGCTTTTATATACTTCTTACTGCACTTGTTCTTTCTGCTTGGTCACCCTTATTGTTCTGATATTATCACCCTCTAATTTATTTATATTTTCTATTTTCCTTGTTTGCATTTGTGTTCTTACACTTTTGATTTCCAGTTTGATGCTATAAAGGACATGGTATTTTGTAGTGCATTTGATCTACTTAGACGTTGAAATGGTCTACTTAAAATCTCATCATATGACTTTGATTGATGCCGAGCTAGAACATGTGCTCGGTAGTGAAGCATCTGATTATTTAAAGGATGCTTATGTCCACCAGTATTTTGTTTTAGACAGGGCTATAGAAAATAATGAATCTTATTATGAGATGATTGAGAAGTTGCAAGAAGATCATAAACTTTCTTTGGCTTCGCTTCATGCTGACTATAAGGATAAGTATAAAGCCTTGAGTGACGTAGCTGGTTTTCACAAGAAGCTTGAAGAATATTCCTTGATAAATAGGAAGAAATGAATTTTGTTGAAAGTGCTAGGGAGGTCGGTAAGCTACTAGAAGAAGAGTATAACCATATTAGAGAACAATTGGAGATCTTGAAGAAATATGTTGAGGATGTGTCGAGTGAAGGTGCTTTCTTCCTAGAGCTTGAGAATGCCAAATTGCTAGAGGATTTGGAGAACTTAAAAAAGAAGAAAACCAAAAATGGCCAAACTTCTAGGCAGATAATTGCTCAGCCAACTGTTAAAGAAGAAAGGACTAAGAAAACCTTGGCCGACTAAGCTGCCTTATTGAAAACCAAGGACCAATCCCTTAAGAAACTCCAGGATTAAGTTAACATGTTGACTTTTCACTTTCACAAGCAACCAAAGGCAGTTTGGATGGATGGTTATAATGAAGATCTTACCCACATGGATGATCATCTGGAACAAAGCAACTGTGAAGGATATAAGTGAGGTTGGATGAACTTGCTGACATTGCTGAAGTGGGATGGCGGTAGAGAATTGTGGCATTGGAATGATCCAGGCATTTTAGACTACTCTAATCCTCCATTCAAGATTGATGATAAGTGGATTCATCGAGATGCCATTCCACAATGTCTGATTAGAAAGTAGCTAGAGGACTATGGTCTTCAAGGCCAGACTAAGTACATGCGTCCTCTTCATCTTCTTGATAGGTCGAGTAGCAGTGATCAACCCAGGCTAACAAATTTTAGCACCACAAATTCACCATATACCCTTATTGATCATCCTATTGGAATGGACAAGGCTGAAGGAAAGCATTCGATAGAATAATCTTCATTTTCTTTTGTAATAGTTACTTGCTTTTGGTTGAATAATTGCCTTTGATAAACTTTGAATGAAATAAAAGACTATTTTTTTGTTATACATGTTTGTTTATGTATTTTAGTCTTTCTCTATTAATTAGGCTTATGATTAGTTAATCGGATGTTTGAACGACTAACTTTTTTAATCATTTTTTGCTTGTTCATGTTAAGAACTTGATTTATTGGGCCTTAGGTTGTAATAATGTACTTAGTTTAAAATGGATCTTTGTCGTTTTTAGAACTAAGTGTTTTCATTAGTTACCTTTGGCAATGGCCAAGCGTTTTTAGGAAAGTAAAGTTTTCCTATTTTTTAAATTGGACGGTTAAAACTTCTTGTTCTTTACTTTAGGTCATACATGAAGTTTTAAGAACTTATTGTTCGTGACTTGTCAAAGAAGAAGTCATACATGAAGTCTGTTCTTTTTTAAGTTGGAAAATTTTAAGAACTTATTCTTTAAATATTTTTCTATTTTTTTTAAGTTGGAAAAGTTTGTTCAGGTTGTTGTAAGGATTTGACTTCTTGTTCGTAACATGTCAAAGACGAAGTCATACATGAAGTCTAACAAGATGTTTTTCGTTATTTTCTGAAGTTGGAAAAGTTTGTTGGGGATGTTGTCATCATCATCACCGTACTCCAAAAAAAATGGAAACGTTATTGGGTGAAAATCAAAGTTTTTATTAAGTTGGATGAAAAGATTACATCAAAAGTTTAGCATAGTTAATGATCTTCCTCAAGTGATCGGCATTCCACGGATTCTTGAATTCTTCTCCCTCAAGCGTTTTTAAGACATAAGTTCCTGGTCGAATGACTGCCGAGATGCAATAAGGACTATGCCAGTTGGCTTCCAACTTGTTTCCATTTTGGATAACCTTCTTGAGGATATAATCTCCTTCCTTCAAGTTGGTCGGCTTGACCTTTATATTATAGAATCAAGAAGCTCTATGTTGATAAGAAACTACTCAGATTGCAACATCTTTTATGACTTCATCAATTAAATCCAGATCCAACCTCCTCATGCGATCACTTTTAAGAGAATCAAAGTTCAACACTCTATGAGTTGGTTGACCTATCTCGGCTGGAATGATAAATTCTATCCAAAAGGCAAGCATATAGGGAGTTTCTCCAATAGCTGTTCTCGACGTGATTCTATTTGCCTAGAGAACATTGTGTAGTTCATTGATCCAACTTCCCTTTAAAGCATTAAGTCTTTTCTTTAGTCCATCAAGTAAGGTTTTATTGGTTACCTCTGTTTGACCATTGCATTATGGATGTCCAGGGGCAGAATGAAGCTCTGGATTTTAGATTGAACGCAATATGCCTTAAAATCATCATTGTCAAACTAGGTGACATGATCATTGATAAAATCATACGGCATGTCATACTCGCATATGACGTGTTTCCATATAAATTGTAAGGAGTTTCAACCAATTGTTCAACACCCACCAATTTTTTAAAGTATTCCACAGCCACTACTAAGTATTTGAACCTGCCTTTGTTCATCGATAGTGGGCTGACCAAGTCAATCCCCCAAATAGAAAAAAGACAAGGAGAAGTAATTGGAGTTATATTATCCCCTAGTCTTCTATGGATTGCAATAAACTAATGACAATAGTTGCACTTATTTGCGAAGGCAACACGGTCTTCTTTCATCGTCGGCTAATAGTATCTCTGCATGGCAATCCTTCGCACTAATGATCGATTAACTGAATGGGCTACACAAGAACCTTCATGTAATTCTTTGATAAACACCATTACCTCAGTGGGTTGTACACACTGAAGTAATGAAATCGTGTAGCCCCTTTTATAAAGGACTCCTCACTCTCGCACATAACCGACTACCTCATATCTTACCTTCTTTGCATCTTTTAGGTCAGCTAGTAAAGTGCCCTTGTTAATGTCGTTTCTAATTGGGTTCATTCATGATGGTCGCAAATCCACAGTGATGAAATTAACTGTAACATTATCATCTATGCGTCTGAATGCAAGAAACTCTACTAGAGTAGTTTTCCTAAGTTATATCCTGGTCACTGAGGCTAGCTGAGCAAGTGAATCTTCTTAAGCATTCTCCACTCTTGGTAATATAACCATTTTGGACTGCTAAAAAATTGTAAATAACTTCCATAGATTTGGACAAGTATTTGATCATGAGGTCTCCCTTAACTCCATATCTTTTGAGAACTTTATTAACAATAAGCTGAGAATCTTTGTGCGCCATAACCTGATTGTCTCCTAGTGATAAGGCTAATTCCAAACACGTAAGAACTCTTCATACTCTTCTTCATTATTAGAGGCTTGGAAATAAAAGCGAAGTGCATATGCCACGTCAATATTATTTGGGGTATTGACGATAAGACCAGATCCACTGCCAGTGGCATATGATGATACATCCATGAACAATTTCCATATTGGAACGTCTTTAATAAAGATTTCACTAGATAAAACTCCTTGCTAGAATATTTTCTTTCTCGATTCAGAGTACCGCTGAGTGATCATTTAGACAATTGATGATTCAGGTTGATTGGCTATAACTTCAGTTTTCTTTGAAGCAGAGTTTTCTTCCAAAGAAGTATGATTGGTAGACAAACCTGGGTTATTGATCACTTCTGGATATATGAACTCAGTAATAAAATCAGAAACTGCTTGTCCCTTCAATGCAGTTATTAGCTTATAAATTATTTCATATTCTCCTAGCTCCACTGCCTAAGAAATTAATCTCCCTGACTTCTCTAGTTTATGGAGGGCCTGGAAAGTGGTAAGTATGTGTAGACTACTATGGTATGTTCCTAAAAGTATGGTTTGTTTCTCCTTGAGGCTTCGATGAGCACAAGAGCTAGTTTTTCCAAGCATGGATACCTGATTTTTGCTCCTCAAAATGCCTTGCTGGTGTAATAAACTGGTTTCTTCATTCCATTATCCACTATAACTAGCGTCGAGATAACATCAGATTCTGATACAACCAAATACGAGTACATTTTCTCTCTAGCAGTTGGTAGGGAAAGCAGTGGTGGGGATCCCATGTACTTGTTTAACTCTTAAAAGGCTTTTTCACATTCCTCATCCCATTCAAAGGTTTTTCTGATCATTTTGAAGAATAGCAGGCATTTATCAGTAGCTCCAGAAATAAACCGATTGAGAGTTGCTACTCTTCTAGTGAGTTTTTGAACATCTTTCTTGCACATAGGAGATTGCATCTTAATCAATGCTTTGATTTTAGCCGGGTTGGCTTCAATTCCTCTTTGATTCACAATAAAACCCAAGAACATTCTCTCCTGTACGTCGAACACACACTTGGTTGGGTTGAGCTTCATCTGATATTTTTCCAACTGGTCAAAAGTTTAGCGAAGGTCTTGGATGTGATCAGTTTCCTTCTTACTTTTAGTGAGCATGTAATCCACATATACCTCCATATTTTTTCCAATATGTTCCTCAAACACTTTGTTCACCAGCCTTTGGTATATTTCTCAGATGTTTTTTAGCCCAATAGGCATAACATTATAGCAATAAGTACCTCGGTTGGTGATGAAAGACTTACTTTATCTTTCTTTTGGCTTCATTTTGATTTGATTGTAACTAGAGTATGAATCCATGAAACTAACTCGTGACCTGCTATTTCATCTACCAATTGATCAATTCTTAGTATCGAAAAGTGATCCTTTGGGCATACTCTATTGGGGTTGGTAAAATCCATACACATGCACTATTTATCCTTCTTCTTTATTACCATCACTTCACTGCATTTGCCAGCCAACCAAGATACTTGACATCTTCAATGAACTGAGATTTTGGTAGTTTTTCTACTTCCTTTTTTATAGACACATTCTTCCCGCGGTTGAACACCCTACATTTCTACTTAATCAACTTGGCATCTTTGTTAATGTTAAGTTCATGGCATGTGAAATTTGGATCTATCCCGAGAATATCTTCATGACTCTAAGCGAACACGCTTTTTATCTCTCTAAGGAATGTTATTAATTTATGTTTGAGGGATGGTGCTAGTGTGGAAACAATCCGAGTACTCCTTTTTGGCTTCTCATCGTCTAGTATTATGCTTTCTTTGATTTCTACAACTTATCCTTTGATTAGTTCATCTTCCTCGTGGGGATACAAAGTATCAATCTTGTAAGTGGTGGTCTTTTTTTTAGCCCTTTAAATTCTTCTTGCTTGGATGAGGTGTAGCAACATTCTCTGGCCTTAATTTGATTTCCTTCACTACGCGGACTCTACAGTGAGTAGCGAACTTTAAGAACTGGTGAACAGTGGATGCTACGGCCTCAAATTTCTTTAACCCTACTCTGCTGAGGACCATATTATAAGTGGATTGGACATTTTTATCAAGAAAGAAGAAGCGAATGTTCACTATACAGCTTATTGGCCAAGTGCCGATCAATACTTCTAACTTGACAGTTCCTAAAGGATAGACTTTTTTTCTTGAGAAGCCAATCAGGGGCCTTTGATAAGGTTATATCTTGATTTTGTGCAACCCTAGGTTGTGGAAGAAATTGTAGAACATAACGTTTGTCGAGCTATAATTATCCACCAGAATTCGCCAACCCTTGCCTCCTTTATTCTAAAAGTGATGACCCATAGGTCATCATGAGAATAAAGTACTCCGGATATAACATTTTTTTAAAGCCTATGACCAACTTATCTTTGTTCACTTTTCTAGGATGAGCATCTCCTTCATCATTCAAGTTGATGCATTTTATATAAGAGAACTCTTAGGCTTTATTTAAATAAGTTTTTCTTTTGGCAATCTCATCTTCGCCTCCAACGTCTCCTCCTACATTAAAGTGGCAGCCAAAAGATATTATGCCTACCTCTATCTTTAGCTCTTTAGGTTTCTTGGGTAGGTCTGGATCATCTTCTGAATCATTATCTCGATTCCTTTTCTTTTTATCTTTTCTTTTGTAAGGAGATTCTGGCCTTCTTCTAGGTTCCTAACCTTCAGTTCGATCTAAAAAATTGGTTAGTTTTCCTCCATATGTGAGAGATTCAATTTCACTCTTTAGTGCGCTGAAAATGTAAGTTGTGTGCCCATGATCCTCGTGGAAGTCACAATATTTGGACTTATCCTTCCGATTGGGTGGTGATTTTATCTTTCCGGACCATTTAAGTCCTTGTTGCCTCTAATTTCTTCCAGAATGTGATGTACGCCGATCGTCAGAGGGGTATAATCTTCGTATTTCTTGGGTTTTTCCACCTTCTAATCATTTTGTTGCTTATCTCGGCGCTATTTTGGCCATCGAACTTTGTCATCGGGGTTTGCTTTGCTTCCATAACTTCCTCGGCATTCATGATTTGTCCAGCCTTGGCCATGAGCTCAGTTATGGTTTTTGGAGGATCCTTTGCTAATGCATAATACAACTTTTTAGAAAGTAATCCACTCATCAGCGAAGTGATGGTTATTTTCTCTTCATAATCCACCACTTATAGTTTCTCGTTATTAAAGGGAGTTATATATTCTCGAGTAATTTGTCCAACTCTTTGGCGAACACTTAATAGATGAGATACTCTCTTGACTTACTTAGCCCCAAAGTAGAATTTCTAATAAATACCTCGACGAGTTGTTAGAAGTGATAACTTGTTGTTGAGACAGATTATTGTACCATATCTGAGCTGAATCGGTGACGGTGCTTGAGAAAGCTCAGTAGTGCATCTCATCAGGGAAAAAATAAATATCAGGAGTGACTGATATTGTTCAATATGTAAAACTGGATCAGTCTTACCATCATACTTTGGAGTAACCAGTGGTGGCTTGCACTTGGAAGGAGTAAGAAAATCAACAATAATTGAAATGAAAGGTGATCCCTGTAATACCCCGTAATTTTAATGACTTTTAAAATGGGTTATATTTTAAATTAATGGATTAATTGGATCTTATTATAAATTAATTCATTTGGGTTTCATCCGAATTGTGGATATTAAAATGGATGATTCTGAATATTACTTAAAGATATTTAGGTAATATATGAATGTGATGCCATTGATATGACGGTATGATATACATTCGGTAATTTGAATTTTTAGTCAGACGCAGTATGGGACGTGTCGGGACTAATTTATTAAATTAAAAAGAAAATTTATTTTCTATCAACCTTATAGTCATTTCGACTGCGTCGTTGCGTCCGGAAGGTTCGAAATAGTCAAAAAAGTCTATTTGGATGTTAATTTTGAGTCTCGGGTCATTTGGAAATGAAAAGACAACCCAAAAGGGCATTTTGGTTATTTTTACAAGGGGGATGAATAGTGATTTCGGGTTTTGTCTTATTATAAGTATTTGGAGATTAGTGTATGTAGGTTCATTTCATCTCTTCTACACAAAATTTAAAAGTCATCTTCTTAGAGAGAGTGGAAGGTTGCTTGGAAAGAAAAAGAAGTTTTCTTGGGAAGGAGGAGAACCAAAGGTCAAAGGTCACCACCACCATCACCACCTGTGTTATTCAACTCCAAAGGATCAGATCTTCATTAGAGGCAAGTGTTTGATATTTGCAATTTAAGTTCGTATATTGTCCATGTTAGGATAGTTATAAAAAGAGATGATTTTCATGCTTGGAAGATGAAAGGCTATAGTTGTTAATGGATTTTTGGAATCTAAAAATATATAGGAATTAAACTCATATTGTAGGTAGTTAGTAATCCAATAAATATTCATCAATTTGTGGAAGAAATTCTGAAAATAATTTAGTGTTCTTGAAGATAATATGTTGATAATTTTCTCGAAAAAGAGGCAAAAACGATTGGAATGAGAAGAGCCAATTAGGAATGTTTAGACCTTTTTTTTGAGTGCATTTGGATGAGATTTAAGAAAAACTCAAAACACATACCTGACTCAATTTTTCGTGTAGAATCCAAATCTGAAGTCGGATTGATAATTTGAATAATTTTTTGATCTGATTTTTCTGAGTATTTAAAATATGAGAATTCATGATGTTGTTTCTTAAATGTTGATTCTTATCCCAAACCTTTTGTGGATCTTTGGTGATTATTATTTGGATATTATGGGACTTAAAAAATATCAGTAAACCCTTGATAAGATTTTTAATTAATTTGATTTGGATTCAAGTGATTAAAATGATTAAAATTATATTGAATGGAATTTCGATTGCTAGATTCATTTGTTAAATTCCAAATGGAGATGTATGAGGATTAAAGATAGCACCAGTAGGGGTGATTGAATATAATACCTGGGTATCCTTAAGTTTACAAGAGGGTTTAATCCTAAGTGAAAGAATATGTGTTTATAAGAGATTTGAAACTATCGGTTTTAACCTTAATTAAAAGGAGAACTAAACTCGTGGTAATTCGGGAGAAATGATATTATGTACCAGTAGGATATTAGTGACTTCTTACTGAATATATGTTGAGGAAAAACCTATTTGAATCTTGTGTATTGAGTGAGAGTAGCCTTAGGGTTACAAATTGAACATCAAGGACTGAGTTTAAGCTCATTATTGATTTCGCAAGGACTGAGTGTAGTACAAGAGCGTAGTGGTACGACTCCTGGATAGAGATGGGAGTTTAGAACACATTTGGTTGATAGAGGGTATGAGGTTATCCCGATCGCATAGTTGAAGTTTTCGAAACTCCTCGATCGACAAAGTTAAGTAGTAGTGTATTGGAGGGGTTCCTTGTTTGGATTTCGCTTCGCGAGACACTCCGCGCATGAACCTTAACGACGTCGGGAGTGGAGGGATGTTATAGGATGCGAGGATAATTAAATTATGAAGTAAAGATATGATACGTGGAATTTAAAAGAGATATAATGATACTTATGGGAATTATCTTAGGGTAGTGATATTACCTTATTGATATTATATTATAGGTATGATAATGCCTATTTGATTGATTGATGATTTATGTGTATGACATACCTAGCTTACTTGCTATCGGTGGGAGGTTTGCGCGTGAGGGCAGTCATATCCTGATGAATCCATGGGATCTTTGATTTGTCGCTCGAGAACATAGGTCTATGAAAGACTTATCGGGGAGTTGATAAGTCCGCTGACTGTGGGTACGTAGGTATGTGCGTGACCCATGGGTATGAGAACTATGTTCGCCTCCAATGATTGTGTTGTTGTTTGTGGTTCGAGGTATCCTTACCGAACCTTTTGTCCCCTTTTCGACGACCAACGATATTGGGACATGATAGCAGAGTAATGCATTGCACCGCAGCTGTGACTCGGGGTGCCGTATTATATATGAATATATATATATATATATATATATATATATATATATATATATATATAATGGATTAAATGAATGAATGGATATTTATTATGGTTAAATCTATCTACGATGATAATTGTAGATAACGGTGAATAGAGAAAGATAATTGAATTAAGTTAATGAATGTTTATTGAAAAACTTAATTCATATTAATGAGAAATGATTCATGTTAATGAGAAACGATGAGAAATGTAAATGAATAATAATGTGACGTATGGTATGGGACATACGGGGATTATGATATTGGGATGGAATTATAATATGGAGACTAGAAAAGAGGAACCATTAACTAGGAGGTTAATAGGAAACGTTAAGTGTGCACTCTAGTTGAGAGGTGAGAATGGCAAGTGAGAGTTGGGTCTAACATGTACATAATAAAAGATTTATTGCACTTGTTAAATACTTGCTGTTTTAAAAATTATTTACACAATCGGGCTCTGACCCGTTTCCTTGCATATTTTCTTTTCTATTGTATCTTCTATATCAGGTGTCCAGCAACAGGGACGCCAACCTTAGCGGATTATGACAGGCTATGGATTTATGGAGTTTTGCTTAGACGCCTATCATCATTTGATTCTCAGTATTCTTTGTTAGGGCATGTTGCCCAAAGGATTCAGTTACCTTCTTCTATCGGGGTCAAATACTATGGTATTCGTGTCATTTTAATACATTTGATATTATTGGGATTACTGTAATGGATTAATACTATTTGGGAATGTTTATTCCAATTGCATTCAAATTCTTTTGTGTTATCTAATTGGTTATCAGTGTTGTAGAATAAAATGTGTTGTGTTATTATTAAACTGGAAATGGATTTTGTTAAATTAAAATTTGAAAAGTTTTTAACACTAGCTTAATTGGGTATTGGGTGAGTTGTAAATGTTTTCGACAGTGATGCTAAGAATGAGCCAACTGTATATTCTGTTTTAATTTGGTATGGGATTGGCCACCCGGTATTTAATTTGGCGGGGTGTTACAGGTGGTATCAGAGCATCAGGTTCTAGTGTCCTTTAGGATTTGTACGGCTTACTGTGTTTTCAGCTTAGCGTACTTTGATATAGAGCCCTATGTTTAGGATTGTTGATCTCTTTGGTAAGATTCCGTATATATATCAGTGAATCTTATGTACGTTCGGGAGTGATCGAACAAAGAAGTATGGCAGATGAGGGCCATTGTATGGATAGCGGAGATCGTACTTAGGAGTTTATGAAGTATGTTCGAGTATGATGACCGTAGTCGAGGTCACCCCTATTATGGAAAAATTGAGGAGAGTCATTAGTAGAAGTTCTTGAAATGCGGGAATTGTGTGTGTTACCTAACGAAGGTAATATATTCAAAGGCTTGGGCATATAGTGGAGTGTGGTTAACTAGAACTGAAAATTTGGGGTAAAATTTTTCTTGACTTATCGGAGCAAAGTTATTATAGTGGGATTCAACAACCACCACCCACGAATGAGGGTATGTTCTCTATCTAAGGAATTATAAGGCGTATATTGATTTTTGTAGCGATTAATATTATATGGAAAAATGGGTTGCTAAACTTAGCCTATTGCATCGCTATTTACGTAGACTCACCAAGGGGTGTGGGACACCTATGTTTTACATGTTATCACATGGGTTTGATTTTTATCATGGGATTACTTCCTTTGGGCATGTCCGAGCATGATGTGACTATCGGCATGCATTGACTTATGGTATACGAGAGCGTATGTACTACTATTAGCCAGCATCTTGTCTTCTAGAGAAGAGTAGATGAGTAGACTCTATTTGAAATCAATAAAACCTAAAAAAATTTGTTTAAATCGATAAACCTGATATGTTTTTTTTTGATAAACCAAATTTTTACATACTATTGACTAAGGACCTGAGGAGTTTCGATGACCGACTACTTTAGGAAGTAGTGTATCGGGGTGGTTCCTTGGTTGGATTTCGCTTGCGAGATACCCCACGCATGAAACTAATAACCGTTGGGAGTCAAAATAAGTTAGGTCTTTGGGATATGAGTTTATAACCTTTGCAAAAAATTTATATCGAAAGAGGTACGAGAGGGTGTATGGGCGCCCTGGATGGTTGAATGGTAGTAGTTTTCAAAATTGTGAAACAGTAAGTAGTTGTGACTTCAGGATTTATTTGTTTAATAAGTGAGGATCATTTTTTCCCAAACTTTGTCACGAGGACAGTATAGGGAAGATTGGGTATAATTTAAATTTGATTCAGTTGGAACTATATGGTGAGACTTAGTGTAACATCGATGGGGATTTTGGTTAATGTACTGTATGGGCGGTACTACTTAGATTTCTTGTGATGTGAGATTTATACTCGGAGTTGACCTTATCAGTATGATTCATTTTTCTGAATTTCGGGATGAAATTCTGTTATAGGGGGGGAAGTATGTAATACCCCATAATTTTAATGACTTTTAAAATGGGTTATATTTTAAATTAATGGATTAATTGGATCTTATTATAAATTAATTCATTTGGGTTTTATCCGAAGTGTAGATATTAAAATGGATGATTCTAAATATTACTTAAAGATATTTAGGTAATATATGAATGTGATGTCATTGATATGACGGTATGATATAAATTCGGTAATTTGAATTTTTAGTCAGACGCAGTATGGGACGTGTCGGGACTAATTTATTAAATTAAAAAGGAAATTTATTTTCTATCGACCTTATAGTCATTTTGACTGCGTCGTTGCGTCCGGAAGGTTCGAAATAGTCAGAAAAGTCTATTTGGATGTTAATTTTGAGTCTCGGGTCATTTGGAAATGAAAAGACAACCCAAAAAGGCATTTTGGTTATTTTTACAAGGGGGATGAATAGTAATTTCGGGTTTTGTCTTATTATAAGTATTTGGAGATTAGTGTATGTAGGTTCATTTCATCTCTTCTACACAAAATTTAAAAGTCATCTTCTTAGAGAGAGTGGAAGGTTGCTTGGAAAGAAAAATAAGTTTCTTGGGAAGGAGGAGAACCAAAGGTCAAAGGTCACCACCACCATCACCACCTGTGTTATTCAACTCCAAAGGATCAGATCTTCATTAGAGGCAAGTGTTTGATATTTGCAATTTAAGTTCGTATATTGTCCATGTTAGTATAGTTATAAAAAGAGATGATTTTCATGCTTGGAAGATGAAAGGATATAGTCGTTAATGGATTTTTGGAATCTAAAAATATATAGGAATTAAACTCATACTGTAGGTAGTTACTAATCCAATAAATATTCATCAATTTGTGGAAGAAATTCTGAAAATAATTTAGTGTTCTTGAAGATAATATGTTGATAATTTTCTGGAAAAAGAGGCAAAAACGAGTGGAATGAGAAGAGCCAATTTGGAATGTTTAGATCTTCTTTTTGAGTGCATTTGGATGTGATTTAAGAAAAACTCAAAACACATATCTGACTCAATTTTTCGTGTAGAATCCAATTCTGAAGTTGGATTGATGATTTGAATAATTTTTGGATCTGATTTTTCTGAGTATTTAAAATATGAGAATTCATGATGTTGTTTCTTAAATGTTGATTCTTATCCCAAACCTTTTGTGGATCTTTGGTGATTATTATTTGGATATTATGGGACTTAAAAAATATCAGTAAACCCTTGATAAGATTTGAATTAATTTTATTTGGATTCAAGTGATTAAAATGATGAAAATTATATTGAATGGAATTTCGGTTGCTAGATTCATTTGTTAAATTCCAAATGGAGATGTATGAGGATTAAAGATAGGACCAGTAGGGGTGATTGAATATAATACCTGGGTATCCTTAAGTTTACAAGAGGGTTTAATCCTAAGTGAAAGAAGATGTGTTTATAAGAGATTTGAAACTATCGGTTTTAACCTTAATTAAAAGGAGAACTAAACTCGTGGTAATTCGGGAGAAATTATATTATGGACCAGTAGGATATTAGTGACTTCTTACTGAATATATGTTGAGGAAAAACCTATTTGAATCTTGTGTATTGAGTGAGAGTAGCCTTAGGGTTACAAATTGAACATCAAGGACTGAGTTTAAGCTCATTATTGATTTCGCAAGGACTGAGTGTAGTACATGAGCGTTGTGGTATGGCTCCTGGATAGAGATGGGAGTTTAGAACACATTTTGTTGAAAGAGGGTATGAGGTTATCCCGATCGCATAGTTGAAGTTGTCGGACCTCCTCGATCGACAAAGTTAAGTAGTAGTGTATTGGAGGGGTTCCTTGTTTGGGTTTCGCTTTGCGAGACGCTCCGCGCATGAACCTTAATGACGTCGGGAGTGGAGGGATGTTATAGGATGCGAGGATAATTAAATTATGAAGTAAAGATATGATACGTGGAATTTAAAAGAGATATAATGATACATATGGTAATTATCTTAGGGTAGTGATATTACCTTATCGATATTATATTATAGGTATGATAATGCCTATTGTAATACCCCGTATTTTTCTGTGATATTTATTTTTGGAGATTAATTGAATTAAATGTTTATTAATTGGAAATTAATCCGGATTAAAATATTAACGAGATGTGAGTTAGTATTTTATTATAATGTGCATACTTGGCATTGTATGAATATTGGTAATATTGAAATTGTCGTGAGATTTAAATACGGCAATTTGGGAATTTTGTTTGACGCGTGTGACCGCCGCGTTATGGTATTTTATTTTAAATTAAAAAGTTAATTTTAGTTCCATTAACCGTATGGTCGTTTTGAGTGCGCCAACGCGTCCGGAAGGGTCGAGATATTCAGAAAACACTAGCCGAAAGTTTAGTTTGGGTCCCGGGGTATTTTTAGGCCATACCGGCATCATAAAGGGTATTTTGGTAATTTGTATTTTTGGGAATTAAAAAGTGACGAAAATTGTAATTACAATCTGACTATTTCTTTAACCCACTTAACCCACTAACTACACTAAGAGACAATATGGGCTACGGGAGAAGTTGATATACAATCCCAACTTACCAAAAAAACCAAACACACTTCCACAACTCCATTGTCTTCAACCTTGGGAAGAGCTTGAGAGAGAGAGAGAAGGAAAGAATTCTACAGAAAGAAAGAGAGAGGACAAACTCAACTTCAAGATTCAACACCAAATCCAGAGATAGATTAAGGCAAGTGGTTTAAACTCATTTGATTCAAGTTATGTTTTCCATGTTTAGGAATTTTCGAAATTGATTTTTGAAGATAATTTAGACCCATTAATTGGAAGTTAAAAGCCATGATTTATGTAGGAATTGCATGTAGTGATATTTTGGACGAATTATATGTTCTAAACAGAACCTTTGATGATTTAAAAATGGAGTTAGAAGAAGTTTAATGATGTTCTTGAATGGAAGAATTCTGGAAATTATTTTGATGTAGTTTTGATCTAAACTAAGCCTTTAAAGGATGAATTATGGGACTTAGAATGTTAATACTGTTGTAGGATGATAGTATAATGTTATAGTAACCTTGTCTTGGAGTTGCATGCTTAAAAATGGAGTTTGGGGACGAAATTTTAACTGCAAAACGAAGCAGTCCGTAACAGACCTGGTGCGTTCGATCGATCGATGTTCTTCAGTCGATCGATCGACCACCATAGATCGATCGAAGGTAAAGGTCGATCGATCGACCTTCCCAGAATGAGTAAAGTTTTTCCTTAATTGAATTTTAATGGTGTTAACCCTTGAATAATATTATTGGAGACATTGTGAATACCCTTAACCTTATGGAAGACCAGTAGACATGATTATGAGATTGGACTTTAATTGGAATTTAATTTGAGGAATTATTCTAAATTGATGAAATTCGTTATGTGAGATAATATTTGGGTTAATAGTGCAAATTTGAATAATTTGATGGAATAAGGTTTGGGGCAGAAGTAAAGACCTTAGGTATAAAGATGTTATATGTGTGAATAATGGGAACTTAATAGTCCATTTGAGATAGGTTTTAAGTTTAAGAAATTACGACGTGAGACCTGTCGACTATTTAATTTATATATTATCGGGATACTTGAAATATTTGAATTTGTAATAAGGGTATAAAGATGTAGAGAATACCTTTATTAATATCGAGATATCTAAGATGTGTGAATGCTTAGTATATAACTTTACGTGTATGACATACCTACCATACTTGCTATCACGGGAGGTTTACGTTCGCTTAGGGCCTTCTTATCCTTGTGTTGCCCGGATTTAGATTGGTTACCTCGATGAACATAGGTCATAGAAGGACTTATTGTGATATTAATAAGTCTGTTGATCGTGGGAGCGTAGGTATGTGCGTGACCCATGTGATGGTGACTGTGTTCGCCTCCACTATTTGTGATGTTGTTATCTGAACAATTCCTGAGAGATTCGGAATGTGTGATCCTTATGTACGTGATGTACCGGGATGGATAGCAGAGTATGTGTGCACCGCAGCTTAGCCTTTGGGTGCTTATATTGTATATTTATGTTGTGAAAATATACGGTTAAATGAGAAGGAATTTACTATCTTAAATTGTGAGTATAGTTATGGTAATGTTTTGAAAAGATAAAAAGAGAGAACTTTTATCAATAAATGGTTTTGTTAGTAATTAGGAATCCGGGAATTAAAGTAGAAATCTCCATTTAATTATTAAGGATGGAAATTAAACGTGAACCGAGTAGTAGTGTTAGAAACTCTTTGGATAGTTACGAGATAAAACATGAATGGGTACAGGAACGTTAGGAGTGCACAGTTAGACGAGAGGTGAGTATATCATGTCAGAGCACGTCCTAACATGTACTTTGCATATACTGTTTTAAATGTTTTTTTTAAAGCACTTGCAGGTTTTTAAATATATCCACATTCGGGATCTGACCCGTTTGCTTTCAAATCTACTTTTTGTAAAACCATTTTAGGTGCCCAGCCACAAGGACACCATGCATAGGATTCTTACTCAGATGACGAGCTGTAGATGTTTGTGGTAGCTACAGGGATTTGCTTTTAGACGCTTATATCATTTGGATTCCTTACTCAGTATTCCTCAGTTGTAGGGCATGTTGCCCAAATTCTATTAGATACATTTCCATTTCAGTTTTTCAGACTTTGGCATGTATTCATTCAGTATTCAGTACTTCGTTATTTACTTCAGTTGTGGGATTATGTTGTGAGGAGTTTTCCTCCAGATTTACTTATATCATGTGACGGTTATTCTATTTACTTCATTATGATGAATGGTGTTATTATTCTTCATTACACTTGTTGCATGTTAATCAGACTTTAATTAAAATTTGGCAACTTACTTTTTAAATACTAGGTGGTTAGTAATTATAAAATGTTTTCGACAGTGATGCTATTAACTGAGCCAACTTGGCGTTTTGATTTAATTTAATAAAGGAGTAGCTACCCGATATTTAATTAGTCGGGGTGTCACAGGTGGTATCAGAGCATCAGGTTCTAGTGTCCTTTAGGATCTGAACGGCTTATTATGTTTCCGCTGAGCTTTCTTTGATATAGAGCCCTATATTTTTAGGACTGTTGTATTCTTTTGTTTGTGCTACTTTCTTCAGCTATTTTAAGTTTATAACTGCGAACTTATAGACTTTATTCTTATTTCAGAATGCCTCCACGACGTGCACGACGAGTTCCCAGGAATGCGACGCCAGAACCACAGCCTGCACCGGTTCAGGGCATGATGAGCGCCGCTGAGGTTGCAGTTATTGTAGCCCAAGCGGTAAATGCCGCCATTGCCGTAGTTCAGCAGGCACCACCTCAGGCGCCGGTTGCCGCTCTAGTACAGACAAATGCATTACCGTCTGCTTGGGAACGTGTACGTGACGCTTTTCAGAAAGCGCATCCGCCAGAGTTTGCAGGTAGCTCAGACGTGGTAGTCTCGAGCCAGTGGAGGAAGGATATACAGCGGCACTTGAGGATGTATGAGTGCACGGATGTTCAGAAGCAGGTGCTAGCTACTTTCAAGCTAGTTGGATCTGCATTGCAGTGGTGGGAGTCTATTACCATTGTAGAGGAGAGGGATACTCTCACGATTCAGGAGTTCTGGGTGCGGTTCGACCGCAAGTACTTTCCGTCAGCTGTTCATACGAAAATGAGGAGGAGATTGATGAGTCTGAGGCAGGAGGGCAAGACCGTGGCCGAGTATGAGGCCGAGTTCACTAATCTGTTGAATATCGTTCCTGATGAGATACCGACAGAAAAGAAGAAGATTGAGAAATTCACCGACGGGTTGACATGGAGGATCCGTCAGCATCTGTTAGGGAACCTTTCGTTGGCCACTTATTCTGATGTGGTTAACGCTGCTTTATTACATTGCCAGGATCACCGCTTTCATATGGCTGAGGGCAAGAGATCGGGAGAGTCTAGCCATCAGGGCAGGACTGGAGGACATGGTGCCGGTGGGGCACAATCTGTTCAGGGGCAGAGACAGATTGATCAGGGTTTCCAGCAGGGGGATCATAAGAGGTTCCGTTCAGGAGGTTTCAGGAACGGTCAGGGAGGATCCCGGAATGGCCAGCAGGGTCATAACGGCCATCAGGGCCAGCAGGGTCAAAATGGTCAACATCAGCAGTTTCAGCAGGGCCAGCAGGGCCAAGGGAGGAACAGTAATGGCCACCAGGGCCGGGGACAGCAGGGGCAGAGAGGAGGGAACTTCCCAGGGAAGTGTTTCGTTTGTGGCAGGACTGGCCATAAATGCCAGGACTGTCCTGATAAGGGCAGGGCCCCACAGCAGCAGCAGCAGGGAGCTCGCCAGGAGCCACAGAGGCCTATGTTTCCCGCCGCTCTCCCCGCACCGCCACAGATGGCAGCATTGCCACCCATTCCAGCAGTTCCGGCTCAGCAGGGGCAACTACAGTATGGACGTGTCTACAACGTCCACCAGGCAACAGTCCCACAGGCTCCGCCCGCGATTGAGGGTACGTTTTTTATCCATGGCACTATGGGTCGGGTACTGTTTGATACGGGGGCTACTCATTGTTTTATAGCTACACATTTCGCGAAGGCTTTAGGGTTGTAAGCCACCGCGGAGAGCATAGTGACGTGTGTCGACTCACCATTGGGAAGTGGGTCACTTATATTCTTTATATTTCGGGGAGTGGGGGTAGATATTAGTGGTTTGGTATTACCTGCGGACATGTTAGTATTAGATATGCATGTTCACGATGTTATTATCGGTATGGATTGGCTCGCTGATTATAGAGCCATGATTGATTGCTTCAGTGGGAGCATTGTTTTTGCCATTCCAGGGCAAGAGATGTTTGTAGTGGCGATGCCTCGCCCAGAGGGAGGCTCGACCGCTCATTTATATTACATTGAGGAGGATACCTCTAAGGAGGTTGTGATTCCTTTAGATTCGATCCCAGTCGTCAGGTAGTATTCTGATGTGTTTCAGGAGATACCAGGCCTACCCCCAGTCGAGAGATAGACTTCGTTATAGACTTGTTACCAGATACGAGACCTATAGCACGAGCACCGTACCGTATGGCTCCAGCTGAGATGAGGGAGTTACGGGATCAGATTGAACAGTTGTTGGGTCAGGGGTTTATTCGAAGGAGTACTTCACCATGGGGTGCCCCTGTGTTGTTCGTGAAGAAGAGAGATGGTTCACTGAGATTGTGTGTGGACTACCGGGAGTTAAATAAGGTCACGATACGGAATAAGTATCCGTTTCCTCAAATCGATGACCAATTCGACCAGTTGAGAGGAGCTTCTTGCTTCTCAAAGATTGATTTGCGATCTGGTTACCATCAGTTGCGTATCAAGGAGGAGGACGTCTCGAAGACTGCGTTCTTATCGAGATATGGCTCTTACAAGTTTCGAGTTATGCCATTTGGTTTGACCAACGCTCCAGCAGCATTTATGGACTTGATGAATAGGGTGTTCAGGGATTTCCTAGACCAGTTTATCATTGTCTTCATCGATGATATTTTGGTTTACTCCCAGACTGAGGAGGAGCACGCCGAGCACTTGAGGCTAGTTTTGCAGACACTGCGCCAGAATGAGTTGTATGCAAAATATGAGAAGTGCGGGTTTTGGCTGAAGGAGGTTCAGTTTTTAGGGCATATTATTTCCGACTGGGGAATATCGGTTGATCCGGGGAAGGTATCCGCGGTGAGGGAGTGGGGACAGCCCACGACACCAACGGAGATACGTAGTTTCTTGGGCCTAGCAGGATACTACAGGAGGTTTATTCGGGGTTTCTCCACGATAGCGAGTCCCATGACACACCTAACCCGTAAAGGTGTGCCGTTCATTTGGAGTGATGCCTGTCAGTTGGCATTTGATAAGTTGAAGGACAAGTTAACCTCATCACCTGTGTTAGCATTGCCGAGACCGGGAGTTGAGTATCTTGTTTACACCGATGCGTCCTTACAAGGACTTGGAGGTATACTGCAGCAGGAGAGTCAGGCCATAGCTTATGCTTCCCGTAAGATTAAGCCTCACGAGAAGAATTACCCTACCCATGACATGGAGTTAGCGACAGTGGTATTTGCCCTTCGTATTTGGAGACATTACCTTTTGGGGGAGAAGTTTCGATTGTTCACGGATCACAAGTCCCTACAGTACCTATTCATGCAGAAGGAGTTGAATATGCGGCAACGGAGGTGGCTTGAATTCGTGAAAGATTATCAGTTCGATATCTAGTATCACCCGGGGAAGGCTAACGTGGTGGCAGACGCGTTGAGCCGTAGATCGGTAGATGAGGTGGCAGATGTGTGGAAGGCAAAGTGGAAAGAATTGGGACACCAGGATGCAGTGGCCCGATCATTCATGTCTGTGATGACTGTTACACCGCAGATTGTCACGAAAGTAGTGAGGGCACAGGCAAACGACTCGTTCTGTCAGGAGCAGATAGTTCGATCATTGGCAGAGGGAGCCGAATCCTATACCGTTAGCTCAGACGGGGGATTACGCTTCAATAGGAGATTGGTGGTTCCGAAAGGGGAGGAATTGCGGCATGAGGTGATGGCAGAGTCGCATGGCTCACGGTTCGCGGTACATCCCGGAGGGGACAAAATGTACCACGACATGAGACGTCAGTATTGGTGGAGCGGGATGAAGAGAGATATTGCCGAGTTTGTTTCAAAATGCGCCACTTGTCAGCTCGTAAAAGTGGATCATCAGAGACCGGCAGGACTACTACAGCCGTTAGAGGTCCCGATGTGGATGTGGGAGAGCATCTCTATGGACTTTATCACGGGGTTGCCTACGTCGCAGAGGGGTCACGACTCCATTTGGGTAATTGTGGACAGGTTGACAAAAGTCGCTCATTTTCTACCCGTAAGGACAGACTACACTGCGGGACAGTATGCCCAGCTCTTTATTGCAGAGATAGTGAGACTTCACGGGGTGCCCTTAAATATCGTGTCTGACCGAGACAAGATATTTGTTTCACGGTTTTGGGAGAGTTTTCAGCAGGCCATGGGCACGGAGTTAAGGTTGAGTACGGCGTACCACCCGCAGACCGATGGGCAGACCGAGCGCACAAATCAGATGTTGGAGGACATGCTACGTACGTGCACCATTGACTTTGAGGGTGGATGGGAACAGTATCTTCCACTGGTGGAGTTTGCTTACAACAACTCCTACCAGTTCACCATTGGCATGGCTCCATTTGAGGCGTTGTACGGTAGACCTTGTCGTTCCCCAACATGTTGGTTGGAGGTGGGGGACAACAAACTACTTGGGCCGGAAGTGATTCAGGATACTTCGGCAAGGATAGAATTGATTCGGAGTCGCATTCGGGTCGCTCAGGACAGGCAGAAGAGCTATGCTGATGTGAAGAGATTCTTCAGAGAGTTCCAAGTGGGGGACCAGGTTTTTCTCAGAGTATCTCCTATGAAGGGGATTATGCGTTTCGAGAAGAAAGGGATGTTGGCACCGAGATATGTGGGACCATTTCCTATTATTGAGCGGATCGGACCGGTTGCGTATAGACTTGGGTTACCGGAGCATTTGCATCGAATTCACGATGTGTTTCATATTTCCTCGCTTAGGAAATACCTTAGAGATAATTTGGCTCATTCTCTCATTGCTGTGGAGGACATTGATCTCCATCCAGATAGCTCCTACGAGGAGGGACCGATTGCTATTCTGGACCGAAGTGAGTGGAAACTAAGGTCAAAGATAGTTCCGTTAGTGCGTGTTAAGTGGCGACATCATAATGTCGAGGAGTCCACATGGGAGCGCGAGGATGAGATGCGCGAACGTTATCCAGAGTTATTCTTACCAGGTACTTTCTAGTTCCGAATTTCGGGACGAAATTCAGTTATTAGGGGGGAAGTATGTAATACCCCGTATTTTTCTGTGATATTTATTTTTGGAGATTAATTGAATTAAATGTTTATTAATTGGAAATTAATCCGGATTAAAATATTAACGAGATGTGAGTTAGTATTTTATTATAATGTGCATACTTGGCATTATATGAATATTTGTAATATTGAAATTGTCGTGAGATTTAAATACGGCAATTTGGGAATTTTGTTTGACGCGTGTGACCGCCGCGTTATGGTATTTTATTTTAAATTAAAAAGTGAATTTTAGTTCCATTAACCGTATGGTCGTTTTGAGTGCGCCAACGCGTCCAGAAGGGTCGAGATAGTCAGAAAACACTAGCCGAAAGTTTAGTTTGGGTCCCGGGGTATTTTTAGGCCATACCGGCATCATAAAGGGTATTTTGGTAATTTGTATTTTTGGGAATTAAAAAGTGAAGAAAATTGTAATTACAATCTGACTATTTCTTTAACCCACTTAACCCACTAACTACACTAAGAGACAATATGGGCTACGGGAGAACTTGATATACAATCCCAACTTACCAAAAAAACCAAACACACCTCCACAACTCCATTGTCTTCAACCTTGGGAAGAGCTTGAGAGAGAGAGAGAAGGAAAGAATTCTGCAGAAAGAAAGAGAGAGGACAGACTTAACTTCAAGATTCAACACCAAATTCAGAGATAAATTAAGGCAAGTGGTTTAAACTCATTTGATTCAAGTTATGTTTTCCATGTTTAGGAATTTTCGAAATTGATTTTTGAAGATAATTTAGACCCATTAATTGGAAGTTAAAAGCCATGATTTATGTAGGAATTGCATGTAGTGATATTCTGGACGAATTAAATGTTCTAAACAGAACCTTTGATGATTTAAAAATGGAGTTAGAAGAAGTTTAATGATGTTCTTGAATGGAAGAATTCTGGAAATTATTTTGATGTAGTTTTGATCTAAACTAAGCCTTTAAAGGATGAATTGTGGGACTTAGAATGTTAATACTGTTGTAGGATGATATTATAATGTTATAGTAACCTTGTCTTGGAGTTTCATGCTTAAAAATGGAGTTTTGGGTCGAAATTTTAACTGCAAAACGAAGCAGTCCGTAACAGACCTGGTGCGTTCGATCGATCGATGTTCTTCAGTCGATCGATCGACCACCATAGATCGATCGAAGGTAAAGGTCGATCGATCGACCTTCCCAGAATGAGTAAAGTTTTTCCTTAATTGAATTTTAATGGTGTTAACCCTTGAATAATATTATTGGAGACATTGTGAATACCCTTAACCTTAAGGAAGACCAATAGACATGATTATGAGATTGGACTTTAATTGGAATTTAATTTGAGGAATTATTCTAAATTGATGAAATTCGTTATGTGAGATAATATTTGGGTTAATAGTGCAAATTTGAATAATTTGATGGAATAAGGTTTGGGGCAGAAGTAAAGACCTTAGGTATAAAGATGTTATATGTGTGAATAATGGGAACTTAATAGTCCATTTGAGATAGGTTTTAAGTTTAAGAAATTACGACGTGAGACGTGTCGACTATTTAATTTATATATTATCGGGATACTTGAAATATTTGAATTTGGAATAATGGTATAAAGATGTAGAGAATACCTTTATTAATATCGAGATATCTAAGATGTGTGAATGCTTAGTATATAACTTTATGTGTATGACATACCTACCATACTTGCTATCACGGGAGGTTTACGTTCGCTTAGGGCCTTCTTATCCTTGTGTTGCCCGGATTTAGATTGGTTACCTCGATGAACATAGGTCATAGAAGGACTTATTGTGATATTAATAAGTCTGCTGATCGTGGGAGCGTAGGTATGTGCGTGACCCATGTGATGGTGACTGTGTTCGCCTCCACTATTTGTGATGTTGTTATCTGAACAATTCCTGAGAGATTCGGAATGTGTGATCCTTATGTACGTGATGTACCGGGATGGATAGCAGAGTATGTGTGCACCGCAGCTTAGCCTTTGGGTGCGTATATTGTATATTTATGTTGTGAAAATATACGCTTAAATGAGAAGGAATTTACTATGTTAAATTGTGAGTATAGTTATGGTAATGTTTTGAAAAGATAAAAAGAGAGAACTTTTATCAATAAATGGTTTTGTTAGTAATTGGGAATCCGGGAATTAAAGTAGAAATCTCCATTTAATTATTAAGGTTGGAAATTAAACGTGAACCGAGTAGTAGTGTTAGAAACTCTTTGGATAGTTACGAGATAAAACATGAATGGGTACAGGAACGTTAGGAGTGCACAGTTAGACGAGAGGTTAGTATATCATGTGAGAGCACGTCCTAACATGTACTTTGCATATACTGTTTTAAATGTTTTTTTAAAGCACTTGCAGGTTTTTAAATATCTCCACATTCGGGCTCTGACCCGTTTGCTTTCAAATCTACTTTTTGTAAAACCATTTTAGGTGCCCAGCCACAAGGACACCATGCATAGGATTCTTACTCAGATGACGAGTTGTAGCTGTTTGTGGGAGCTATAGGGATTTGCTTTTAGACGCTTATATCATTTGGATTCCTTACTCAGTATTCCTCAGTTGTAGGGCATGTTGCCCAAATTCTATTAGATACATTCCATTTCAGTTTTTCAGACTTTGGCATGTATTCATTCAGTATTCAGTATTTCGTTATTTACTTCAGTTGTGGGATTATGTTGTGAGGAGTTTTCCTCCAGATTTACTTATATCATGTGACGGTTATTCTATTTACTTCATTATGATGAATGGTGTTATTATTCTTCATTACACTTGTTGCATGTTAATCAGACTTTAATTAAAATTTGGCAACTTACTTTTTAAATACTAGGTGGTTAGTAATTATAAAATGTTTTCGACAGTGATGCTATTAACTGAGCCAACTTGGCGTTTTGATTTAATTTAATAAAGGAGTAGCTACCCGGTATTTAATTAGTTGGGGTGTCACACCTATTTGATTGATTGATGATTTATGTGTATGACATACCTAGCTTACTTGCTATCGGTGGGAGGTTTGCGCGTGAGGGCAGTCATATCCTATTGAATCCATGGGATCTTTGATTTGTCACTCGAGAACATAGGTCTATGAAAGACTTATCGGGGAGTTGATAAGTCCGCTGACTGTGGGTACGTAGGTATGTACGTGACCCATGGGTATGAGAACTATGTTCGCCTCCAATGATTGTGTTGTTGTTTGTGGTTCGAGGTATCCTTACCGAACCTTTTGTCCCCTTTTCGGCGACTAGCGATATTGGGACATGATAGCAGAGTAATGCATTGCACCGCAGCTGTGACTCGGAGTGCCGTATTATATATGAATGTATATATAATGGATTCAGTGAATGAATGGATATTTATTATGGTTAAATCTATCTACGGTGATAATTGTAGATAACGGTGAATAGAGAAAGATAATTGAATTAAGTTAATGAATGTTTATTGAAAAACTTAATTCATATTAATGAGAAATGATTCATGTTAATGAGAAACGATGAGAAATGTAAATGAATAATAATGTGACGTATGGTATGGGACATACGGGGATTATGATATTGGGATGGAATTATAATATGGAGACTAGAAAAGAGGAACCATTAACTAGGAGGTTAATAGGAAACGTTAAGTGTGCACTCTAGTTGAGAGGTGAGAATGGCAAGTGAGAGTTGGGTCTAACATGTACATAATAAAAGATTTATTGCACTTGTTAAATACTTGATGTTTTAAAAATCATTTACACTATCGGGCTCTGACCCGTTTCCTTGCATATTTTCTTTTCTATTGTATCTTCTATATCAGGTGTCGAGCAACAGGGACGCCAACCTTAGCGGATTATGACAGGTTATGGATTTATGGAGTTTTGCTTAGACGCCTATCATCATTTGATTCTCAGTATTCTTAGTTAGGGCATGTCGCCCAAAGGATTCAGTTATCTTCTTCTATCGGGGTCAAATACTATGGTATTCGTGTCATTTTAATACATTTGATATTATTGGGATTACTGTAATTGATTAATACTATTTGGGAATGTTTATTCCAATCGCATTCAAATTCTTTTGTGTTATCTAATTTGTTATCAGTGTTGTAGAATAAAATGTGTTGTGTTATTCTTAAACTGGAAATGGATTTTGTTAAATTAAAATTTGGAAAGTTTTTAACACCAGCTTAATTGAGTATTGGGTGAGTTGTAAATGTTTTCGACAGTGATGCTAAGAATGAGCTAACTGTATATTCTGTTTTAATTTGGTATGGGACTGGCCACCTGGTATTTAATTAGGCGGGGTGTTACAATCCCTTTACAAAACTTCATTCTAGGGGGTTCTTAGTCTTTTCCATCTCCCCCAAACAATCTTACGGCCATTGAATTGACCCTTTCCATGAATGATCTCCTGTATTGGGCCTGTTTGATGATACTCGGGCATTCCTACCCTGCATTTGTGCTGAGCTCTCCTCCTGAGAAGTCTTCTCAGTACGCACGAATCCTCGAATGATTGCTTTAGACCTAAATGATCCTTCATGATATTTAGCGCGATGTTCACGTGATGGGACTACTTCCCGACATTGGCCTCTAATTTCTCGGGGACCAAGATGATCAAAAGACAAATCCTTACTCAACCTTTCTAAGGCACTCGACCATTCACGAGATACAAAGCGATCATTATATTGATTAGTAGACCTAACCATTGAAGTTGCTCCTGGGTGATAAGATCCTTCACTCTTGAATATCTAGAATTGCTATATCTATCATTCTTGGAGGGGTGGCGACATCTCCCGTCTATGGGATGGAGCAATAGTAGACCTGGTTTGTAGTGATTGAGTTAACTTCCTCATGGTTTCTTGCATTTTCTCTTACCTTTTGGCAAGATTGACCAAAATTCTATTTAAATCAGCTGTGTTGGGAGGAGTAGAGAGATGACCTCCAGCCACAAGACTGTGTTTTGGAATTCCATTCATCTTGAAAATCTTCAAGATGAACAAATGAATAGGTTGGGTAGAGAACGATGATGAACAATCATTCCCACATATGGCGCCAATCTGTTAATGTCTAAAATTGGTATCAAGATTATCTTAGCTACGCAGTATTAATTCTATAATCGAAGATAATTACATAAATCTAAATAAATAAAATGAATACGACACAAGATATTTTTAGCGTGGTTTAGTTAAGAGAATCCCTACATCCACGATTATGTTCTTACAGTTGATGGTTACACAGAGTCTTGTGCAGTCTTTTCTTGTACAAGAAAATAATTGTCCCTTGAGCAAAGGGCAAACACAATATTTATAGTGGTCCGAAAACAAAGGGTTGGAATGCCTTTATATATTCAATCATTTACAACCGTACATAATAAATGAGACAATTGGTCTTTTAAAACACGTCTGAAGTGTCTCTTGGTAATTCTCATATGGATCTCCCATGTGCTCTTTGATGGTTCATCTTCTTCCGTTGGACATTCGTTGTGCCGACTAAGTACATCGGGAGTCGATCAAGTCTGGGTGAGGTGCTAAGGTGTCAACTTATGAGGAAAGGTGTCCCAATGTCAGAGGTCCACGTGACATGAATAATTTACCATACAACACCAAACTCTGGTATAAAAATCCTCTTTCTCATCTATGAATTTGTCCTTCAATCCCTGGTACTTCCCCTCCACATCAGCAATAATCATATTGGTCTGGTCGGCCTTCTTGGCATCATCTTCAACAACCTTCACTACATCCTTCTTATCCTGCTCGGCATTCTCCACCAGACCCTTCCATTTTTCTTGATATTTTAGATGTTCCTTCTTACTAACATCTAGAGCAACCTTTAAGCCTTTAAAAGAGTTTTCCACATTGGTTGAGGACTCCCTCAGTTGGTGGTCTCTCCTCAAGATCTGGTCATAGTATATTAAAAACTGCAAAGTTCGAAGGAACACATAATCATTCAATCATATCGTTAAGAGGATAAATAGAAGATATAAGAGCAAAGGTTGAGACATTTACCATGTCCAGGTTATGGTTGGACCTTTCCAACAATCTTTCCCTTGAAAGATAACCAACAGCAAACTCATCATCAGGTAATACCCCTATTCCTAATAGACCCCTAGCCAAACCAGACTTCATTGCCATAGAAGCAACACCCACAGGAGTCGGGTCGACATGGGTTTTTTTCACCAACTCCTTTCAACCAGCTGATACGTTCTTCAATATTTTGTATTGAGTCTCTTCAATCTTCAGCTTTTCAGATACCATTACCATAGGGAGTTTGAAACCACCCTCATTAGCATCCTTCTTCTCGGCTTGGGAAGGAGGCTTATGTAACAACCCGCACAATCAGTACAATGGGGTCGCCAGCCACTGTCGTCGAACTGTGCTGGGCGTAACTAAATAAATACCATTCTTAGCATGTGAGAGATATAAGACATAAATAAATCAATCCACAAGATAAATGATAATCAATCCAAGATGATAATTACCAAAAATGAAATAAAAAAAATTCATCACATGCTATAACTGCAAATAAATCCAATCTCCAATAGTGAATTAATTAAAATCTGAATAATAAACCAACTGTAAATACTCTAACTGAAATCCTCAAACAACTTTGGAACCAAATGTCCCAATAAAACCCAAACGAAGTATTATAATTAAATACAGCGGAAAGGAAAGTCTAAACTAAATAAATAGTAAAGTAAATAAACTCCAACTGCACCTCCAAATGATAATCTCCAAATAGTGCTATGAATATTCTCCAAAACTTTTCCTCAAAAGGTTAGTCAACGCACGAGGTCAGAGCCCTGAGCATGAATATATACTACTCCTCTTAAATTGGGTCCGTGAACCCAGATGGTATAATTATACATGATAAATATCACAATAGAATATTTTAATTAAACGAAATATAATTAAACGTGATACCCAAAAAAATCACTAATTACCCTAAGTAATTGTTATTCATAATGCACACCAATATGATTTTAAATAACTAAGCCCCATGTTGTTAATTTAATTAAATTAACCCAATATTATTATGCTTCTCAATTTTATTATTCATCGCGGTTCTCCCGCCTATTTATTATAGCGGTCATCCTGCCTCGGGTGGTACTCCTACCAAAGTTTTACACTTCCCCTTGTCAATGGCGTAGATGATCCATTTAAACTCTCGACCCCACCCTATGACAAGGTTCCAAACACGACACGACATAAAATACCCGCTGACCCATTTAAACTGTCAATCCCTGCACATTATGTCGCCCAGATTTTAATACCCGTTTTTATTTTAGGCATTAATTCTCATTTATTTAATTTATCAATTCTCCCACCCTTATTATCGATGTGAGATCCTCAAAATCACCCTTAGTCCCATACCTAAGAGTCCCCAAAGTACGCTATGTCCTATCCTACATATAGGATGAATTACCAACATTTATCATGTCCTAGTCTTATGCCTAGGCTAGCACAGTGACGATAAATCATAAAAATATGCCCCACCCCAAAATATAAAATCCACAAGAATCTATACTAACTAGTCCCATATCCAGCAAACATATATTATATCCAAGGCCTACCCACTAGTCCCATACCTAGTAAGCATCCAATAATAGAGGTGAGCAACATTCTACCCAAAGGCCCCTGGTCCCCGTGATGGCAAAAGTGACTAAACCAAATCACACAATACACAATTCATAAGCACAACATAGCAATTTAATGAATAAGGTCCCAATTTAATTTAATTCAGTTAATAACACCGTCATCGTTTTCCACACAATTATTTCCATTTAATAATGTTAAATTAGTTAACATGCAATAATGTTCCATATGCCATAATCATTTTATCTTATAAGTCATCTAATTTTTATAAGGGTGAATGCATCCCATTAACCAAATAAATAACCCCATAAAATTCTACATGAGGACCTACACCCAAAACCATAAAAACTCAATGATCTAACCAACACACCCAAGGGTTTCAAAGATTAATTCATATTTAAAAGTTTCATAAAAATATTCCCAATATTAGTTCTCACTTTCTCTAATTAAGTTACTAATTGATTTTATCAAAAATACATTATTAAGGGTTTCGGCGACACTTAAGTCACATAATACTAAAGGAAAGGAATAGAGTATTCATGCTTGTGATTAAGATGAAGCAAATCTAATTAGACGGTTGGATTCCTCTAAAAAAATTAGCAAAGAGTAATTCTTGGACAAACTTGATTAAACCCTAATTAAGCCTTCAAAACTTGTGACAAAACTTTGATTATGTTGGAGGTTAAGGTTTATGGTTGAGAGGAAGATATTTTGAAAGAGCTCTCTCGTGAAAAACTTGTGAAAAAATGATTATGAGAAGTCCCCCCACGAATTAGAAGTGTTAAATAGCAATTAGGAGTTTAAACCTAATAAAACTCTCTATAAAAATCCCACCTGTTTGCCACCTCTGCTCGAAGGCGAATCGATTCGACTTAAGCCGAATCAATTCGGCCCTAACGAAAATTCCCTGTTCTGCTTGTTTTAATGTATAGGGAAAAATTATTAAAAAATTCAATTAAAATATCATTTTAATTCTGATTTTAATTCCTCTTGAAATTCTACTCTTCTAATATTAAAACCAATATATTTAATTAATAAAAATCATTAAATCTAAAATATTATTTTTCTCGAATATTCCAATAAATTAAAATAACTAATTAATAAAACACGGGGTGTTACAACTTAGCTCCGATAAGAAATTTGGGAATTCTTCTCTTAACCATCTTCTCGGGGGATGAGAGTATGGTTAGTACAACATTAATATCGAAGGACTCAAATGAAGATGATGATCCTCCGACAGTAACATTCCCTTCTTCTTGGGAGGGGGATTCTGAAGCAGTGATCGATGAAGATTATGTCGGCTCGTCAAAATCAATGGGGGATACATGTATGTCTTTTATAGACCAAGGAACAAAATATGTGATTGTTCTCTGATAATCCAACAACACAGACACCGAGCAGGGAATAGCTTATCCTAGCATTTGCTGGATAGACCACACGAGCTTTAAATCAATAAAATTCACCTTTGAATCAGGTGGAAAGTCTTTATTTCATCTCTCTATTAAGCGTAAACACAAAAATAATGGTCAATACAAGGAGGAAGTATAAAATGAGCAAAGCAAAGAATATGCAATAAATAAGATGCCGACCTATACCAACCCCCCTTCCCGAGGGTACCATGACCTATTGTAATCTTCACCCTCAGGAAGAGGGGTATACGGCCAATTCTTAACTACTACGCCATAATCCCAATAATATTTATTAGAGTTAGGAAAATTCACCACCAATGCTCTGTTGGAATGTCTTATCTTCAGATAGTAAATATTGTTAAGGGTGGTACCCCAACTATAGTGTGTCCATCCCTTGATTCCCTTCCTCCTCGGGGTGTCAATGCTAGCGCGCACATCTTGGGTGAAAAGAGACAGGTCTCGCGCCTTTGTGGGAGCGCTTCAACCGTTGTCGACGTGGGGTGATGTAAAGAGATAGAGTGGCCAACCTATTTTGCACATTACATGTAAAAGGAATGTTGTCTCCTCAAGAGAAGGGCATCAAAAGACATACTGATGCCTACGAAATCAATAGTTCAAAGGTTCGGGGGCTAAGTTACGGAATGCGAAGGTGTTAGGCACCCATACCGCCCATTTGGTCTCTCATGGGCATGTGTTATTATTCTCCTTAATAACTCTGTAAAATGTGTGCGCGTGTATATATAAATGGAGAATATAATATCTCAACTCGTGTCATGGAGAAAGGTGGAGTGAGGTCATCCGTAGGAGTGTTCCTAAAAATAATAATTAAAAAACAAAAAATGTGCGCATATTGGGATCGATCGTTATGGTGAAACGATGATAGGTGTTAGATAAAGAGCGAATAAGAATCACAAACTCGAGTCTCGGGTTATAACCCGAGATGCCTACGTAGCCTAAAATGGCATCAAAGTCCATGTAGTTCACATGCAACATGAGAGTGTGGTTTATCCCATAAATCCAACCGGGGATTTTATTTTATATGTGTGTGTAGAAAAACGATGTTTTAATTTGAGAAAATGTGGTGAGAAATCCCGTTTGGAATTTATGAGCGGACCCTTTTTTTGTTATTTTTGGTTTTTTTATAGAAAATATGTTATATGCAATACTACTAATAAGAATAGTGGGATTATTAATATGTAATGAACTAACAAAGATGCAATGCTAAAGTAATAATTAAATAACTAAAGTGAAAATAAGGAAATTAAAAGAGAGATACGAAAGTTTGGACCTTGTTTGAAGACTTAAAGATTGATCTTGATTGTTGAAAAGGTTTCCTTTGCGAGCGGATGGAGGTTGTAGGAGAAGGGGGGAGGGATTTTGCTAAATTGGGTGTGAAAAGGATGGAAATGGAATGTGGAGGAAAGATTTAAATAGAGAAACCAGGTTGACTTTGAGAGAACATTGCTGAAATCACTAAGAGGGATTTTTCAGGGGTTATTTTCAAAGTGAACTCATGGTATCCTTATATAGGGTCAAGGGGGTGACTATCGGCATTGTACTTAACCTGCCTATCAGCAAGCATCCCTAGACACACTGCCGACAGATAGGGAAGTGGGTTTGCCATTCGGTGACCTCAAGCAGATTTCTCGAAGAAATGATCGTAAAATGCAATCTGTAAGGATGAATCATGCATAGGGCATACCGTTGGATAGGGTATTTAGAGAAATTTAAGAATCCATAGGGCCGCTCCTGTGTTCAGGAGTTGACTTTGGTTAAATGGGGCTTGCAAGTGCTAACGATCTTTTGGACTGGAGATTCCCGAAGGAAAATGGATCGTTCGTCTGGATCGTAAGGTTGATTCACGATTGAGGTGGGTCATTGGAAAGCCGATTCAAATCCTTTCAAAGATTCATTTAGTCTCATTCACTTCAAATAGTTGACCTTGGTCAAATGAGACTCGAAAATGCCCAGTGATCCTTTGAGTCAAATACGTCATTTTTTCGTACCATAAGGCTGATTCACGCACGAAGCGGACTGTTGGAAAGTGTATTCAGAGCCCTTTAAGGATTCATTTAATGTAGTTTGAGCTTAATATTTGACGAGAGTCAATTGGAGTTCAGTAGCACTCGGTGGCCTCTAGTTCAATTTTGGGGGGAAAACGGATCCTTTGCCCGAACGATAAGGCCGATGCATACACGGGGCGGACCATTGGAAAGGTTATTCAGATCTCTTCAAAGATTCATTGAGCTTAAACCCATTAGAGGAAGTTGATTAGGATCAAAATGTATTACATCAAACGACAAAATAGTCACCTTTGAGCCGGCGAGCCTTGTCATGGCTATTGACCGTGATAAAAAAAACATGCATTTTTTATCACGATCAATGACCGTGACAAGGCTGTGACAATCAATTATCATGGTCAATGACCGTGACACAGGTCCGTGAAAACTTTGCCACTAAAAATACCCTACCCCTCTTTTTTCCCATCGTTTCCATTCCCTCCTTTTTTTTCCTGTCTCGCGCAGCTACTCTCTCTCTCTCTCTAAGGTATGTTTTTCTCTCCCTCTTTCTTTTGATTATATGTGTATATGTTTAGATGTGTATATATGTATATGTACGTTTTTCTCTCCCTCTACTTATTTTTTTGTGTGTGTGTGCTGGTGTGTGGATGTGTGTGTGGTGCGGGGGAGTGGGGGGGGGGGGAAGTGTGTGTGCTGGTGTGTGGGAAGGGGGAAGGGGGCAGGGGGTGGGGGTAGGGGTAGGGGCGGTAGGGGTTGGAGGGGGACGAGTTCACCTCGAACCCGTAAAATCTCTTGTTAATATTGACATTATAAATATTGTTTAGAGAATGAAATTAATTTGACATTATAAATATTGTTTGTGTATTCTTATTTAGGTTTGAAATTGGTTAGAAATTGTTAATATTGATTAGGTGTTATATTTTAGGGCTTGAAGCTAATTAGACATATGTATTTAATTTCTTATGTTTTTGGAAATGAATTAATTGAGTAGATGAATTAAAAGGAGTACGGGATACACATTTGTTGGTTTGTTGTTGCTGTTGGATTATATTGGACGGATGTGGTTGGATATAGAAGTTGGTTGTTTATTTTTTTCAAAACCTTAATTTAATTCACACTAATAAATCCTTAAATAATTTTATTGTCTTAATTTGTTGGGTTGGTTAATTTTGGGAGTGGCACGACCACTAGATTATTGTCCAAATGGGGGGGAGTTTTCAACTTTTTTCTAAAATTACTTTGTGTCACGACCCGTTCGAGAGTTGCCCGACCACGAACTTATGATAATTAAATGAAACATACTTGAAATTACATATAGTGCGCATAGATTCTAGCCTTATAGTTCTTATTCTTACGCCTTCAATATCCCTTAAACGCGTGCAAGAGTCATTACCCCTGTAACGAAATCTCTCGAATTTTCCTGCTTGGACAGTTTGGGACTACATAGTTTCTGTATAATAATATTCTTCGTGGGTTAAACTTGTTATTTTTGGAGGAAGTTTTGTAGTCATATCTTAATGTTCTTTGGGTACATACTAGATGATGTTATGTTAAGTGTTATTTCAATTGATAAATTGAAATAACACTGACACTTGTGAATCTACATCGTGTACTGGAGAACTATGGGGATATGCTACCGAATTTTTCTTAAATTGGAACAATGTGCATGAGTTGTTAAGTATATTATAGAAATATGTTGTCTTGAATGGGATAGGACCACTCACCCTTTAGAGGAGATTAAATTGAATTTCAATTTCAATTTCAAATTAAAATTGAATGTGAATTTGAATTTGTACTAGTGGGAACTAAATATTCACACTTTTGTTTATACTATTTTACCCATAATAGGTGATTGTTTGTAGTTTCTATGATGGGGTATTCTAAATACAACGAGTGGATGGGTGAGACAAATAGATTAGGGGATGTGTTTCATAGAGGTGATAATGAATTTTTGAAATACGCAAAGAGATGACATGATAATGAAGAGTTTTCGTGTCCATTTTCTAGGTGTAAGAATGGTAAGGTGTTTGAGTGTAAAACAATTTGACTACATTTGTTAAGATCGGGTATGCAAGATAGTTATCGAAGTTGGGTTTTTCACGAGGAATGAAAAGTTCCTTTTGTCCCCGAGCAAGAATCATAACAACCTTCAACAAGTAGGATAGATGTATAAGGAGAGGATGGCAATGTAGATCATAATATGCTAGAGGATTTAGTTGATGACACGTATGGAGTTCATGAAGTGGAAGAGAATGAGGTCACTAATGATGTACAAAGTTCAGGTGCTCATGAAGATATCGAGATAAACCTTGATGATGACTACTAAAGTTTAAAATTTAAGGCGAGCAAGCCGTTATACTCTTGTGATGGGGACCGAGAGAGCCCAATGGCTTCCAAATTGATTTTCGATAGTAAAACGGACCGTTCAATCGAACTGTAAGGATGATTCACACAAGGGGCAAACCGTTGGAAAGGGGATTAAGATATTTTCAAAGATTCATTAAGATTTCACTCAAATGCGAAAGTTGACCAGAGTCAAACGGGGTCGGGGGCACCCGGTGGCCTCTAGATTGGTACTCGAAGTATGACCTAGGGTTCTATGGTGAATGGGGAAGTGCTAAGGACTTAAGGTACAAGGCCCATTGAATGTGGTGTCTACATAGCCCCTCAATGGGTGAGCTTGGAACAGGTGAAATCCATCGAATAGACACTACATTATTATTTTAAGGAAAGAGGTCAATTTTGAGGACCTAAAGGGATGAGGATGACAGGTTCAGAGGGTCGAGGTCGATTATGAGGACCTAAGGTAATGCTGGGGATGACCGATTCTGTGGGTCGAGGTTAATTCTGAGGACCTAAAATGATGATGACCGATTCTGAGGGCCGAGTTAAATTCTGAGGATCTAAAGTTGTGACGACTGATTCTGAAGGCCGAGGTCAATTATGAGGACTGATAGTTCTTACGACCAATTCTGTGGGCCGAGGTCAATTCTGAGGACCTAATGTGATTACTAAGTTCTCACACTTCGTGGCTATTAAAACCATGGCCAATGTTTATTATTTGGCCATAATTTTCATCAAGGATATTATAAGACTCCAGGAAGTCCCGATGAACATAATATTTGATCACACCCCTAGATTTACCATGGGGTTTTGAAAGAGTTTTCAAAGAGTAATGTGGTTGATTCTAGACTTCATTACAACTCTCCATCCACGGATAGATGAAAAAATGGATAAGACCAATTAGACCCTTGAGTAAATGTTGAGGGCATGTGTATCAGATTTCGACGAAAGTTGGGAAGACCACCAACGTTTAGTGAAATTTGTGTATAACAACAGTTACGAAGAAAGTATTAAGATTTATTTAGGTGTTACTATGTATGGGAGAAAATACGATAACACTTTATGTTTGGATGAAATGGGATAAAGACAAATACTAGGGCCTAAATTAGTATAAGAGGCTATAAATAAAGTTAGGATGATTCAAGAGAGGATGTCGAGTGCACAGAGCAAACAAAACAATTGGGGTGATGTCAAAATAAGGGATATGTACTTAGAGTCTCGAGACTATGCCTTTCTTAAAATTTCCCAGTATAAGGGAGTTATGAAGTTTACCAGTAGGACAAGCATGAGAATCCATGAAGGTAAGTCTATGGACCTATATAGTCCAGAGGTTATGATATAGTATGAAAAGTCCAAGGACATGCACTAAAAGGCTATGATCTATGGTGACATCCGCAGAGATTAGTTCCCTTGATAACATATGGGGTGATGATGTTGACTTATTATGTCATGACTTAAGGAAAAAGTTTAGAGGATTGAGAAGCCTTTTTTAGAAGGTAATTTTGGAAAAGACTGGCCAAAATAGCAAAACCATAGATTCCCCGTTAAAAACTATGAATAACCACCATTGGCACCCTTACTAAGGCTATTAAAAACCCTAAAATTCATTCTAGAGAAAGAAAGTAAGGTTTCCGTGTGAAGTAGGAGGTGCTTCCCGAGTGAGGCCATGGACATTTACTATTCATAGTATAAGAAGGTAGTGCTAAAGGCCGCATTCATCAGATTAATACACTAAGGTTAGGGATTTTTCCTCACATTCTTCTTCCTTGTTAAAACCATAATTTCCTATGTCTTTACTGCATGAGATGAGCCCTTTCTTGTAATATGGGTATGGCCATGGAGTTATATTATTTATAGTGTAATTTGGGTATATCCATGGAGTTCTATTGTTCATAGGAGTTTCTAGGTTTTTAGGCCATTGACAGTTACTGTTCATCGAGGTTCTAGAGGTGGTGGAGTTCCACTGTTCATTTGGGAAATTATAGGATCTTAGAGTTTTTCCCTTAGGGTTCTTAAGGTGAGATTTTAGATTTATGGAGTGATGGTTTTGAAGACATTCTTTTTTTTTTAATCATGGGAGACTTATTTTATGGTTTTCCTTTGATCTTTGGATAACTAAGTTGGGATTATTATTGATTGTAGTTCGATATATTTAACTCTTTATTTGAGGCAACGACATGTTAGTGGAGGCCGAGGAGTTTTAAGGATATATTATATTGTTCTGGGGACTTATTGATATGAGGATTCAAAGACGAGGCTGCGATAGTCATTAGCTAGGCTAAGGCATCATCTCTATTTAAGGACCTCATGCTCAGTTTTTGAGGTCAAAATGGTTAGTCTAGGTAGATTGAGCCTAGGATAAATATAGGACTTAACACCGCGGCCGAGATCGACTTAGTTGGAGAGTTATTAATAAACCGCAGATCGATCATCCTAGAATTGGGCATTAGAGGAGACCGCAGCTTGTACCATGACAATATCAAAAGACACATATATTAAAGACATGGAGTTGAGACCTTTAGGATATTGAGACATATGACATTAGGGGAAGTCTGAGGTGTTGGGAAAACACAATTCTTTCCTTTCATTGTTGCTTATGTTACACATTCATAATTTTATGTTGTTATATTATACCATTTGTATATCTATTTTAATTTTAATACTAGCATTAGCAGGTGACTCAGTACCCTTGAGTTACCCCTTGGTGGGATATTAGATCTCATCCCTTCTATATTCTTTGTTTCCTCATGATAGAGACCGAGGACACTAGTTGAGGCCATAGAGGGCATATGAACAGCGGAGGACAGTGTTACATAAAACTCATTTTTGGAGTTTTATATAGATTTTTCTCTTATTTGTAATCAGAAAAGATACGGAACTTTTTTTAAGATTTTATGAAGAGGAATATCATTTTGTCATGTATTAAAAATATATTATTATGAATCAAATGTTTACTGAATGAATTTCCATTTAAGATGTATTATTAATGTAATAAACCACTAAAAACCCCACATATATTTGATATATATTATACCTGCAAATCACGCTAAAGAATAAGCTAATTAGCTTAGTAACCCTCAAGGTTCCAAAATTACCAAAATACCCCTAAAAACATTAAAACTTATTGTTTAAACCATACCATACCCTTATACCCCAAACTTAAACATAAAACTTAATCGTAGTAATTGTATTTTGTAACAACTACACAAACTATCCTAACAAGTTTGTAAAATTACTTACTTACCCCTCTAAACCTTCAAAAAAGTAGATAAATATACTTAAATTCAACTTATATACTATCCAAGGACCAAAATCAAAGCCAAAACTATTTTACACTTCAGCCCCTGAACCATTTGGCCAGATGGATGCCCTGCGAGCAGTTGTACCACATGGGAAACACATGGTACCCATGTCACCCCACATGGTACCAATGTTAAACTTCACCAAACCATGGTAAACTTCACCTCCTTTTTCCACCAATCTCTTCATCTCCCCCAATAGTATAAAAACCATCTTTCACCATTGTAAAAACGTACTTCAGTTTAGTGAAAATACAAAGCAAAGAAAGAAGCATCTTGGTATCTTTATGATTTTATGTATCATTTTTATTTTTTTAGTTGTTTAAATTTTTGGTCATTCGTAGGTCTTAAATACACGTTTACATGGAAGTTCTAACGTTTAAAATGCACTAAACAATTTAAATATCATAAACCTCTATTAAGGCCTGAGCTTTAATGGTGGAATCAGTATTCCTGACTTTGAACCAATTTTAAAGCAGGAAAAACTCAAGCCCTAGATCTAAGGAACCTTGGTGGATAGCTTAATTCAACCCCAAATGGATTTCGATACCCCAAATCAAAGTTTGAATTTTATGAACCCAGAAATTTCAAAAATAAAATTTAGGGGCTATGGTAAACCAAAAATTCTTGAAACAAAACTAGTTATACTCCATTTTGATCATAGATCATGAATATCACCATATTGTAGCTCTAATTATATCCTAAAGCAACGAATGTTCAAGTCAAACTTACGCCATGTATAGAAAATGAATAGATTGAACAAGTTAACCTAAATTCTTGAAACCAATATGGTTGGATTTCTCTAAAAAAATTCGACAATTTTCATTCAGGAACCAACCTAATTGGTATTCTATAACTGTTCAAATTTGAGGTCTAAGTTTTTGAACCCTAAAGTCAACAAAATGAAGGTAGAAAATGAAGTGTAATGCACGCATGCGAGTAAAGTGAAACCCAAGTGCGTATATTCTTTGACCTAGCGCGTGAGTGTGCGTCTCCAATAAAAAAATTTGAGATTTTTTCCAAAAAAAATTATTTATTTTTCTGGTCAAAATGGTATATTACATCACCCTGTTCGATTTCCTAGACAGCAGTTTCTCGAGAAAACAATTTTAAGAAATTAAAAACTCATTCACACTAAAATATTTTTTGTTAACATGTCGTCTACATATACTTACATTGTCTTTCCAACGTGATCTTTAAACATTTTGTTAACCAACCTATGATAGGTTTCCCATGCATTCTTCAGGCTGAACGACATCACTTTGTAGCAATAGGTTCCTTTATCTTTAATAAAAGAATTCTTCTTGGCATCATCACCGAACATCAAAATATTGTTGTACCTAGAATAAGAATCCATGAAGATCATAAGCTAATCACTCTGGGGAAAGAGGAAGTTTTCTTTCGGGCAGGACTTATTGAGGTTTGTAAATCCAACACACATTCTCCACTTCCCATTCTGTTTAGGTACAATGATGACATTAAACAACCATTATGAGTATTGCAGTTATCTAATGAAGTATGTAGTTTGTAATTTCCTGACTTCATCTTGAATGCAATTATATATATCCCTGGCAAGGGTTTGTTGTCTTTGCATAATTAGTTTGACCTTTTAATCTACATTCAACCGATGATAAGTGATTTCAGGGCTAATCCTCAGCATGTCATCATGACTCCAAGCAAATATGCTCTATCGTTCTTTCAGTAATTTGACCCACTATTTCTTTTTTTCTGGCTTGAGGGATGAGCTAATTTGGATAATTTTTTCTGCTTCATCCTCACTGAGGACAATGGACTTTACCGCCTCTCCTAGCCCTCCTTTCTTGAGTTTTCTTTCATTTCTTGGGTTAAGGGTGTCAATTTTGTAGGAAGTCATCTTCCTTTTGTGAGCTTCTCTCTCTTCGATCGAGGTGAAGTAACACTCTCGTGCTACCACCTGATCACCTTGCACTTCCCTTGCTCCATAAGGAGTTAGGAATTTCATCATCTGGGGTATGGTAGAAGGCACAACTTCAAATTCTTTAAGTGTCACTCTCCTCATAATTACTTTGTAAGCTAAAAATATGTATTTATCCATTAAAAGAAACTCATTTTCTTGACCAGTCATCTCGGCTATGTTCCCATGCACACGTTTATCTCATAAACTTCAAGCGAGTGTACTTTCTTCCCGCTAAATCTATCAAAGGTTGATGGTAGGGAACGAATATCTTCTTGTTTGACTTTAAACCTTTGGAACAGTTCAGAACAAGATGTCTTCTGAGCTTCCCCCGTCTACCAATATACGAGCCACGTTGTAGCCGTAAACCCATTTAATGACCATAGGATCATAATGTGGGACCAAAATCCCCTTGAAGTCTTGTCTTGAAAATACCTCAATGATATTATCCATGTCAACTTTCTTAAGCTTTCCAGGCTTAGTTTCCATCTCGGCTAAGTTGAACTTTATCCTCTTTGGTGTTATTTTAGCGTCAACAGAACTCGCATACAAATTACCTTTGACCGAAGGGAGCTTGGCTGGAAGATCAGGCTCTTCCTCGCCACTGTTATTTGACTCTTTCTCACTTATGTTTGCATGTAATTCCTTTTTCGGCTTGACATCCTTTCTTCTATTGAACCTCTTTATACCCTGGTCTCAACCCTCACTCTTGTTAACGTACTTTCAGATCTTACTGCATTTTAGTAACATTTTAATCTCGTCTTTTAGGAAAAAACAATGATCAGTTGTATGACCATGGTCTTGGTTAAACTCACACTATTTGATTTTATCCCTCTTATGAGGTGGGGACTTTAACTTCAGGCCACCTAAACTCCCCGTCATCCTTTATTTCATTTAGTATACGATCAGGGCTTATAGTTAATAGGTTTTATTTAGCAAACTTTTCATCGTTTCATATCCTTGTTCCTTCTTTGTCTTTGTCTCGGCCTTGGCAGTACTTTCAACTGCTTATCTCCTTCATGTCACCACTCTTAGCCACCATGGCCTCCTCTGCATTCATGATTCTTTTAGTTGTTACTAGAAGTTCTGTCATGGACTTTGGGGGATCCTCAGAGAACCATATAAGTATTCCCAATTGGAGCCTGCTAATAAGTGTTGTCATTGCAATGCTTTCGTTATAGTCTTCTACCTCCACCTTTTATTTGTTAAAACGAGAGATGTAATCTCTCAGAGGTTCATTTTTCCCTTGTCTAACATTCAACAGATGGGTTACACGCTTAGCCGAATTCATGTCAAAATAAAATTTGTGAATTAAGTTTTTAACGAGCTAATTGAAGTTTTGTATGGATCTTCTTGACAGGTTGGTGCACCATACATGAGGCACGCCTATGAAAGTGTTGGTGAATTATCTGCACTTCATCTCATCGGGTGTCGAATATATGTCTCCATTCGATCGATACATCTCGATATGGTGAACATGGCTAGTGATCCTATTATATCTAGGTGTCACACTCGGCGATTTGAACTTTACAAGAGTGGCTAGATGACTATCTTTGGCACGAATTAAGATTCCTCTATGTATCCCCTATGGCTAGGATCTTGGCTTTTAATTAGACATTCGGTTTTATTTTCTAGTCTCTCAATTAAACTATTCTAAGGTTTGACCTTCTGCGCCACATTATCTCCAGCCTATTCCACTGTCGTAGCTATCTCGAGCACTGGATCTCTACCAACAGTTCTCTTATTGCTGCTGACCTATCAGTGCTCCCCCTTTCTAGCTCTAGTCTTGTCCTCTCATTATCGTGATGACCATTATCACATGTGACATCCACACTTTCAGAATGTTGGTCTCGGCTACCATTAGCCCTTGAGCCGAGATAGTAGAAGTCCAATCCCCTACTTAGTTTGTCAAATATAGAGCCTCTTTGACAACTTTGGGGGTATACTGTGCACTTTTTCCTTGATAAGTTGGGTATGGAGTGCCCCCTGACCAATATAAAGTATTTGAGGTTTCATACATTTCCTAATGCCATTCATCATCAGAGTCCAAATCATCTGGGCATTCCATGATCTATTTTCCAAGGTGAAAACGTCGTGGTTTAGTGATGTCCCTCTGCCTTAGGTGGTGATGAACTTCCTTTACCGAAGTTGGGGTGGTCCCCTAGCTACCAGATGCCACTCCTCTCTGGTGGCCAGAGTTATCAAGTTCACGATGGGATCATCGGGGATCCTTCTCATAATATCTTGGTTGTAGGCCAAGGGCAGCAACTATATTTGCTGTTGGATGGCCACAAGAGACATCAGCATCACCACCACATCAACCATTTCCATCTAATAAGATAGTTGGCTGGAGCAAGCCTCGACACTACAAAGAGAATCAGTGTTCATCTATGGTGAGATTTAACTAAACAACAAATATATTTAAGATGAAGAAAATGAGAATAGGACGAATGGATGAAGCTCAAGAAACACCCATCTGAAGCTCTTTCAATTAAAGCTTGTTGAAATGGATATATTAGGTTGTGATGACTCTATATAGTAGAAGTAACAAAAAAATATAATGTTCATAATGTTCTTGTTTTTGGAGCGCATGTGGCTTGTATTGAAAAAATGGTGATTCAGCCCCAACAGTGGTGGAATTGGATCACTGCCCGAGACCAGGAGGTGAGCATTCAAGATAAAATGAAGAACAAAACTAAGTCTCTTCCCTCAAATGATGCCGAAATTATGATGCCAAATATCATCTATAGAGAAATTCAACCTAGTTTCTAGGTTGACATTACAATGGTTAGATAAGACAACATAATGAATAGTGAAGGAGATGAGAGATAAAAATGACACACAAATATAAATGGTTCATTCTTGGCCTATGTCCACTGTGCAAAGAACAAAGAAGTTTAACTAAGGATGGTGGATGGAAGACATTGATAGTGTTGACAAGCTCTCTTTACTTTCTCTCTTTACACAATATAACACAGTAGGGTTTCAAAAATTTGATCCCTATAGAAGGAGGTGGTGAGTTCCTTTTATAGCCTCAAGGGTGCACAGTATCATCCCCAGGTATGCAATTCGTGTGTAGTGAGATCAAGTAGCCAATAAGAGTGTGACACCTAAAGAATGATGTGTGTAATTCATGATGATCAAATATTCCCTTCACATGTTTGTTGATACATTATAACGGTATTGATCATGTGTGCTAACAATACCCCTGTCAAACTTTCAATGCGCGTATGTTGTATCTAAGGTTATAAGTCTTGGCTGACTGAGACTGGTAAGGAATTGATACATGATAATGGAGTTGAGACAAGATTGACTCTGTTTCTGGAATGCATGGCTGATGGCAAGGTCTCGGGCTTATGAAACTATTAAGGCTGACAATTTAGGGAGAGCACAATGCTTAAGCTATTGCTAGGCCATAATATGCTTAATCGTTAATGAAGGTTATCATGTGATGAGATTATCTTAGAGGCTGAGATTATCCAGTACGACACTGAGAATGAGAACTCTAGTACCATGATGAGTTTGCGGTAACTTATAGGGGACATGTTGTCAAAGTGAGTCTCATCTGGACAAGACCAGAATTATGTATATCAGTAAAAATTTAATTTTCACTTAAGCCCCTGGATTTTCCAACTATTTCAATTCAAACCCAAATCTTAATTCTGGTCCTTTTTCATAAATACAACAAAAGCGTCTCTTATCACCATTCCCAAAATGAATGAAAAAGATCAAGTCAATGAAAAACTTACTTTTCATAAATGACATATTTAACCCAAAATTAAAATTTAAACTTCAAAATAAATGTATTTTAAACTCCAACTTTACCTAGAATTTCATTTTACTTTCATACTCTAAAAATTTATGATATCCGTGATTTCAAAATACCCGGTTTACCCCCTGAGAACGAAGATCAGTTACAATTAGCCCAAAATTAAAAAAGTAGGTGATTCTATTTCAATATTATCTTATAACTTACACCCTTTAATTACCTCATTTGTTTATAACATTATGAGATAGCACCAGATATCTTGCCCGAATTTACAAAAATTTTGTGTGGTTCACAAATACTATGAATATTGATTCAATCCTTATCTGATAAAACCTTAAACCCGATAATTTCATTCAACCTATGATTTCATTTATACCCTGTATCATACATTATAATTTAGGGATATACTTTTGATATACCCCCAGAAGCGCTATTTGGCCTGTAGGAATCAGGGATTGAGGGCCTGTTTTTTTGCTTACCATATGGATTTCACCCTTCCGAGTTTGGGCTCAATACTGATACTTTATCTCCAAAGAATTTGGATTGATTTTATTCAAAGGCCTTGGATGTTATTATAAAAGTATTTATATGCATTGGAAGCCTCTATAATCGATAATTATGAGTTATCATGTCATAGTCTGAACCCTTATCCTGATGACTCAATATATGCTTATCCAATTATAATCAGCATACCGTTCTTACAAATATCAACATACTTCCACCTGCCCATTTTCATTACTGTTGATATCTCGTTATGGTTCAAAGGAATATAAAGGGGCATGTATTGTATGTATTTCATTACCAGTTTTGCTATCTAAAAAACTCACATAAATACACTTGTTATATAAATAAAATTATCTACTCGGCAAAGTTTTTCTTATTCATTACCCTTCCAGAGGGAAAATGAACTCAAAGAAGGAGAAATACCCCCATCGCAATGGATTTTTATTATGTCTTACCAAGGAAAATCTTTTTGGTTATGTATGTATGGGTGGTAACTAGCAAAGATGGTAGCACCAATTGGAACACTTTCATCACAACCTACTAGCTTATGTGACTTTATTAGTCCCTCTTTTGTTTCTATTTTATGAAGAATTCAAGATAACCCTTTTATTTATATTTTATAAAGATTCTGAGATATGTAATAAGATGTTATGCATCCACCAAAATAAAGTTCTCATTTATATCCACTTGAAATTTTATTTTCCTTTTATTAATATTTCCATATACAGAACATCGAGTGCGGCAACATGGTATCAGAGCGAGTGCCAAGTTTTATGCCTATACGAGACTTAGGAGATTTTATGACTATACAAGACTTAGTACAAACATACTAGTTATTAAAAAATTCTTTGTTACACTATGTAACTAATTTTGTCTTGCAAACATGAATATCTAGGATGAGATTACCAAGACATACGCGGCTCGACACATGAAAAGCTTGAAAAAGATATTAAAGACAAGGGATATGCTATGTTGTGTTAGACTATTCAAAGTATCAATCGATATTGGTACATCTCTACCTCAAATATCAAACATAGTTTACCAATTGGTTGCTTAATTGGACAAGCACAAGTCGCAAGACAAGATACGGGGTATTTTGGAGATCTCGAGATGCCTCAACATGCCATTCATTTAGCTTGGGGCATGGCTTTTCCAGAAGAACTCATTGTTACTCCCCTAGATTACCCAATCGACTATAGGCCTATTTCATCCAACACCAACTATTTCATGTCCACTACCTCTGGCACTACGTCTAGTGACTCCGACCCTGGACCCGAATTTGACAGCATCGTACCTCAACACGCCTAACGTTAACTAGGAAAGGGATACGAATGTATATAAATAAATGTATGAAGGATCAAATGTATTTTGTTGGGTTTGTTGTGGGTGTGAAAATAAGTGGATTGCCATATTCCTAACTAGGTGTAATAGACATAACAAACCGTTGTACTAATAAGAGTTGTAAAAATGTACCTTATAATGTGTAATGTTTTCTTACAAGTGTTCACTATATCATATCTCAATGTAAAATAACTTGTGATATTAATATAAAAGTATGCTTCGTTACTCCCACTATCATGATATCTTTAGTATTTTTTATATAGGATGATTAATATACGAGCATCCGCTAGTGGATCACAAGGAGAACAACAAAATGTTCCAAATCCACCTACCATCAATGAAGGAATATTACGTTGTCTACAAGAACTAACGACTTTGACCAAGATGCAACAGAATGTACCATCGAAGTACCTGGTTAATAATAATATTCCGGATGAGACATGAAGAATGAATGCACTTAAGGAATTTCTTCGACAAAGACTGCCAGTATTCTAAGGGAAGCCCGATATATAGAGGCAGAAAAAATGGATACGTTAGACGCTCAAAGTTCTTAACGGAGTAGGTATAACCCTCAAACTTAGGGTGAAATTAGCAACCTATCTATTTGAAGGAAAAGAAGATTATTGGTGCAGTCTGCTCTTTGATCCTGAAATATTGATAATTTAACATGGAATCAGTTTAAAGATATTTTCGTTAAAAATTACTTTTTTGAATCAACGAGAGATCAGATAACGTTGAAATTACTATGGTTGTAGTAGCAATAAATGATTATATCACAATATGAAGCCAAGTTCACAGAACTTTCTCGGTATGCCCAAGAGTACGCGAATACTGAAGCCAAAAAGTGTAACCACTTTGAACATGGCTTGCGAACCAACCTTAAAACTTCTATCATCCCATTGAAACTTTATTATTTTAATCAAATCATATAGTTATCCTCCCTTATCGAAATGAATCTAACATCCGAAGGAATTAATGTAATCATAGCTCTACCCCGTAGAAGCTCATATGTCATTGAAAATAACCCAATCCGAGAGACCACCCTTACGCTAAACCAAAGGATGGTCAGGTTTTCAATCAAATCAATCATAGAAAACAGTGGATCTCCAATGTAATCTCATGAGTGTAACAGATTAGGACACATAATGTCGCAATGTCCAAACATGCAACAATCATATCCTAGGAAGTTTACTTCTTTGCCAACAATCATACCCACCGATTTTATTAAACCCCCATTTGTAACACAAACTGGTAACTCTGGCAATCACCTACATCAATAAAGGTTTTGGGGGAAGAGGCAAGAACCTATGAATAGAACTAGAGGCTGTAATTTTTCCATTCTTCCAACCAAAAATCCAAATAATTACGACATAGTAGAAGGTAGAATATTTTTTCACAATGTCTCGACACATATATTATTTGATTCTGTCTTAACACATTCTTTTATTAGCTATGACTTCCTGACTCTATTGTAATTATCTACTAGTCCCTTAGACATCAGTTATCCATAGGAATGCCAATCAGAGAAATCACTGTAACTAACCGAGTTTGTAAACAACATATTATGCGAATCGGGGCTGGAATTTTGGTAATAGATTTAATAGTCTTAGACCTGAAGGAATTCGACTTGATCATAGGAATGGACATTACATCACCTAACTTTGCTCACATTAACAGAAATCAAAAGATAGTAGTATTCAAAAGAACTCCCATTTTATTTTCAAGGAAAGAGTCACCCCAAGTTAATATTTTCTCAACTTTAGGGAAATCAGTCTTCATCTCCTTCTATTAACTTAGATAAATACGATGATGTATTTCCTAAAGAGTTGCTTGGTCTACCCCAATAACGAAAACTCGAATTTGTTAGATAATTGTTACAAAAAACTCCCCTATCTCTATACCTCCTTATCTTATGGCACCGGTGGAACTACGAGAACTTAGAACCCAACTTGGTGGCTTATTAAAAAAGGGTTTTATATAACCTAGTACATCCCCTTGGGGAACACCAGTCTTGTTTGTGATAAATAAGGACGGAACATTTTGATTATGCGTTGACTATCAAAAGCTGAATAAAGTAACCATCAAGAATAAATATCCTTTGCCTAGGATTGGAGAACTGTTTGACGAATTGCGAGGGTCAAAATTATTTTCAAATATTGATTTACGATCACGGTATCACCAACTTCACGTGAAAGAAGAAGATATACCCAAAACTGCCTTTCTAACTCGATATGACCATTTTGAATTCGTGGTCATGTCCTTTGGACTAATTAACGCAAGTGCAACATTCATGGACCTAAAGCATAGAGTATTTTGACCTTTCTTGGATCAATTCGTAATTGTTTTCATAGACGATATCTTAATATACTCTAAGACTAGAGAGGGCAATGAAGAGAACTTGTGCATAGTATTAGGAACCTTACGCCAACACCAACTTTATGAGAAGAAAAGTAAGTGTGATTTTATTATGAGAGATGTGAAATTTCTAGGGCATATGATTATCGAAACATGTATACAAGTGGACCTAATAAAAATCACGGCAGTACTCAAGTGGCAAAAACCTACGAACGTTACGAAAATATGAAGCTTTCTCGGGCTCGCAAGTTATTATTGATACTTCATGGAAGGATTTTCAAAAAAATGCATTACCTTTAATGAAGCTAACCCTAAAGGATGTCCCATTTGTGTGGACTCAAGAGTGTGAAAACGCATTTCTTACGTTAAAGGAAAAGTTAACCACTAAACCATTTCTTACTATTCCCTCCAGTAATGTCAGTTATGGCATATATACTTACGCATCGTTACAAGGATTGGGATGTGTGTTAATACAAGAAGGAAAGGTGATCGAGTATGGATCACGACAATTAAAGATTCATGCATGTAATTACCCGATACATGATTTAGTGTTTGCCGTGGTAGTCTGCACACTAAAGATTTAGATATGTTATTTGTGTGGGGAAGAATTTCAGGTATTCTCTGACCATAAAAGTCTCAAATATATATTCACTCAAAAAGATATAAATGTTTGACAACGCACATGGATTGAGTTTTTGGAAGTTTACAAACTTAACTTACAATAACACCCAAGGAAGGGTAATGTAGTTACCGATGCTTTAAGACAAAACTTGAAAGGAAGGATCAATAGTATGTTTACATTTTTAACAACTATAGGAGACTACAACTTATAGAGATAATCTTTTGAAAAATCAATCATTTTAAGAAATATCATCCCTCACGGAACCCTCTACGAAAGAATTTTAGAACAAAAGTTAGAGGATGAACTCCATAGAAGCCAACAACAAAGATTGGAAGACAACAAAAAAATGAAAGATTGGTCATATAGCCCCGATAAAGGGTGAAGATTTATAAATCGATTGTGTATTCCACTAGACCCCTCCTTACAAAGTGAAATATTGGAGGAAACCCATCATTAAAAATTTATGATTCATCCAGGGAGCACCAAAATGTATCACAATCTTAAACAATAGTATTTGTGGCAAGGTATGAAGAAAGATTTAGCTAATTTTGTGGCAAAATGTCTAACATGACAATAGGTAGAAATTGAACATCAGCATCCCAGAGAATTATTACAACCACTCCCTATTCCAGAATACAAATGGAATCATATCACGATGGACTTTGTCAGCGTATTACCTAGAAACATCTCAAGGTTATAACTCAATATGGGTTGTTGTCAACTGACTTACCAAATCTGCCCATTTTCTACCAATGAGAGCTACTGATTCTTGTCAAAAACTCAGTGAGCTTTATATTCAGGTAAATTATTAGACTCCATAGAGTACCCTTATCCTTTATTTCTGATCGAGATCCTCAATTCATAGGAAGATTTTGGTACGCATTACAAAAATACATGGGAATAAGGCTTTACCCAAGCACTGCCTTTCATCCACGAACCAACGGTCAATCCGAAAGAGTGATTCGATCCCTCGAAGATATGTTACGAGCTTGTTATCTATACTTTTTCGATACATGGAATGATCATCACACATTAATTGAATTCTCCTACAACAATAACTATAAATTTATCATTCAGGTGACTCCTTACGAAGCCTTATATGGTAGACCTCGTCATTCACCATTATGCTGGAATGAATCTGGAAAAAATAATTTTTTACCCAAAATTATAGCTAAAACTACAGAAAAGACATGAGTAATTCTAGAAAGATTGCATACGGCCTAAAACTTACAAAAGAGTTTTGTGGATAGTAGAAGAAAGCCTTTATAGTTTCATATATACAATCATGTATTCTTAAAAGTGTCCCCAAGAAAAGGACGTATTCGATTTTGGAAGAAAGGGAAGTTAACACCTCGTTATATTGTAACTTTTAAAATCATCGAATACATATGACTGATAGCCTATAGTTTAGTACTACCTTCATAATTGTCCAATATACAAGATGTTTACCATGTTTCACAACTACGGAAATGTATAACTGATCCCAGTCACATTATTACATGGGAAGGTGTATCGATGCAATCAAATCATGATTTCAAAGAAAAACCTATCAAAATTATTGATTGGAAAAACAAAGATCTTTAACGAAAAACCCTTATGCTAGTAAAGATCATTTGGCAACACCATGGTACAAAAGAAGCAACATAGTGGGAAACTAAACAATCCATGAGATTACGTTCTGCCTCATTCTTTAAAGGTAATTACGAGGATGAAATTTTTTTAGGAATGTAGAATGTAGCAAACCATTAAAAACCCCACGTATATTTGATATAATATATATATTATATCTAGAAATAACCCTAAAGAATAAGGTAATTATCTTAGTAACCCTCAAAGTTAAAAAATTATCAAAATACCCCTAGAAACTTTAAATCTTATTATCTAAACCATTCTATACCCTTATAATCCAACCCTAAACATAAAACTTAATAATAGTATTTGTATTTTGTAACAACTACATCAACCATCCTAACAAGTTTGGAAAATTACATATTTACCCCCTAAACTTTCAAAAAGTACATAAATATCCTTAAACTCACCTTATATATTATCCAAGGACCAAAATCAAAGCCAAAATTATTTTTCACTTCACCTCCTAAACTATTTGGCCAACTGGATGCCTTGTGCGTAGTTTTACCACATGGGAAACACTACAGAAAAAATAACTTCCACGACACTTGAAATGAACCGAGAAAGGGTTTTATGACACATTTTTGGAGCCGTTGAGAGGGGGTCGTGGAAAGTCCAATGTTTTTTACGACACCTGCCAGGAGTCGTCGAAACCTTTTCACGACTAATTTTAAGTATCGTTGTAAATACTTTCTATGACATACCTATAAGTGTCGTGAAAGGGTTTTTACGACACATTTTTGGTGTTGTTGAGAGGGGGTCGCAGAAAGTCCACCCTTTTCACGACTAATGTTAGGTGTCGTTGTAAGTACTTTCTATGACATGCATATAGGTGTCATGCAAATTGTCTTCGATGACATGTACATCGATATCTTGTAAATAGTTTTCTATGACACTTCAATTGTGTCGTGAAAGTTATTATTTTTTAAAAAGAGTTTTTTATTAGTTAACATTTTTCATAAATTATATCACAGTTCATTACATTACATTTAATTAGACATTTTGAATCTATAAAAATAATTGAAAGTATGTTCCATTCATAATAATAATAATATCCAAAATAAAGTCTTAAAACATAAGGTCATAGCCATAAATGACATATTAATATCTAACCACATATTCAAAACAAAGTCAAACCACTTAAAAGAAGTTCTAAACATATTGCATCTCAAAGAAGTCTTCAAGTTGCATCCTCTCGAAAATATATTGCATCCTCCCAAAAGACAAAAGCAATTCATCCTCCCAAAATCCATAAATGTGTTCAACAATTGATATCCACGTTGAACCAAATGGCACTGGACATGTGAAAGAAAAAATAAACATAATTTAGTCCAATATTTAATATTTCGGCATATGATATTATTATATACCATGTAAAAGTAGTAATATATTTAAATATGGTAATCCACATATCATCGTGTTAATTATTTTTAAATCACTTGTTATTTTTAAACATTTCGGCAGAGTTTCCTTTATTTATTCATGAAATCCAACCTGTTTTAACTTTAAAATTCAACTCAACAATAGAAAAAGGTAACACTAAACCACCAATAATCACTTACACCGTTAGAACACAAATGAGCACATTTTCATCAACATCAATATTCACTGATCCGCATAGCCTATCTTAAAAATATTAATAAAAGGATTATAATTTATAAGAAAATACCTTTTATGTGACTTACGTAATTAGATAAACTTAATGTATCGGTGTGGCCATGCAATTCTACTTCCTTTTGCATCATGAAGTGTAGCAAACTCCTCCGAGTATCGAAACATCGACACTTTTGGAACAATAGTTTGAATAATCCACACTTTATAACAATCAGGTCACAACATTCGATGGTGTACCATTAACTTTGAATCCGTAGATTCGATTTGTCCATTAGCCACCTCTTATCCTGTACCCAACTAGTGTAGCAATTAGTATGTTTCATATCTCTGGTTTGTTACACTTGGTGCACATGTACTTCCTCCATGGGACTAACAACATTAAAAAAATATCAATGATCATTAATGTACACTAATGACAAATTTAGAAGACAAAAGTGTGTTGACAATAACCTGTGGAGTAGGTTCCAGGTCGTCTATATAGTCCTCAATACCTCTATGTTGACCCTAAATATAATTTCATGTGAGACTAATAAAAATTCAACATAAAAAATATTTAGCACCAAGCTTAATTTAGTAAATTACCATATTTGGTATGTTTCCTTCTTTCATTAAGATTTCGACGTGTGTCTTGCATTCCAAAAGTTGTTGAATTTAATTTTTAAGTGTTGTAACCCTTGCATTTATTTGTATTGCGGTATCAACCTTTGTAGGTGTAACCCCAAATCTAAGACCATGAACCCGAACGGGATATTAGGGACCAAGAACCTTTGTTATTGCATCATTTTTTATTGAAGACGAGTCACGAGATGGAATTGCTTCAATATTTCTCTAAGAAAAAAATAAAGAAAATCAACCTTAACAAAAATATCAATATAACAATAAAGTATCAAAATTAAGTTAACTCCATTGGCAATGTTGTCCCAATCATATAGGAAGATAGGTAGTCGAAATGTGTGAAAGTCCAATAATAGTATATCTCTTATGATTCCATAATAAGAAACATTTGCAACCACATGTGCAGTAACCCTTGCACTGGATCTACTTATAGTCTCGGCCTCATAAAAACACCACAATCTTGCATGGACTTTTCATCTGCTGAGGTGTGAAACTATTTTCCATTTATAATGTAGCCAGATTATGACATTGCAAAACGACGGGTTTAATAGCTAGCCACTTTAAGGTTGTATATATGTCACTTGTATTGACCTCAACCTTGTTTTGTTAATAAGATTATAATTAAAACACTTTGAATATTCATTAAAACATATAACATTAAACACTTACAATGCACGATGTAGAATTTAGCCCACCTTGTTTGCAAACCACAAAGAGAATGTTTCAATACACTACACCAAAAACATCAATTTGGCACACCCTGATATCAAAAATCTGGCACAGTTTAAAACTGTGCCAAATTTTAGGATGGTTTAATAGCAATTTGGCACACTTTAAAACAGTGCCAAAATTTGGCACTGTTTTAAGGTGTGCCAAAATTGAGTACACTTACTAAAATATATAATACCCCCAAAAAACATTAGAGAAACATATTCATTCCGGCTCTCGCCCCTCCGGTGCGTTGGTTCTCTCTCCGGCGCGTTCTCCTCCGATGCCGATCAACGGTTCTCTCTCTAGCGCGTTGATCACGTTGTGTTGGTTCTCTCTCCAACGTGCTCTCTCTCTCTGACCAACGCTCTCTCTCTTCAGCCCTCCATTCTCTTTCTTCGGTCAGCGCATTGTGCTCTCTCCTCTCAGCTCTATCTCTCTTTGCTCATATTCCTCACTCCACTCATCCCAATCAAGTAATAGTTAAAAGCATATGCATTTTTTTAACCTAAGCTAGGTATCAGATTTGATCCTAGAGTTTATGCAATCCGTGATTTGATTCGTGTTTGCATTTTTAGGGTTTTATATATACATTTTTTAATATTTATTATTTTTTTTAATGTGTGAGTTTTTTGTGCAAATTGAATGTTGATAATGAAAAAAATAAATCATTAGTTTTTGGACGGAGCTTGGGATCTTTTAGTGGTAATCTATGTTTTTATGTTCTTACCCTTATATTTAAAATGAATATTTGTTATGATTCATATAGGTTATGGAGTTTTAAGAAAATTTATGTGCTAAATATTCAATAATAATGTAAAAATAATAAATTGAAATAGTATGTAGACACACCACTAATTAAATGGATAAATGAGATTTTGTGTTGAAAATTTAAGAAAAAGCAAAAAAAACTATTTAAATAGTAAGTTGACATTAATAGTAAATATTCAATAATAATGTTACACATGTCGAAAAACCTTAGACCCGTTCAAGAGGTCTTAGTATGACTATGGTGAGAACTCTTGAATTGTCCCATTTTTGGATAGTTTGGAAATGCAAAAGTTTGTATTGTACATAATGTTTATGCATGTACTATTTTGGAAAATTCGGTGGTATATCTTTATGTTCTTTCAATGCATAGTAGATTGATGTAGTGTTTTATGTTTTCTTGGTTGAAAATCTTAAGTAACACGTGAACACTCCCAATTTAAGTTTTGTACTTGAAGAACTGTAGAGAGATGCTAGCTAAATTTTTCAGATTAGGACATGGCATGAGACATTATGAACAATACAAAATATGCATTTTCGAATGGGATAGGACCCTTACCCTGCAGAGGAGATGGAAGAAATATAGGAGCTAAAATGTATACATATTTACACTTGAATAAACTTAAATATATTTACAGTAAGTGTTTATATTATAATGTGTGTTCTTTAAACTTATTAGGCTTTCATCGGGAATCAACAAAGAGTGGATAAATGAGAAAAATATTGATACCGATACATATAGAGATGGGGTGTTACAGTTTCTACATTATGTGCGTAATGATAGTTCGAATGCTAAGCATTAATGAACCTGTAGACGTTGTCGAAATGGGAAAAGACATGTTGTTATAGATGATATATTCGTTCATTTAATGACATATGGTATGGACATGAACTATACCTTATGGAATTTTCATGGTGATACATTAGTTGATGATCAAGTCCAACCACCACCTCAATCTGTGACACCTATAGAACACGTTGATGTGCACAATATACCAATTTTGAATGATAATGTGAATGATTCTTCTAAGATGTTTATGGGTGAAGTGGAACCTAGTGAACCTAATTGTGTAGGCAGTGATGACCCCCCCCCCCCCCCAAAAAAAAAAAATTGAGGTTGCCAATGATTTGCACACGCATAAATACAAAGGAAAGAAGTATGATCGTTTACATCAACTCGCACAGGAACCATTGCACCCAGCTACTGGTTCTTCGCGTTATACCACAATATATGCTCTTATAAAGTTGAATGAATTGAAAACACAATTCAATTTATCGGATGGTGCTACAGGTGGAATTCTTAGATTGTTAAATGACCTACTTCCTGAAGGGAACAACTTGACAACTAGTTATACAAAAATGAAAAACACCGTTAGAGATCTCGGTATGGATTATGTTAAGTATGATGTATGCATTAACAATTGTATGCTATTTTGGAAAGAGCATGAAAAATATAATAGGTGTATAAAATGTGGTTCTTTACGCTACAAGTTTACTTGTCTAGATGAGGCCGGGGTAGAAATTCATAATACTAATGGAAAAAAGAGTACTCTAGGGTTCATAAGAAGGTAATGTGACATTTACCTCTAATCCATGGGCTAAAACGGTTATATAATTTTTTTTTCCGAAACAAGAAAATTTTATTGAAACAAAACAAGAAGAGTACAACGAGAGATTACAATGAAAAATAAATAAAAGATACAATGGAAAATCAAAGCAAAAAATCCTCTAGTTTTAATGAAATCTATAAGAGGGCATGCCCATGAAGTCATTGAAGACAAAACAGAAGAGATCTTTGGGGAATTGGTCTAACCATAGACCATTGTTATGGGCCAAACCTAGGTTAGCAAGCTTATCAGCAGGGCAATTCCCTTCTCTATAGATGTGTGAGCATTTGAAGTTCATATGTGATATTAGATGGAGACAATTAATCCAATCAATTTTTAAAGGCCATGAAGGAAAGAAGCCACTGTTGTTGAAGCAAGAAACAACACTATGAGAGTCACAGTCCAACCAAAAATGAAGCCATCCTTTAGAGAAAGCTATGTCAACAACACTAATAGCTCCATGAAGCTCAGCAAAGAAAGAGTTTTACTAACCGATATTTTGATAAAAGATGCCAAGAAATTCACCCTTGAAACTTCTAAATATGATTCCAAAAGCAGAAGGACCAGGGTTTCCTTTGGATAAACCATTAGAATTGGCTTTATTCCAAGGAAAAGGGGGGGGGGGGGAGTTCCACATGACTGGGGAGATATTTAGATCTTTTCTTAACCCTGGAGGAATGCATAAGTTGTTAAGAATGATCAAGTCATTATGATTTTTGAAGAATCCAGGGGTATATGGACTGATAAAGAAAAGCCAAGCCTTTATGATGCTGCATATAGCAACTTTATTGAGAAGAATGTTCTCAAATCTGAGTTTACTCCTTGCACACCAAATCTTGTAGACAACATAAAGAGAGGCAGCTTTCCAGAGGTTATGTACTTGAGGTCCATGATGAGGATGACTAATAAATGCCTAGAAAACATCAACATCATCAGTGATATGGATCCTTAAGTTGCAAATACCTGCTATCCAGCTCCATAAGAATTTGGCAAAAGAACATTTCATGAAAAGGTGGGCTGCATTTTCTTCATAGTGGAAATTATCACAAAGGAGGCATGTGGAAACCATTGGAATTCCTCTAGATTTAATTCTATCATCCGTGGGCAAAAAGTTATGAAGAAGTCTCCAACTAATCATGGATATTCTAGGAGGAACAAAATTATTCCAAATAACTTTGAAACTAGAATTAGTTTGTGTATCATTTTTAATACAACTGTAAGCTTCTGCAAAAGTTAGATTTCCAGAAAAAGAACTATCCCATATGAGAGAATCAGGTGTATTGACCATTGGAAGTTTCATAGAAATAATAAATGAGCAGATTTGAGGAAAAGAGTTGAGAAAACATGATGGAAGCCTCCAAGAACCTTCATGGATAAGATCAGAAACTTTGGAAATGAAATGAGGAGAGGAATTAATGTTTAAGGAGGAAATAATGGAATAACCAAGCCAATTATCCAGCCAAACATTGATTGAAGTTCCATTGCTAATGATCCATCTAGAATGAAGATTTATGAGAGGCATAGAGTATTTAAAACCAGACCAAATAGAGGATTTGTAATAATGGGATGTACAATTAGAAGCAGAGAGTTTGAATCTAGCTTTAATAAAAGAAGCACTTATGGAATTTTGGTTGAAATATTCCAGGTTGTTTTAAGAAGGGATGCTTTGTTCAGAGTAGCTGTATTTTTTAAACCAATACCTCTATTGATTTTGGAGTCACAAACTTTGCTCTAGGAAACTGTGACTAATTTTCTAGTGCTAATTTCTCCACTCCAAATGAAGTTTCTAGCACTATAGTTGAGAGCTTTGAGAGGGAAATTTAGAAGCTATGAAGGAGGGTACTTTGAAAAAATAACTGGACCAGTTGTACTCTGCTAGCTATAGTGAGAAGAAGACCTTTCCAACTACTAAGTTTGGCAATAGCCTTATCAGCTAGAAGTTGAAGAATTTTTTTCCTGGGAGATCCCACAAAGATGGGAATACCTAAGTAAGTAAAAGGAGTTGAACCTTCTCTAATACCTAAGATGTTGGCAACAATGTTTCTTCTATGAGTAGAGAAAGACCCTAGGTAAAATCTTCTTTTATCTTTGTTTATGAATTGACCTCATGCTTTGCCATAAAGGTCAATGAAGTTGAGGAGATTGGAGAGAGACCTGCTATCAGCTCTTGAGAAGATAATAAGTTCATCAGCATATAGAGAATGAGTAATGGGAGGGCAGCCTCTAGGATGAGAGATATGATTAATTTTCTTTTGAGTGAAAAAGTTAGATAGACCTCTGCTTAGGCTTTCTTCAGCAATACAGAATAAAATAGGAGACAGAGGATCTCCTTATCAAACACCTCTACTACAAGAGAAATAACCCACCGGGGATCCATTAATAAGGATGGAAAGCTTAGCTGATTTGAGAAGAACATGGATCAATTTAATAAAGATTTGGCTAAAACCAAACTTGGATAAAATTTAAAGAAGATAGGCCCAATTGAGAGTATCAAAAGCTTTAGTGATATCCACCTTTAGACCAAGATTCCCACCAAAGGTTTTATTTTCCATAAGATTGAATCCTTTAGATACAACTCTAATACAATCAGTAATGTTTCTACCCTTAATGAAAGAATTTTGTTGATGGGATATGATTTTGGAAGCAAGAGGGTTGATTCTATCTGTAATGATTTTGAGAATGATTTTGAATATAAAGTTGGCTAAAGCAATAGGTCTGAATTGTGTGATCTTTTTAGCACCAATTTCTTTGGGAATGAAAGTGATTAAGCTGGAATTAAAATTTGGCAAAATCCATCCATCAGAGAAGAACTGCTGAACTGCTTCTATAACTTCTTTCTTGATGATATCCCAACATTTTTGGTAAAAAAACTCTAGAAAAACCATCAGGACCAGGGGCACTTATATCATCCATAACAAAGACTGCATTGTGAATTTCCTCTTCAGATGGGATAGAGGTTAACATCTCATTTTCTGAATCAGAAATAAGGGTTGGGATATTGCTTTGAATCTGAATAGGGAAGGGCCAATAGATGAGAGGTCCATAAAGCTTTGAATCTGAATCGGGAAGGGCCAATAGATGATTTAAGGCAGGAGAAAAGAAGAGCTGAGTGGTCAGATATAGATTTGGGCAGAACATCTACACAACAATTTGGACAATTATCAAGCCAGACTTTGGAGCATAAAGTTCTATCCAATCTCTCCTCAACGTGATTAGAAGCATAATTTCCTCTAGCCGAAGTAAATAGGGAGCCTTGAATATTTGGATGAATGAGATGGCAGGTATTAATAAAGGCTTAAAATTTAGCACATGAAGTTCTAGAGGGGAGATTACCACCTATCATGAGCTCCAAGGATGCAATTAAAATCTCTAATGATCATGAAAGGAGAGGATAGGTTGGAAATATCCTGAGTTATATTATACCATAGTGATCTTATATCAATAATGTTTGTCTTGGCATAAACAAAAGTATAATAAGAGAAGGTTCCATCAATCCAGGCAGAAATAGTGACATGTTGATCAGATTTGGAGATAATCGCAGAGTTAGACACATTAGGAGAACCTAAGATCCAAATATTAGGAGATTGATTATCTCTAATATTAGTAGAGATAATATTTAGGTTTAGATAAGACCAATAAGAATCAGATATACATTTCAAGTCAATCATAGGTTCACCAATCCCAATTAAACTGGGGTTGTGAGCCTTACAGAGGTTAGTGAGCTCATCTTGAGAATTTGAGTTCCCTAAGCCTCTAATATTCCAAAAGATAATCTTCATGAAAGAGTTTCAATCGCACTTCTTTGGGTGGGTATGGCCCTCTTATTTGAATCTTGTTCTTGTCTTTCTTGAGTCTTCTTTTAGCTGATTTAGGAAGGACAATGGTGAAGTCCTATCCTTTAGATTCCTTGCATAAAGATTGGAGAATTTTTAAGTCATGGACAATAGGATTATTATCTCCATATTCCAAACTGTCTAGGGTAGGGGATGCTCTCCTCAATAATGGAGTGGCTATTTCCATTCTAGGCTCCTCTAGCTGAGTTTCCCTTTTATCTTCAGTATTACCATTTGTTAGAGGCAGTTTTTGAAACTCCTCTATAGCTTTTGTGTTGATTTTTGGATTGATAGGGTTTTCTTTCTTCTGAGCATTTGCTAATTCTTCTTTTTTGTCTGTAATTTTTTCTGGACTCTTTAGCTATAGGCAGGTGTTATTCTTTTGTGCTATGATCTTCCTTTTGTCTATCAGTATTTCTTGGAATTAAAGGCAGATGAAGTTCAGTGCTTTTTGAATTTCCAATTCCAGAATCAGAGATTATATGCTCATGCAAGCTCTATATGGAATTCTTACGTCGTCCATGAGATTCAACAGAATGGGTAAATTCAAACATTATGTGGAGAGATTTTGCAAAAGATTCATTAAATATTCGACTTGCAATAGAAACTGATGGTTTCATCCTGAATAACATGTTTGGTGGTAAGTATAGTTGTTGGCAAGTGATAATTCAACCTCTCGACCCTCCTCCATCAATGTGTATGAAAAGTGAGTTTTCAATGTTGTCTGTATTGATTCTCGGACCAAAGTCACCATCAAGTAATATTGATGCCTTCCTCCAACCATTGGTCGATGAGTTGAAGATCTTATGGTCTGGAGTTAAGGCTTAGTATGCGTACAAAAATGAGAAATTTCAGTTAAAAACCATGTTGATGTGGGTTATACATGATTTTCCAGCTTATGGGATGTTAAAAGGTTGTTCAACTCAAGGTTACAATGGGTGTCCTATTTGTTCTACAAATACACCTTCTCCATATCTTCCTAAGTCAACGAAATGTTGTTGCCAATAATCTCGTATGTTCCTTCCTAAAAACTATCCTTACAGGTTCGACACATCAAAGAAAACATTTAATGGTAAAATAGAGGATGTTATGGCTCCAAGAAAGTTAACAAGTGTAGAAGTTGAGCAAATAGTGTCACTTATAGCTCGAGAAGCTGTTCAAAAAGAGGGAGAGGGAGACAAAAAGGGAAAGGGAAAGGGGAAAGGGGAAAGGGAAGGGGAATGAGAAGGAGAAGGAGAAGGAGGATGTCATAATGGAAGACGATGATTATCTAAGTGAGGGTGACGATGACAATCTAACGGGTACCAAGGGTTTTTCAAGGAGGTCAATTTTCTTTGACTTAGAGTACTTGAAGGATCTTGATATTATGCATGTTAAAAAGAATGTCACAGAGACTCTTTTAGGTACAATTCTCCCGGTGAAAGGTTCATCAAATAAAGATACGATCAAAGCCCATGAAGAGTTGAAAGATCATTTGAATCTTAAAAGGAAATTGTGGATAAAAGATGTTGAAGGCAGTAACAAAAGGCGGATTCCAAAGGCACCTTTCGCATTAGGAAAGTAAGAGAAATAAGACTTTTTTCGTACACTAAAAATATTAAAGGTACCGATTGGATTTTCATCAAATTTTAGCAACAATGTTAACCTCGATCCACCTGGATTTACCAATCTCAAGTCCCATGATTATCACGTCATAGTGAAACAGTTTCTTCCTGCGTGGCTTATGCATTCATTTCCCGATCATAAGCCTTTGTTTAAAGCTATACAATGGATAATCATATTCTTTAATGTGCTATGTACCAAAGTGATATTTAGGGAACATCTTTTGAAGGCTAAAAATGCACTGGTAGAGGCACTTTGTGTCTTTGAAATTTATTTTCCACCTGCCTTTTTTGTGGTGATAATCCACCTCATGCACCATTTAACCGATGAAGCTTTGACAGCTAGGCCACCAAGATATCGGGCGATGTGGTTGTTTTAGAGAGAAATGGGAAGATATAAAAAATAGTCACGAAATAAGAGATACATTGAAGGGAGCATTGCTAATGCATATTTGTTACATGAAGCTTCTTTGTATTCCATTGAGTACATATCGAAAAGAGGTAAAGGAGCTCATAAGAGAAATCTTGAGGATTTTCTTAATGATGAGTTTGATGACTCGGAATGCCAACGAGCATTGGGTAAAAGAAAATAATTTATCTTAAATAATGTATAATATGAGCAGGTACAAATCTGTAAATATAATAGTTATTTCTTGTGAGGTAGACATATATAGTTAGGCTCATACAAACTTTATGACGATAATTTAATGGGGATTAAGGATAGTGTGGAAGGTGGTGGTGAGTTGGAGGTGAAAGGGAGGTCTTAAACATGGAAGTACTAACGTAGGAAATGTACTGAAACATCTTGAATATTAGAAACCTCCATCAAATCTTGTGCTTTAATGGTGGAATATGTACTCCCGACTTTGAACCAATTTCAAAGTGGCAGAATCAAGCCTTGAGTCTAAAGAACCTAGGTGAAAATATTAATTCAACCCAAAATAGCTTTTGATACCCCAAATCAAAGATTGAGTTTTTCGAACATAGAAATTTCAGAAACAAAATTCAGCAGCTATGGTAAATCGAAATCTTTGAAACCAAACTGGTTCGACTCGATTTTTATCCTAGATCATGAATATCACTATATCAAAGCTCAAATTATAGCCTAAATCCATGAATATTAAAGTCAAACTTATGCCATTTTTATGGAAAATGAATAGCTCGAACGTGTTAACCTCAAAGCTTAAAACCAATATGGTTGGATTCTAGAAACAAATTAGACAATTTTCATTCTGGAATCAACGTAAATGGTATTCTATAAATGTTCGAATTTGACGTCAAATTTTTCAAACACTAAATTCAACAAACAAAGGTAGAAGATGAACTTCAATGCACTCATGCTAGTGGAGTCAAATCCAAGTGCGTATAGTCTTTGACCTAGCGTGTGAGGGGGTGTCTCCAATTAGGAAATTCTTAAATCAGTCAAACCCAGGTCCACCTCTATGACGTATTGAGAAACGTAGTTTCCCCTTACAAATTCCTCTCTATGTAGCTTCATCTTTTCAGACCAAGGGTTGCAAGTATCTTGGAATAGAAGGATCTTCCTAGGTTACCACAGGAGTCCCACTTACACCCAAATATGTTTACAATAGCGGTAGGGCTTTAATGAGCTCCGGAGCTGAGACTCCAACAAGGCCATACCCGAAGTTAGATGCCTCCACCAGGTTGACCCTAGTTATCAAAATGTCCATCAAGGTACCAAACCTCAAGGACTTAGTAGTCTTGGTTCGCCTATTTTATTGACTGTGGTCTTAATATGAAAACTCCCTTCCTCCCGTTCACTTATTGAATCGAACATAGGTTAGAGTCATCCATGAAAGAAGTAATAAACAGATTAAAAAAGAGGCACGATATTTAAAATGAGGTTCATATTTGAAAGGTCAGTCCCACATTTAACCTACTCATCCTCACCTTTATAGGCTTATAAACCTCTACCAGGACTACATTTGCATCCTTCCTCTTTTGACAAACTGAAGCTAAGGTCCCAGCCTCTAGAATAGTCCCCACAAAGATCTCAAAAGCCTTAAGAACTCCCACTTATGTCACAAGCTTGGGCTTAGGTCCCACCCCATAACTTAAAAGATGCCTAACAGTAACAAAGGCCTCAAAAGGGGGTGGAAGCCAACTTCTAGGCCACAATAATTCTATTGTACTCTAACATAATAGGCTCTAGAACCACTAAAAAAGGAACTAAAAAGTTTAAATCTCAAAATGGAGGTCAATTTAAGCAGGAAAATGCAATAAAATATCAATTTACAAAGGGATGGAGGAGTCTATGAAAGAGTGGGACATCATATAGCCTCAGCAGGATCTGAGGTAGCCCAAGCCTACCCAACAAAAAAGAATTTATTCGTCTAGATTTTAGGGGAGTTGTGCTTACTCGTAAATCCCACCATATTGGGCCTATGGGCTAGATACTTTAGACCCATGTTAATAGGCTTGATCTGCTCCTGACCCTATATATTTTGAAGAACTAGGTAGGTGAGACATTTCATCCCCCCCCCCCCCCCACTTGACTCCCTGAAGGCCAGGACCGTAGCCATCAAAATCCTCCACAAATTATCCACTAAATAAGAAAGGGTTATATAAATACCCTTCAGGATTATGATCACAGATAGGTTTAGGGGAAATATGTCTCCATATTGAAGAAAGGACTAATAGAAGATCATATAGTTGGCCTCCATGGAGCAGGCTCTCTTAATGGTCTCAGCAACCTTTGAAAGTACAATGGATTTGATAAGTTCTCCAGAACTTGTCAAGATCTTGTTCACTGACACGTAAGGCATGGTGTACCCCATCAGCAAAGTCATGAATGTAGACCCCATCGTATTTCATCACCATTGTGCCAAGTGGAAATGATCCACTGGAAAAATGAGCCAAGCGATCAGCATTCGGCTCCGCCAAGGTAGGCATAGAACCCTAGGGCCTTACAACTGATAAAGGCTTGGGTGCAAGAATTTTGAAGGGAAAATCTTCTGAAATGACATTTCTCACTTAAAAAAAAATTCTTTCTTACTTGGGGAAGCTTTGAAAGAGAAAAAATGGAAGTTAGCGGTGAAGAGTTATGTACAATTCAAGGGGGATGTTCTATATCCTCCAAGGCCTAGCATTCCTACCTTTGCTATCTCCAAAATTTAGATGCATCAATTATATCCAAGATCTTAGTCTCCAACACATATACCTAATCACGTACAAGCTCCTTCCCAACATGATCTAGTGATGATGGAAATCTCAGTGCTCAGTTATGACTCTAGCCCCAATTTGCACATTGGATAAATATTGCCCCTTGCAACATTTGCAAAAGGCAACAAGGGGATACTAATGATACCCTATTTCATACTTGATAATTTAAAGTCTCTTCAAAATCTCCAACTAACCCCAAGGTAGGGCAGGGGTCTTAAGGACAACCATTGACCTAAAACGACCAACTACCTATCTTATAATTCCTCGGTAAGATATGGTGCAATGGTGGAACTCAGTCGTGCATTCTTTCCATAGAGAAAGTTGGTTGGCCTAGCGTACCCCCTTTAGAAAGATCTGAGTCCTCAAGACCTGGGTTTCATTATAATCGATGCCCTTAATCAACCACATATCGAGGGATTATAGCCTCGGGATGTCATCCATTCCTCAGTACTAAGATTTGATGACACATGGTACTTCAGGATCCATTCCCATCAACTCCACGATCTCTATAAACATTTGAGCCTCTAGAAAGTGAACTTCTAAGCTGTCTGGCAGAGTAGGTGAGAAGAAGAACACTATTCCACCTACCACCACTTGCATTGAATGCTACCATTAACATTAAAATCACACAATGACCATATTAATCCTCTTGTAAATACGTTGCCCAAAACTCCACCCTCTTCTTACCTCGGCAAGCCTCAAAGTTGTCAAAGCCATATTATGACAAACTAGTCATTCTCTTTCCCAGAGTTCTCTTATAAATAGAAGTTTGTTAGAAGGTGGAAAAAGGATCAATCTCAATCATCCAAAGATATTAGATCATTCAAAAAATCACACTCACAAGAGTCCTAGCATTCCACACGTGTCTCCACCTTGTTGTATACTCATAATCCACTGCTGTGAGGTCTATATTTGTATTTGGACGAGTCCCATTATTCACACACTTTTTGTATCTTCTAAGAGCCCTTAAAAAGTACCTACTCACCCTTAGATAAGTCATTTAGTTACTTCCTAAGGTCCTTTGTACCGTTAACAAAGGTCGTAGGACCTTAAACTCCTTTGAACAAAGCTCAAATGGTCTCTTACACTGTAAAACAAATAAGCATAACACCTTTTTACAGTGGACGTAGGACCATCTTATGAGGTTTGAACCACTTTAAACCTTTATCTCACACTTGACACTTCTCTCCTATTACCCGTTTGAGGGCCAAAAGGATTACATATGCGTCTAAAGTCACTTACGATTTTAACACTCATCATAAATTGTCATGATATATGTCAAATCTTATTAGGATTGATGAATATCGTGTTCGATATATATTTAAATGATTTAAGATAACTTATATTGATGAAAACCTGAAATCATTATGAACCCTAACATCCATCATGTCAAAATTGATGCTTTAAACCTTATTTTGATATTTTAACTTTATCAATGTTCCTAGATTTTTAGATTCATATTTATAACAAATTATCGATGATATATAAGGTGTATTTGGATCATTTTAAGGTTTGAATAATATTTGAAGATAATTTGGGGTGAAAAGGACCAAGTTGGGTAGGTTTTGAGCAATTTTTGGAATTTCATCTGAGACACTTTTCTACCAGAGCTCTGAATAGGGGAAATGAGTACGATTCTAAACTAGCCCCATGCGCATAGATATGGGTAGATAATTAGGGATGTTGGTTTCATGTGCACGACTGACTATTATCCTCGTACACATGGATATCGATAAAAAGTTAAGGTGTTGATATTTTTTAGGGCTTGGGTTTTTTGTATAAGATTCATTTAAAGGTTTTGATTGGAGACTTCGGGATCAAATCTTACTATAATAATCTAAGTTAAGAGATATAGGATTTACTTCACGGATTCATTAAGACGTTGGGAAGGTATAAGCAAGTCTAACGTAAGAGTTTCACATTGTCATGGTGAATCTTTTTTATGTTTAGCCCAACATATATATGTTTGTGTGTTATTTGTGGACATACCATATTTACGTATTCGTTCTTAGATAATTTATCGATAGGGTTATGGATTTTAATGGATTATTGGGCGATGGACCCCGCTCTTAGTTTAATAGAAGGTTGTAAGGAGGTCAGTGTTTTAATCGTTTGTTTAGTTTGCCACCGCCTCACTACATGGATACAATATTTACTTGACCGTTGGCTAGCATGGTATTTGACTAGACGATGGGGTGCTTGCATAACAATCCCTTCGAAGGTTGATGCCTTCGTGTGGTACATGAGATTTATAGATATTTCTTAGTCCAGTAATGGAAATGTTAGTTGAATGTACTATGTCACGTTATTGGTTATCATAAGATTGTGTGTATTTTATTTTTCAGTTGACATGAGTAAGAATTGTGTTGAGTAGTACTCTTTATTTATGTAGGGGCTACATTGAATTGAAGTTTCAAGGAAATATGATAGAATTCTCCTGAGTCTAGAGGATGAGACATATTAGGATTTCTTATTCCTCAGGATGGGATACACGTAGTAGACTATGTCAAGTATGATTGTGTGGTAAGGTATCACTTGCATACGAGTGTCGAAGGGTTATAATGATTACATAAATGAGTCACATGATTGTTAATAGATTACTATAGCAAGTATTTCCTTTAATGTTATAGGCTTTGATACAAAATATAATAAAAATTCATTTCTAGGTGTTCATAGGCAAGAACAGTAGGGCTTAATAATCAAACTGGCCACGTTCGCATTTCGATCACTTTTCCATTCTTAGATTATGTTGTTATTTCATACAGTTATTCACTTTCAGACTCTTTTGGACTTAGATATTTGTATGGACCGTCTTTGTCCTAGTTTTGTAATTTTAACTGGGATTATTTAAGAGATTTGAGATTATGTTATTTATTTATTATGGATGTCGAGATAGTGATTTATTCAGTATTAATTGTTTTTATTTTATCACATGTTATTGATGGTTTAAATTAATTAGAATATGTTATTAGTATGATGAATCTGATAATGATATAAATTGGCTTAATATTCCCTATCTTCTACATATAAGAATGTCTAACCAGTATGTAAGAAAATAAGTGGGGTTAGAACGTAGTTCGAGCATTAAGGTTTTAATTATTTTTATTTTGTCACATGTTGTAGATGATTTAAATTCATTACAGTCTTTTACTAATATCATGTATATGAGAATGATATAAATTTTATTTAACATTCCTTATTTTTTGCGTATCGAAATGGCCAACCAGTATGTGAGAAAACAGGGGGTATTACAACGTAGTTCAAGCATCAAGGTTTTAAATGCACTTTTTCTAATTGAAGAAGTAGTTTGAAAAGGTGTTTACTTAAAATTAGAAAGCAAATGATTTGTATAGGTAAATTAGTCATGTTAAACCAAGTTAAAAAATTTATGGTTGAGAGCCCTAGTGTCAAGGAAAGTTCATTGACATTTTCCATGTCAAGTGCCAAACATCATTGCCCTTAAACTAATGTTTTTTTGCTCGATTGAAAATCTATGTTGATATGTTTGGATACTATTTTTTAGTGTTCTAAATTGTTGTTAAATTCTTCAAAATCCCGCTACCATGTTCTCATTCATTTAGGAAGTTTCCTTTTAGGGACTATTTAGTCTTCCTATGTATGCCAAAAAACAACAAGTACCGTTTGTTTTATAAAAAATATTAGGTTTGTATAAAAATGGGTGTTTTGGTCATCTTTTCAAAATTGGAAACTATACTTTAAAACCATGTTTATTGTTCTCTTTTAGTACTCCTTGGAAATTTTACTTAGAGTAAAGTTGAGCTATAAGGGTGTAAGGTTTCCCAAGAGCGACGACAGTGGATAATATAAAGCGAAATGTGATTTGTAAGAAAAAATAAATCATTAGAGGTGTAACCTCTCTTGTGAAGTGTATAACATATTTAAATCACTAGAAGATGTGGAAGAGTGTCCAGGGAGTAGTTACCTAAATGAAATATATTTTTCCTTAGATGCAAGATTATTTTGTTGTTGTTTCATCCAAGAAATGCTTATGTGTTCCTCTTTGTTATTTATCCAAACTTGGGGAAGTACTTGTCTGGTGAAGGAAGAAATGGAGTTTACCTAGAGGTGCATTCTTAAAGTTTAAAGGGTTTTTTCAAATTTAAATGCAGTTATGTGGGTTTTCTAATCGATCGGACCAAAAATAGATATTTGTTTACAAGTGTAGAAGAAAAATGAACAGTTTTTGAATGTTTGCACATTTATAGAATGGGAGTAGACGTACACCATTTATAAGGAAATAGTTATGGTAAAAATACTAAAGAGACCTTCAAATACACTCGAGTGTCTCTAGTCGGCAAAATAGTGGGAAACATTGACTAGGCCATCGAATCATCGAAATTAAGAGGGTTTTAATGTAACGTAATCAGGAGAAATCTTTAGAGAGATGTCATACAACATTTTGACATTTTAATGGCATTCCAATCCATGCTAAACTACATTTTGGGGGTTTGGGTTGTGCCCGACCTAGGTTGATGATCATGGAGTGTTCAATGGGTAGCCTTTTCTCATCACAAGGTTTGGAATTGGTCCGAGAGGAGGTTGAACGAAAATGGAAATAAGAAGATGATGAATAATCTAGGTAGAACAACTTTTTGTTGTAGATATTGTAGGGTGTGAATTGAGAGTGTCTACAACCACTACATTAGTTCCCAAATAAAGTACAACAGATACCCAATCTTAAGCATCGGAATTATGTGGTAGGCATGTTTCACCCTTAGTTTTTTTAATGTAGATGGTGGTGCAATGGAGTGAATTACCCTCCACCAACCCCTTCTTTTACTTGAATTTTTACTCTTTGATCCTCTACTTTCCTCATATGGTGTTGGTGCATGTGTTGGTTTTTGTGGTTTACCATGGGCATACCCCTACATTTGCCATTGCTATTACCATCCTTATCAACCATTGACCTCACTAACGGGGATGACATTATTTTTGCCATTAAACTCACCAAATGTGTCTCCTTACAATAGAAGGAAGTGTTTCGGTTATAAATAAAAAATTCAATGATATATATTTGCTCAACACTTAGGATGTTTCTCTTTATTATATTCAATATAAAGCTAAATATTACAAGTGGTATTGACTTTATACTTCATCTAAGGTGGTTCAACAAGGCTTGATGCCTTTGTGATGAGGATAGACTCTTATGAATCAATATATTGGCTTATCTAAATTCTTATTCCTCACTCAGGACTCACATAATAATAAAATAGGCCATGCCACCTAAGTATAATGCTTAATATATAATAAATGAGACATAAGTTGTCTGAATACTCTTTAAAAATTCTACCAATAACTCTTAACTCTTTTGGTAAAATCATTATTTTACTCGGTCACCTGAACCATACCCATGTATCTTTTATGTAACCCGTTGTTGGGAGTAATTGGGATGTGACAATTTAGGCATGAGCGTCCGTGAGTAAGTTATGATTTTTTGGAGTAAGGTAATATTGTTGGAAGGTCTTTTAAGTGAGTTGTGACTGTTTTGGGGGTCATTTAATGGTATAAGATAAACTAGGAGTGGGGAATGGGGAATGGGGGTTGGTAGAATAGTGCATGTACTTTCTACCAAACCTCCATATTGGTCTAAGAAGCTTGGTGCTATTAAGGTTGTTATTGATGGTGTATATATGGCCCAAATCCCCCTATGATTTAAAAAGTTTGGTTGATGTTGATTCATCCCTGACATAGCTTCTCTTCTCCATAACATTGGGAAAGATGAGTAGGAAATCGTCTTTTGGTATACGTACCAATATGTGACTTTTAGTCTTGAGGTTGGTTATTACAAAGGAGAATTAAAGTCATTTACTGGGAATAAGAGGCATGTATTTAACCCCTAAAGTTTAATGGTGATGTTCAACACTTAATATTGCTTAAAAGGGGGTAAATTAAAATCATAATATAGGTTAGAAGGTATGGGCCATCTTTCAAATTACGAAATAGATGGGTTAAGGTCGCTATGCTTATATTATGACCTCGAGCTCATGGTTTGAGGTTGGAAATCATAATTTTTATTATCATTAAGATAATATTGTTTCTTTTATAACATCACACCGGAAATAATTTGTAAACTAAATGAAAAGTCATTGAGTTAGTTACTCGATACATCTGCCACAAGTGAGATTTTAAGGGTCACAAGTTGTTATTGTGAAGTAGGTAAGGACTCAGATTGATATTACTGGTGACATTATTGAGAGACAAATTTAATTACCCCTAATCTTATAAATATCCATTAACTTCCACTTGGTTTTCGCACGCTTTACAACAATTTTCAAACTCCTCATATTTGTTTTGTCTCGATATTTATTTTCTTTCAATTATCTTCATTACCTCATATACCTTAAAAGATCATCACCAAGATTTTGAACCTTATTCTTTCCATTATCTCTCATATTTTCTTTTTTCTAAGCCATCTAACCACAATACTAACACTTTATCTTTATATCTCAAAGTCCATGTGCATATATGTAGAAAGTAAATCTATCAATTCATTTATGCATATTATTTCTATTTTTTTTTTTTTTTTCATGTCCTCTCGCGAGAAATGACTGAAATAATTTCATGTTTTTTTCATCCTACCAAAGTAAGTTTAAACTTTCGCTACATTTTTAGTGTTTTTTGTTTTATTTTAAGGAGTTACTCGATATATTTTTGCTTCTTCTTTCATGTTGTTTAGTTGTATTTCTGGATAGTTACTGGAGAAGGTTTTTTTTTCTCAAGTGTTGTGTTAATGTGGGCATGTGTTGATGTTAGGGTTTAATAAATAATGTAGTGTGGAAGGTAAACGAAAATCTAATTTCTATCGTGTTCAAAATTTTACCAGTACAATAGTTTTAACAAAAAAACTATTATTATTAAATGTTGCTTGATATTTACTCAACTAAATGAAGCAAGTGATTTCTTAAAAATTTAAAATTTTCACTTTGTCCCATAGAATCCCAATAATTTTTGCTTTTCCATTTTATATGTTGAAATAAACAGGACACAATATTTTGTTTGAATTTTCTCCCTCCTTCTCATTAAGTCCTTTATATTTGTAGTATGTGGTGTGCATTTCCATTCGTGTGTTTAATAAGATATTTTATTTTCAACTAAAAGTTTGTACTAAAAGTATTTCAATTTTTTTATAAGTAAATGATTCATCGAAAGAAAAACCCTCCTAAGGGGTTAGAATCCCGTATATAGGCACTATACCTAAAAAATAAAAACAAGGCAACCGAACTCTCAACTCAATCAGAAAGAAGTCTCCCCGGCTAAGTCCTCCACGAATCCCATGACCGAGGAAACAGACAAAATGTGATTATTATTGTGTCCCTTATAAAAAAAGATGAACTGAAGTCTTGATGGCGCTTTATCCTTCCCTTTGAAGAACCCCTTATTTATCTCCTTCCAAACCGTCCAAAAAGTACAATGTGGTACCATCCTCCAGACTTTCCTTTCACCCTTCCAACCCCTTGTGATTTGGCATGTCTCTACCCCCTCATGCAAGATTGTGGCATAACTCACCAAACCCAAAAAAGGTATAGGAAGATGTCCTACATCCCCCTCATGACCCAATAATGCAGACGTAAATGGTTAGTCATCTCCTACACAATATTGCACAACCAACACCGACTGTCCATATATATCCCTCTCCTTTGTAACCCCTTTATATTCAATATAGCTTGTCTCGCATAAGTCCATACAAAGAATATAACTTTCAAAGGTGCCTTTTCCCTCCACACTTCCTTCAAAGGAAAAAAATGCTCTCAAAATCCCTCAGCACCTATTAAAAGTTCTTAAACGTGAAGACCTCCTTTCCCACTCGACCATCTCAAAGCATCCTCCCCTTTTGTTGGTGCTGTTGTCATTCCCAACTAGTCTAATAAGTCTTTCACCTCCTCCAATTCTCAGTCCTAAAGTCTCCATCTAAATTTTTATTCCACATAATACGCTCCCCACCCCTTAGCACATGATTCGCTACCAACCCCTCCTTACCCCTACCTAGATGGTATTTCACTGGGAAAAGATCCTCCAAAGTTCCATCCTTCCCATATATATCCTTCCAAAATATAGTTTTTTCCCTCTCCCTAACTAGATGGTCGTGTGTTGTGCAAATATCTCCCAACCCTACACAATGTTTTTACACAACCCCACTCTTTGAGCGAACCTCCTCACCCAGGGACCCCATCCAAAGCGAGAGAATCCACTCCCAGCCACCACTACTTTACTCCACATCCTATTTTCCTCTTTACTAAATCTCCATAACCACTTTACCAATAAGGCGTTATTGAAATGATATAAGCTCCTCACTCCCCCCAACCCCCTAATTGTCTTGCAAACCTCCTCCCAACTTACCAGAGAGTATTTAAAGCCTTCCTTAGTCCCACTCCACAAGAAATCTCTCATTATCTTTTCTAACCACTTTTTGACTAATCCTAGAAGAGGTCAAATCGACATGAAGTAAAATGAAAAATGTATAATACGCTTTTGATCAACGTTAGTCTCCCCTTTAGAAATAAATCCATTATTACAGACAGGAGACCACCTTCTGATCCTATCGAGGACCGAGTCCCATATGTATCTAAACTTAAACTTGTCCACTAGAGGTAGGCCAAAATATATAAAGGGGAGTGTTCAACCCTGTAACCTAACACTCTAGCCGAAACACCCACATTATCCACTCCCTTAACTAAAATCATCTTGCATTTCCCCACATTGATATGCAGACCCGGCACAACCTCGAGGCAAAGAAACAATAACCTCAATGACTGCATGTGCTCCACGGTCGCATCATAAAAATAATGGTGTCATCTACAAATAATAGGTGTGAGACTCGGATATCTTGGTCATTGTAAGTACCAATCTGAAACCCAATGATCCATCCTAAATCGACTGTCCAACCAATGATCCTAGTGAATCCCTCCACCATGAGAATGAAAAGGAAAGAGGATAGAGGATCTCCCTATCGGAGACCTCTAGAAATAGGAAAGACGCCATTTGGAACCATTTATCAAGACAAAAAATTTAACAAAAGATATGCAACTTTTAATCTAGATACACTATCACTCCGCAAAACCTATCCTCTTTAGTATATATAAAAGGAACCCCCAATTTATATGATCATATGCCATCTCGATATCAAGCTAACATATAATACCCAACTCTCCACTCCTCATTTGCGCCTCAATACACTCATTTTCCTCTAACACCGAATCCAAAAAATTTCTCCCACCAACAAAAATGTTTTGCGTCTCAGAAATAAGAGGATCAATCACCCTTCTAAGTTTAACTGAAATCATTGTGGAGAGAAGTTTATACACACTCCTAATTAAAGTGGTCGATTAAAAATCCCTCACATCCACCGACCCTAATATCTTGGGAATCAGCGTTATAAAAGTTGTGTTCATACTTCTAAGGAAATAGACCCATTAATAGAACTCGATGAACAAGGCCATTACCCCCCCCCCCCCCCCCATAATTGGACATCAATGTTTAAACAAGTCCATAGTGAACCTATCAGGGTTGGGCGCCTTATCTCCATCCATCTCCCTCAAAACTTTCACTACTTCCTCCTCCATTAATAAGCCTCCTAACCTATCAGAATCCATTACCAAAATGTTCCCTACATGTATCTCCTCTGGACTGGGTCTCCATGATTACTCCTTCATGTACAACCTCTCATAAATATGAAAGATGCCCTGCATACCTCCCCTCCTCAGTAAACTCCTCATCATCCACTACAATCTTCCCACTATGGTTAAAGAGACAATGACAGTTAGCCACTTTAAGGAAAAATTTAGTGTTCTTATCCCTTTCCTTCGACCACAATGCCCTCGATTTTTGATATACCCATTTATATCCTCGACCTGGCTGAAGATTACCTCCAAACGGACGACCCCTCAGGGGCCGACCCTTCACCAGGCTCAAGATGACCCTACGAGGGGCCGACCCTTCACCAGGCTCCAGACGACCCTACGAGGGGCCGATAGTACGAGGCCAGAATTGGATCAGGCTCACTGCTAGAAGGAACTTTGCCCTCGGCCTCGGCTCATAGGCCGAGGGTGACATCATCACAGCGCGTGGTTTGGGAGACGCGTGGAACAGTGCGCGTGAGGCTCACATGGCACAGGGGAGACCGTTATAACAAAATCACACCCTCACGTGAGGGAATATTATGTCATCATTTGGCATCTACAGGTGTCCACAGGGGATTGGCTAGATCATGATTCACATGCACCATGCATACTTGGGGGGTACACTACACCCCCCAAGACCTATGTATACCTGTCACCTACAACCTTACAAGGGATCGATCCATTAACTGCAACCCTAGCTAAAACTCTGCTTGTACACACAGTAGAGAGAGAGAGAGAGGGTTATGTGCATTGTATCCAAGGCCATTAGTGCCCATATTGAGTGGATCACACACTCACAGTGGATGTAGGCCAAATTGGCTGAACCACTATACACCATTGTCTTATTTCCTCTTATACTCATCCCCTTCTACATACTTATACACTTATACATCTCAATGGCTGCTACTGTTTGAGCTCACTATCACTTATCCGGTGGTGCTAAATCTTAGCATCATCAGTTTGGCGCCGTCTGTGGGAAGACGAAGACATCTCTTCCTTTGTACAGCTTGACCTCATTAGGCACTCTGGTGGTGAACCAGTTCTCCCCCTGAGAGGAGGTGTTTCACCATTGAAAGAGACCCGATAAGGTTCCCAAGCTCACCAGTCTTTTTTCCAGTTCAGCTTTTCATAGTTCAAGTACATGGCACCTGAGATGCCACCACCACCACTTCCCCCGCCGGATGAGGGGGGAAGACCCAGTTCCAGTCAGCCGCCGCCTCAGTCTGAGATGGCTGATGTGGCGGCAGCCCTAAAGTCTCTGGCAGCAAGCCAGCGGATGATGCAGGAGCAGTTCACAGCTCTAAGTTAGAACATACTGAGACCACCAGGGGTTTCACCCGAGATGATTACTCCAGCAGCAGCTCCAGGACAGCATGAGGCCAGGGACCACCCCAGGCACCATGCAAAGACCTGCCACCCCCTCAGCGGCGTAGGGATGTTGCTGACCCCCGGCGTCTACGCCTGGGGAGGCAAGGAAACCCTTGCCCTGAGGACAGGTATGACGATCTGGAGGGAGAGGAGGCCCCAATAGAATGCTGGGAACCGTATGAGGTCTCCAACAATACTGTACGACCTCTCCAGGATAGTAGAGGAAAGTGCGGAAGACCAAACCCTGATGATCGCCCGAGAGGCTCTGCTTTTGATCGCTTGAGCAGGGGGTCAGCCTTTGAGAGGTTGGACCCAGTAAATGACCTACGGGAAAAATTGTCCAGGTCAAGAAGTGCTGCAAGGTCCAAGAGGGAGGCGACAGATGGACGACCCCAAGGACGAGACGACGGTCAAAGGGAAGTAAATAGCCGACACAGGGCTGCCGCAGCAGAACCCTCCGTCCACCTCAGAGAGGCGGCAGGGGATAACATCGGCCAGTCCGACCCTGTGAGGCCCTGGAATGACTCAATCCAGCGACTAGAGGATAAGATCGGTGATATACTAAAGAGTCGGGACCCTCTTCAGAGGGGATACACCATAGGCTCACCCTTTGTAGCAAAGATAGTCAACTTCCCTACGCCGTCAAAGTTCAAGCCACCTGTGGTCACCCCAAGATATGACGGGAGCACCAACCCCGTCCACCATGTGGAGATGTATCAGTCAACGGAAGACATATACTCTATCTCAGATGATATGAGGTGTCGTGCCTTCTCTGGTACCCTGACAGGGGCTGCGCATGTCTGGTACACATCTCTTCAGAAAAATTCCATTGAAAACTTTAAGCAGCTGGCAGACCTTTTCATCCACAACTTTTGCTTTGGGGTGAGGCCACAGAAGAAGACAACCCACTTGCTCTATGTTATGCAGGGGAAGAATGAGAGTCTGAGGGACTACATAGCCAGATTCAATAAGGAGAAGATGGAGGTGGAAGATTATGAGGAGAGCATAGCTATGACAACCCTGATGGGAGGACTCCAAAAGGGGAAGCTGTTATGGAAGTTTGCTGAAGACCCTCCGAGGATGATGGCTGAACTGCTGTCGACAGCAGGAAAGGTGATGAACGCCGAAGAGGCGATGGCTGCAAAATATGAAGACGAAAAAGGGAGTGCTAGTGGGGGTAAATACCCTAAGAAGAATAAAGAGGGGAAGAAGAGGTCCACGGATGACAAGTTTGCTGGCTACACCCCTCTAACGGTCGGTTGTGAACAGATTCTCAATGAGATAAAGAGTGACCGGTCCCTGAAGTGGCCTGAGAAGCTGAGGGAACCCCCCGGCAAGAGGAATAAGAACCTGTGGTGTGAATTTCATCAAGACCACAGCCACGTAACGGACAAATGCTTCGCTCTGAAAGATGAGATTGAGAAGATGATGAAGGAAGGGAAGCTCAGAAAGTACGTTGACAAAGGTGCCTTCAAGAGGGTCCGAGGGGACGATCCCAGAAAGAAGCGAGGCGATGCATGCAGAGAAGGTCCTTAAAAAAGAGGGGACGACCATTCTGACGATGAGGACGACCCTGACCTCCCGCCGAGAGACGACCACGACCCTATCAAGAGGCTTAATATGATCTCTCTCGGAGTGGGAATGATCTCCGGGGGTCTGGCAGGAGGAGGGTCTGAGGTCGCCGGCAGGAAGGCCCATGTGGCTGAGGCCAAGGCAGTAACGAAGGCAGTACACTCGACCTCTCTGGAGGTCAAGTCAGAAAAGAGGAAGAAGGTTGATATGGACACACTGATAGTGGGGTTTTCAAGAATGGACTTCAAAGGCCTCTTATCCCCACATGATGACCCTCTCGTCATCACTACCAGGGTGCACGAATGCGAGGTGCCGAGGATCTTGGTAGATGGGGGTAGCTCTGCAGATGTGATGTTTTGGCCGTGCTTCAAAGCCTTGGGTCTTAGACGTGCTAGACTCGTCCCCTACCATCATCCATTGATTGGGTTCAGTGGGGAAAAGGTTCATCCCCTTGGGGTATATGAGGCCGATGTGAGGATGGGGGACGAATGGCCGAGATGGCTCACCAAGAAGATCAGCTTCTTTGTGATGGATGAGCATGTGCTTTCGGCCTACAACATTATACTAGGGCGTGTGGACCTCAAGGGGTTTGAAGCTGTGCCATCTACGGTCCATCAGATGGTCAAATTTCTTACCCCTTACGGGGTGAAGGAAGTTCAGGGAGACCAGACGACAGCGCGAGAGTGTTACTATAACTCCGCTGAGGAAAGGGAGGCACTCAAGAGGGCTACGACCACTTACAATAGTGATATCCTAGACCCCAGGGATGAGATGAAGCTAAAAAAAGGAGAGGCCGCGGAAGAGGTAGAATCCATCATCCTCGATGAGGATGACCCGGAAAAAATCGTCCAAGTCGGCAAGCCTCTGAAGCCCAACATCAAGGAAGACCTCATTCAACTGTTGAGGAAAAGGCGAAGCGTCTTCGCCTGGAGTCATGTAGATATGCCAGGGATTGACCCTGAAATCATGTGCCACAAGCTCAATGTGGTAGAGGGAGTGAAGCCGGTAAAGCAGAAGAGGATAATTTACTCCAGAGAAAAGTATGAGGTCATCAGGGACGAGGTCAAAAAATTAGAAGACACTGAATTTATCAGAGAGGTCATCTACCCTGAATGGTTATCCAATGCAGTCATTATCCCAAAGGCTAACAGGAAGTGGAGAATGTGCGTCGACTTCACAGACCTCAACAAGCACTGTCCCAAAGACAGCTTCCCTCTCCCCCGCATTGACCAGATGGTAGATGCCACCGCAGGCCATGAGCTCATGAGCTTTATAGATGCCTATTCAGGGTATAACCAGATCTTCATGAACCCTGAAGACTCGGAGAGGACAGCCTTCATGACCGACAAGGGGACATACTGTTACAGGGTCATGCCCTTTGGCCTAAAAAATGCTGGGGCAACGTACCAGCGCCTCGTAAATAAAATGTTTGAAGACCAAATTGGGAAGTCTATGGAGGTCTACATAGATGACATGCTGACCAAGAGTCTGAAGGCAGAGGATCATGTGGCAGACCTGGAGAGGACCTTTAATACGATGGACAAATACAAGATGAAGCTTAATCCGGCCAAGTGTGTATTCGGGGTCGGAGCAGGGAAGTTCTTGGGGTTCATTGTCAATCAAAGAGGCATCGAGGCCAACCTTGAAAAGATAAAGGCCCTTGTTGAAATGAAGACCCCCAAGTCCATTAAAGACGTTCAGAGGCTCACAGGGAGAGTTGCTGCCTTGAACAGGTTCGTGTCTAGGGCCACAGACAAGTGCTTGCCATTTTTCAAGATCCTTAGGAAGGCCTTCGAATGGAGTGAAGAGTGTGATGAGCCTTTCAAGGACCTAAAGTCATACTTAGGGTCTCCCTTGCTGCTGTCACGACCCGTGCAAGGTGAACGACTTTATGTGTACCTCGCCGTCTCAGAGTAGGCCATCAGTGCATCCATTGTAAGAGACGAAGACGGGATACAGAAGCCTGTGTATTTTAACAGCAAGGCACTCCAGGGGGCAAAGCAAAGATACCCGAGGATGGAGAAGTTGGCCTACGCCTTGATCCATGCCTCAAGGAAGATGAAGCCGTACTTCCAGTCCCATACAATGGTCATCCTCATCGACTCTCCTCTTAGGCAGGTCTTACACAAGCCAGAGAAATCAGGCAGGTTGATGGCCTGGGCTATAGATCTGGGGGAGTTTGACATTGTGTATCAGCCTAGGGCGGCCATTAAGGGGCAGGCATTGGCAGACTTCGTGGCTGAGTTCACTTGGGAAGATGATGAAGCCGAGGGTGAGACCCTCGGGAAGACAGATACACAACAAGACAGACCCACTGACACACCCGCAGATAGGGCTGAGACAAGCACCGCTAGAAGGAAAGCGGCTAAAAACTAAGAGGGAAGATACATATTTAGACAGGGATCGCTCTCCGAGGGAAGTTTCTCAGAAGAATGCACTGTGTGAAATCTCTTCATTGACGGGTCCTCTTGCGAAAGCGGGAGCGGAGCTGGGTTAATAGTATCAGCATCCGACGACACAGATATTGAGTACGCCCTGAGGTTCAACTTCAAAGCCTCCAACAGTGAGGCTGAATATGAGGCCTTAGTAGCAGGCCTCTCCTTGGCCAAGTCTCTTAGTGTCGGCTAGATTTTGGTCCATAGTGATTCAAGGCTAGTAGTGAATCAGATACTAGGAGCCTACGAGGCTAAGGACGAGAGGATGGCTAGGTACCTTAAGAAGGTGAGGTCATTACTGAAGGGCTTCAGAGAAGTGAAATTAAAGAGGATACCTAGGCTTGACAATGGCCGTGCTGATGCCCTTACGAGGTTGGCCTCGGCAACTAGGATAGACATCAGGAGGACGGTACCAGTAGAAATTTTGCTTCAGCCAACTATTGAAGACGCCGAGGGAACACTTGGCAATTGCCTAAATGTTTCTCAGGAAGCTTCGTGGATGGAACCTCTGATTAGATACATTAAAGAGGGTGAGATGCCAGAAGCAAGGCAAGAAAGGAAGAAGCTGAGGCACAGGGCTGCAAAATTCACTGTCATCGGAGACACCTTGTACAAAAAGGGGTTTTTGCTCCCCTTACTTAGGTGTGCGCATCCCTCAGAAGTCCCTTCCATTTTTCAAGATGTGCACGAAGGATCCTGCTCAAGCCACATCGGGGCAGATCCTTAGCAAAGAGGGTGATCACCCAGGGGTACTGGTGGCCGACCTTGGGGAAAGACGCAGCGGCATATGTAAAAACGTGTGACAAATGTCAAAGATTTGCCACCATCCCTCACCAGCCCCATTAGCCTCTTACTTCCATTATATCCCCATGGCCATTTGCAGTGTGGGGAATTGACCTAGTAGGACCCTTGCCTAGGGCCATCAATAACTATCGATTCTCCATCGTAGCCATTGATTATTTTTCGAAATGGGTGGAAGCGGAGCCGATGGTGACGATCACCGAGCAGAAGACCTTCCAGTTCATCTGGAAAAATATTATATGCAGGTATGGTCTCCCCAACACCCTCATCTCGGATAACGGGACTCAGTTCAAGAATGCCTCTCTATAGAAGTACTGTGAAAGGGTGAGTATCAAATAATTTTTCTCCACCCCTGGCCGACCTCAGGCCAATGGGCAAACAGAAGTTACAAACAGGACAATCCTAGATGGAATCAAGAAGAGGCTTGAGGAGGCAAAAGGAAGATGGGTAGAGGAGTTATATGCCGTGCTGTGGGCATACAGGACGACAGTGAGGACCTCTATCGGAGAGACCCCATTCATGCTAGCTTATGGATCAGAAGCCGTCATCCCCACCAAGATTGAGTTTCCTACGCATAGAGTCCAAATGTATAACCCCCAGAAAAATGCGGAAGAGAGGAGACTCGACTTAGACCTGATTGAGGAAAGGAGGGAGGACGCTGAGATAAGGCAGGCTTCGTACCAGCAGAGGACCGCAAAGTTCTACAATCAGAGGGTGAAACAGAGGCCTATCGCAGTGGGGGACTTAGTCCTCAAGAAGACTTGGCAAAAGCCCAACAAGCTCCATCCTAATTGGCATGGCCCATATAGGGTCATCGATGAAGTCGTCCCTGGGACCTATAGACTAGAAAACCTAGAAGGGGAACCTTTTTCCAACCCCTGGAATGCAGATCATTTGAAGAAATACTATCAGTAGTGTTGTAAGGTCTTGATATACCATAATTGTAATAAGAGTTGCTCCAACAGTTTACTTTGGAAATTAATGAGAAATATCAGTGTTTCCCATCAACCTGTGGTTATCAGTTCTAGTACGCATGGAAAAAACTACAGAGAACCACCCTCGGCTATAATGAGGGCCAGTGGAGGGGACGACCCCACCATTGTCCTCAAGAAAGACGAGGGAAGACTTTATTAAAACCATTAATTTGGTAAGTTGAACCCTCGGCTATAATGAGGACCAGTGGAGGGGACGACCCCACCACTGTTCTCAAAAAAGACGAGGGTAGACTTTGTTAAAACCATTAATTTGGTAAGTTGAACCCTCGGCTATAATGAGGACCAGTGGAGGGGACGACCCCACCACTGTTCTCAAAAAAGAAGAGGGTAGACTTCATTAAAACCATTAATTTGGTAAGTTGAACCCTCGGCTATAATGAGGACTAGTGGAGGGGACGACCCCACCACTGTTCTAAAAAAAGACGAGGGTAGACTTTGTTAAAACCATTAATTTGGTAAGTTGAACCCTCGGCTATAATGAGGACCAGTGGAGGGGACGACCCCACCACTGTTCTCAAAAAAGACGAGGGTAGACTTCATTAAAACCATTAATTTGGTAAGTTGAACCCTCGGCTATAATGAGGACCAGTGGAGGGGACGACCCCACCACTGTTCTCAAAGAAGACGAGGGTAGACTGTTAAAACCATTAATTTGGTAAGTTGAACCCTCGGCTATAATGAGGACCAGTGGAGGGGACGACCCCACCACTGTTCTCAAAAAAGACCAGGGTAGACTTCATTAAAACCATTAAATTGGTAAGTTGAACCCTCGGCTATAATGAGGACCAGTGGAGGGGACGACCCCACCACTGTTCTCAAAGAAGACGAGGGTAGACTTTGTTAAAACCATTAATTTGGTAAGTTGATCCTTCGACTATAATGAGGGTCAGTGGAGGGGACGACCCCACCACTGTGCTCAAGAGAGACGAGGGACCCCCTTTATTTAAAAACCATGTTTGGTAATTTGACCCCTCGGCCTATAATGAGGACGCATTGAGGGGACGACCCCACCAGGATCCTCAAGAAAGACGAAGGGCCACGATGAGGTGACCCTCGGCTATGATGAGGCCACATGGAGGGGACGACCCCACCTTGGTCCTCAAGAAAGACGAGGGAGAGGTTAGTGGCATTAACAAAGATTCACAGCACAACCATACAAATACAAAAGGCAGAAACATGGAAGACAGTAAAGAAGACGATGGTATTAATGAAATGCCAGTGCTATACAAATTATAAAGTGTTTTACAAAAGAGAGCACAAAAATGATAAATACACTAAGAGGGTATGGGCTACAGACAGCCACCTTATGGGACAATATCGGAGGGCAGAGCCTCAACATCCACTAGAGGGGTTTCCTCGATGACCATAACCGGCTGATCCTCAGATGTGCCGACCCCCTCAACCTGCACTTAGGATTCTACCTGGGACAGGGCCTCGGTAATCAGAGGGTCGTCCAATCCGACTTCCTCAATCGAAGGGAGGACCGAGGAGACAACATCACCAAATCTGAGGACGACCCATCGGCAGGCCGTCCTGATCCCCCTTTCCAAATATTCAAGGCCGAAGCCCTGAAACTCGTCAGAAACCTTGTAAGCCTCAACAGCATCGACCTTGGCTTTCATGATGGCTGCTTCAAGGTCAGCTTTGTACTTGGCCTCCATGTTGGTCAAGGCCTCGTCCTTTTCCTTGAGCAGCAAGTCCTTGGCCTTAATGTCCTCGTCGTTCTGCCTCGTCAACTCATCTAGGACCCTAGAATGCTCAGTCCTAGCACTCTCGAGTTCAGCCCTCGCAGTATCAAGCTCTGTCCGCAGGTCAGCCTCATGTTGAATGGCCCTTTCGGCCTCATGGAACTTTGCCTGATTCTCGGCCATCCATTTTGTCGCCGAGGTAAAAGCGCACACAGACTGCACAGTAAAAAGAAACACATTTCAGGAGGTCGAGGAAACAGTTAATTGAAAGAATGAAATTTAAGAGGTGGGTCAAGACCAATACCTGTGCAAGGGCATGCAGACCATAGTCGTACACTTTGGCAGGAGGCATCTTTGACAAAAACTCGTAGTCAGACGCCGAGGGTGTAGAGAACATTGAGGCCTTGGCTGCCCTCAAGTTTGCAATAAGTGACGAGGGCTCGGCCCTCAGGTGTGCCAGGTTTTGAGACCAGAAGGCTCCCATGCTAGATGAAAAGGCCGTCCCCTCAGAGGCTTCGACCCTGGCCCTCGTTCGAGAATACGGCCGAGGGTCAACAGGGACCTCAGGCCCCTTTCTTTTTTGGCTATCGGCGGTCGGCTCCACCACCGTCGGCCCGGCGGCTCTCGTCTTCCTCGGAGCCTATTGAGGCTCCTTTCCTTTCTTCTTGGCCAATCCTGATAATAAGCTAGGAGCAGTCATTTCCCAAAGATAGTCTGATGTACCTGCAGGACGACCTGGTAAGAGGACGACACGTTAGAAAAATGCAGATCTAAAGAGGAAACACTTGGAAAAAAGCAAAAGAATGGGAAATGTTCAGTGTAACTCACATAGTTCAGTCAGAGGGCCGACCCTCAGACCAGCTTCTTTGAGGAACCGGGGGGTCATCAGGTCTTCAAATTTTGGAAGTTCACCTTCTCTCCCTCGTCCTCTCAGATATTCAACAATGTCCTTCTCCTCCAGACTAAGCCCAGGGTCTGACCTAGCCTTCATGGAGGGGTTAGACCATTTTTTGGGGACCCTCGGACCATCGGTGGAGGGCTCCCACTCCCCAGAGATAAAGAAGAATCTCTTTTTCCAATCGTGGTTGGAAGTTTGTGCCACATGGAGGAGTTTCTTCTCAGACCTCCTTGCCCCCAGATGATAGTAGCCAGGCTGTTTGGACGAGGAGGTGATGTTGTAGCAGCCTAAGAATAGGTCGGCTGAGGGCTCGTCGGTGAAGGCATTCTTCCACAAGGAGATGTAGCCCAGGATCGTCCTCCAAGAGTTGGGAGGAAGTTGAGAGGGGGCAACACCAAGGGCAGACAAGATATCTACGATGGCAGTATGCAGAGGGAATCTGACTCCAACCTTGAACATATGTTCGTAAACTGCAACCTCTCCCTCTTCACAATCAAAAACCCTCTCAGACTCAGAGGGAACCCTCATAGTTATGCTAGGGGGCACTCCATACGCATGCCTCCATATCAGGAGGTCGCGATCCCTAATAGAGGAGATAAAGGACGAGGCATGGGAGGTATCAACCTCGTCATCTGTATCATCGTCCTCGGCCTCGGCCCCCTCACCCTCGGCCTCATCATCTGCCGGAGGGCCCTGGGGAAAGGCCACTTGGAAGGCATGGGGAGACAGGGTTGTCACAGGGACAGCCTCGGAGGGGACCATACCCTCGGCCTCTCGGCCTGGGCTTAGGTCGGATGTCTCTCTCCTACCAGAAGTTACAGCACCAGTTGGCGAGGATGCTCTCTCGTCCATCTCACTTGGTTTGGGAGTCTCGGCTGGATGATGGGACGACCCACAAGACTCAGACGGTTCAAATGGTTTTATTGTGGCAAGAGGAATGGGAAAGATGGGTCGTACCCAGTTGGGATCGGCCCCTCGTCTCCTCTCTTCCTCCTCCTCTATTCGTCTGATCTCTATAAAGAGTTTCTCTCTCAAGGATGGGAATTCAGATACTAAACTATAAAGCCTCCTAAGCATCAAAAGGGAAGACCCTACACTTGGAGAAATTTGGGGAACTTAACCACAAACGAGTTTGCAATTGACCAAACTAGACTTTTGAATTAAAAGGGGAATTGATGGTTTTCACTCAAGAACACTCAAGAACATTCAATAAACAGTGGCCGGAGAAGACACCAAAAAAATCTATGAGACAACCAGAAGAAAATACAGCCCCACCAACCTAAAAAGCAAACAGAAATGAAGGTAAAAGAGAGCGCTGGGTGAAAGGGATTACCTGAAAGAGACCAAGAACGCTGCTAAGCTTGAAGGATTGAAGGCTGCAGGAATGGCGATGAAAAATGGTAAAAGGCTAGAGAGAGAAGGCTTGGGCACGAAGGAGAAGAAGAAGAGAGAGAGTTCAAAAATCTCTTAAATACCTTAGTAATGAGAGGGCCCATTGACCAAGGCAGGACACAGCCCACGAGGAAGGCATCATTAGGGCACAAAGCCCCAAGAAAAGTGTGCAGCCACCATGCCTTGGAAACTAGAACAGCAATGAGTGTATGCCCAGGTGTCACTCACCTAACTGATCATACACGCATCCCAATTACAACACTATCCCTCAACCATCTCAATAGCACCTATGGCTAAGGGCTGGGGGGTGATTGATATACCCGTTTATATCCTCGGTCTGGCTGAAGATTACCTCCAAACGGACGACCCCTCAGGGGCCGACCCTTCACCAGGCTCAAGACGACCCCTCAGAGGGGCCGACCCTTCACCAGGCTCCAGACGACCCTACGAGGGGCCGACCCTTCACCAGGCTCTAGACGACCCTACGAGGGGCCGACCCTTCACCAGGCTCCAGACGACCCTACGAGGGGCCGATAGTACGAGGCCAGAATTGGATCAGGCTCACTGCTAGAAGGAACTTTGCCCTCGGCCTCGGATCATAGGCCGAGGGTGACATCATCACAGCGCGTGGTTTGGGAGACGCGTGGAACAGTGCGCGTGAGGCTCACATGGCACAGGGGAGACCGTTATAACAAAATCACACCCTCACGTGAGGGAATATTATGTCATCATTTGGCATCTACAGGTGTCCACAGGGGATTGGCTAGACCATGATTCACATGCACCATGCATACTTGGGGGGTACACTACACCCCCCAAGACCTATATATACCTGTCACCTACAACCTTACAAGGGATCGATCCATTAACTGCAACCCTAGCTAAAACTCTGCTTGTACACACAGTAGAGAGAGAGAGGGTTATGTGCATTGTATCCAAGGCCATTAGTGCCCATACTAGGTGGATCACACACTCACAGTGGATGTAGGCCAAATTGGCTGAACCACTATACATCATTGTCTTATTTCCTCTTATACTCATCCCCTTCTACATACTTATACACTTATACATCTCAATGGCTGCCATGGCTGCTACTGTTTGAGCTCACTATCACTTATCTGGTGGTGCTAAATCTTAGCATCATCAATTTTTACTATCGATTAATCTCTTGTTGAATAAGCCTCTTACCTAACTCCCCTTTTCTCTCCTCTCTCAGCTAATTCTCTTCCTCTAAAAGACCACCCATCCCTTTATTCTCATCAAGATTCTGAATGTCCTCCATATTTTTCTCGATGAGATCCCTCACATTCCCTAAAATTCTTCATTCCACACTTAGATGTCTCTCTTCATAAGCAAGAACTTTGATGCCAAGATATAACTGGCATTTCCCTCCACTAAATACCCTTGGCACCACTTCTTCACTATATCTGCAATGTCTGCTTCTTTCAACCGCTTATTTTCGAATAAGAAGAGGGTCCTGCCTCCTCTCCACCTACTAAGTCTAACAATATCGGAGTATGATGCGAGGTCACCCTGTGCAAACACGACTGAATCGTCCTTTTAAAATTCTCCTCCCATCACTAAGATAGTAAAAACTAATCTAACAAATATAATTAGGTGGTGTCCTTGCTACTAGATCAAGTGAACACCCCACTCCACCCTCTAACGGCAGGTCCATCAATTCCATCTCATTGATGAAGTCAAAAAAGTCCTATACATAAGAGTTTTCTCTCCTTTCATCAATCCTTCTCGAAAGGAATTGGACAATGTTGAAATCACCTCCAGTACACCATGCCCCCCCCCCCCCCATGCCTCACTCATGTTAACTCCTCCTATATCTCCCATAGAATCTTATCCTCCCCAGGGTCATACAACATGGAGAAGATCCAAGAGAACCCATAATTCACGTTGCAAGATATCGAACAATTATTCGACAAGGTCTCTACATTTTCCACCACCATAGAATTTCACATAATTATCATCCCACCCGAGGAGCCCAAAATGTCCAGGCTACACCACTTAATATATCGCCCTCGCCAAATAGGCCTAGCCATCTCTCTATTCATGCTCCTTAATTTTGATTCTTGTAAGTACACAACATCGGGTCTCCACCTCGAAATAGCACCGCTAAATGCTCATCTTTTCTCGGGATTATTGAAACCCCTCACATTCGATGATAATGATCATAGCTTCATTGGATACTATGAAAAGTCCCCCCTATCCCCCCATAACTTCCATTTTATCCCTCCTTTTTTCTTCTATATTTTTTAACAACAACAAGCATCCATCTCGTTCCCTTTATATGTTACTCCTAAATACTTGATAAGTCCATTTATCATCTTCTTTACCCATCTGTCTTCATCCTCCCTAACTTCCCATTCATTATTCTCCCTTCCTCTTCCATTATTTATAAGTAACCTCCTCCACTGGGGTGGTCATCCCACTAATCACCCGCCCCCTAGATACCTCATCTTTATCTCCCGATACCTCAAGTTCTAACCACAATCTAGAATTTTGGTATTTTTCTAACCTACCCTTCCCCTTCCTACCATTCGAAGACTCACACAATAATCCCCTTCCATTTCATGACCATGAGCAAGTGTTACACTATCGAGACCCCCCTTGTTCCCAATAGTGGTTGAATCTGCTCCTCCCACTCCTCCACCCTCCTTACGCAATTGGGATCAAGTAATTATAATCTTTTGTTAACACCACGACTAAACTATTCTCATTTTTATCTATGGTAAGAACAAGTGGCCAGTGATGCTCGCCTTTTTGTGACTTATTTCATTCCTTTCCCAACTCCCCCTTGTTGTCCACACTAGCCCGTTTAATTTTTTTCTTCAAATATTCTCCTCTATTTTTAATATTTCATCTAAAAGAACTCTTTTATTGTACATTTCCTAAATTTAAATTGGGACCTAATTATTTTAGGTTCACCCATAATTTTCCATTTTTAATAGATATAGGACCACCTTTTTTATGCATGACCAACTCTTCCACATGTTCCCCACTTGAAAAATTATTTTTGGAGATAAACCTCACTTTCTCTTTTACCCCTTATACTGACCCTAACTAATAAATGCTACTACAAGCATAATTCTTTCCCCCATTACTGAAGAGATTCTCTCCTTTATTCCTCCCAAAGTCACAAGTATGCAAAGCCTCTATATTTTTCCCAAAAAAAAGGGTCGAACCCATCCTTCCCTCACACTATCCCATGGTAGTTGTTCTCCCGTGGTTAGTATCCATTTGACCCTCAGAATCTGCTATCGGTAAATCCAATGGTGTACTTCCATAGTCCGATGGTTCACGCAAGGTCTTCTTCGGTGAGTTTTATACCTTATTAGTTTGGTTTCTTCGCATGCATTCACCCTTATGCCCAACATCAGAAATTCTGACGTGTTGCACTGAACCGGATGAGGGGTTTGCAAAAGACACTATCTCACTTGGCTGAAGACATCGATCTTGGTTATCTATTGCTGCCTCCCATACGAATGGTTTTGTATCCACTTGCCCCTATATGTAAATCCGCCGGAGTGTTTTCTCCCGTCGTCGACAACTTAGTCTCTGTCGCCCCCATACCCCCTATGACACCCTGCCTATTTTAACACCGATGAACAGGATTTTATTAAATTAAATGGGAATCATATCTGATTTCATTCTTAGCATCACTGTCGAAAACCATTTAATTAAATAATGACCTAATAAGTTTGGTGCCAAATTTTAAATCTTTTTAGCATGCATACCTAAATCTAACAACAATGTAACCATAAACATCCAGAGAGACTGAATGTAATGAGTAGTGATGGCATAAATAACTAAACCGAATAACTCTCAATATCCAAAATATAATAATCCAAAGACTAACCTGACAAAATGTAAATAACGACTAATAATAAAATGTTCAACTGCGGGCAACATGACCAAAAAGAATTACTGAACTAGAAACCTATCTAGATAGAAATGAGTGTGGCATCTAACCAAGCCCTGTATGAATCCACATATGTTGCATCATCGTCTGACTGGAATGAAATGGCTATCCCTGGTGACCCTTGGCTGAGCACTTAAAGGGTTTTGAAAATATTTGTGATATGGGTCAGAGCCTAAAATATTTGAAAAACAGTTGCAAGTATTTAAATGCAATAATAATAAATAGAGCAAGAAATATCCATGTTCACCTGGTATCACTCTCACATGAGATTTATCCTCGCCCCTCATCTACAATGAGAACCTAACACATTTATTTTGTTCACCTAGTTATGCTACCCCACCTAACTAGTATCACAATCCTTAACACACTATACTCTGCTAAACATCTAGCCCATCTGTATCGCCCATCTAATACCTCATAGTAATGCTCGAAGCATTATATACTCATGTGTAACGATTCACTTACTTAACTAATGCCCTAGAGACCAGACATCTCCCAACTTCCGACACTTATTAAGTTTCATGCGTAGGACGTCTCGCAAGCGAAATCAACCTCCCGATACACTACTACTTAGCTTTGTTGATTATCGAGATCCTTAGGCCCAAGACACATCACCGAGACACACAAAAACCATGACCCAAAAGTTACTAAGTCTGATCTTTTGACTCCCGCATCTCTAAATGAGTTATATAATTCGTAGCACCTATATGATACCTCATACTAATGTATTACGTAGCTAACACATAAGCTATAAGTTAGGGTTTCTCAATTCTTTATATATCATTACGTAGGCAAAGTAATCATACACTATGTATAACTTGAAATTCACAAAAACATTTAAGTACATGTACATATATCACTCTTTATACATTTATAGATAGCATCCCCAAGCTAGACCTCCTATGCTATTGGCACCAGGTACGTCCCATACCATTCCTAGACCACCGAATCAGAATCTCACCACAGAACCCAAAATCATAAACACATAATGGAGGCGGTCATAAACATACATCCATGGGTCATAACCATACCACATTACCCCAGCCGGATTCTAAACTCAGCTATCCTCACATAAGAATTGTGGTTGTGCTATAGTACTATGACATGGGGAATAATCCAACACCTGTTGGTCAATGCCGGGGTGGACTGCCCACTATGCGCAACCTTCAAGGATAGCATATTAGAGTAGGTATGTTCACATTAAGTCACACACACACACACACACACACACACACACACACACATATATATATATATATATATATATAGAGAGAGAGAGAGAGGATCAAGTGCGGTCTCCCAGTTTGAGGTTCCTAAATGAGGTCCATTTTTTTAAAATAGTAAAAAAAATATTTTGGGGTTGATTTTTTTTTTTTTTTATGATTTTTAAACATTTCAGTAGGATCAGAAAAAAATAATCAACTCAAAATGAATTTTTTTACTATTTTAAAAAAATCGGTCAAACTTTGTTAGTTTTTAACAACTTAAAAACGGACATAGTTTGATCAATTTTCTTAAAATAGAAAAAAAAATCATTTTGAGCTGATTATTTTTTTACGGTACTACTAAAATGTTTAAAAACCAAAAAAAAAAAATCAACCCCAAAATATTTTTTTTACTATTTTAAAAAAATGGACCTCATTCAGAATCCTCAAATTGGGACCTCACTTGATCCTTTCCCTATATATATATATATATATAAATCAGCTAACGTGTATAATACCTCTCGTAGCAGTAACCTACTAGATCGCAAAGACTAACTCGACTTCCCGATCTTAACTAAGTATTCCCACACTTGATAATTGAACTCACTGATTCTATACTTCTGGACAACATGATAATATAACAAAGCATTAGCCTAATCATCCTGAAATCTTAAACTTGATTTCCCAATTTCCATTCATGCGCATTCACTCACATATTCACGTATTTTTCTACCTGGTATCCATTCCTGATTAGCCTACGACACTTCCTAACCTTCATTCTGAATCCCCAGAGGCCTAACTACATCCCTAGACCCTACACCCTATGTCTGATCCTCAAACGGTCCAAAAAATCAACACAAGGCACCCAGCCAACATAACCAAACCGGTTCGATGGCTGGACAGAACCAGTTCACTGGGTTGACTGAATCGGTTCGGTCAGCGAATCAATTCGCTCCTCCCTAGCGAACCGATTCAGTTTGTTGGTCTTCTAGAACAATATTTCGACGAGATTTTGCCTTCTCCCTTCATCCACGGTGGTCCTAACCTTCATCAAAACCCTATATATGAACTTTAATCCATCCTAAAAAATTATACTACGGTTTTCTACCCAAAATCCATCCCGAAACATCATCCAATTCATCCAACAATGAATTTAATCGAGCAATAATTCAATACTAAACGCTAGTTTCAAGATTCAATATTTTCTCTCATAAATCATTCAAGAACCTAACATTCTTATTCAATTAAATTCAGATTCAACGTGAAATTATCCTTAGATTCATCTCCTAACAAGTTCTTCATTCAAAACCCGAATTGATATAGTTTTCCAAACCCGAAATTTGTGTTCCTCTACACCAAATTACATGAACAATTGAAACTACATATGGATATTAAAGAAAGTAAATACTTGCCTCGAGAGTGATGTATTTTTTATATTTTTTTCTTGTATTCCTCTATTGACAATGATCCTCATCCCGGAATCACTTGATCTTCACATTGGATCTTTTTCTCCTCACTTTTCTCCTTTTTCTTTTTCTCTTTTCTCTCTTCTCTCAAAACCCTAGCCTCTTGGGTCAATGGATAGCTACCCTTCTATCAACCTTACTTAAATATAAACCTAAACACTCCAAATACCAAAATTGAGTTAGCCCTCATATCTAAAATGTCCCGAATACCCTTCTACGGTTCCCACTTAGTCTAAAAAGCTCATGAAACCCAACTATAAGAACCGAGTACCTATTTTGGACTATTTCGACCCATTTATGGCCATTGGTGCACTCAAAACTACCATCCGAGTCACCTAACATAAATTTTCACCTCATTACCAACACGACTCTGTAATAACCCTCACGTTTGATAGCCTATTTTATATTTATTTACTATATGTAGTAATTAATTTTAAAATGATGGATGTTGAGTAAATATTAATTTAATATGAAAAAGGTTAATATTTACTGAAATGTTGTATGATTACCTTGCGAGTAGGTAAAAATATCCATGTGGTGATTTGTTGTGTCATAAGAATTAAAATGACATTTTGGTTTAATATGAAACCGGAAATAAAATGAGTTATAAAAATTTCCAAATGATAATTTGGAGGGTGTAGTTAGTCCCCGTAGGTGCGAGACAGTCAAAATGAGTGCTATATTGCATTTTGGCATTTTGGGCACTTTTGACTAGTTATAGCTTAGATATGTAGTTGCGATTTATTATATCGCGTATTGGTCATTAAAGTTGGGCTTTTTAGACTTAAGCCGCGTTTTAAGTCCCCCAACCCCATTTCTTCTCTTCCATTTTATAATTGAGCCCTAGAGAGAGTAGAGAGAGGAAGAGAACTTTGGAGAAAAGAGAGATTGGAGCTTGGAGCTTGGATCTTGGATCTTGCTTGCATCTTCCTCAAATCTGCATTTGCATGATCAAGGCAAGTTACTTACTTGCTATTATATGATTTAAGTGGATTAATTAGCATTGATAATTATGGATTGTTATGGTTTAGTTTAGTTTAGTTAGGGTTTTGTTAGATTATTTGGGTATTAACCCTTAGAGATTGATTTGGATGATAAATGTTGTTAATGATGGTAGTTATATACATTTATGATGTATAAGTTGAGGTAATTGAGGTTGGTTTGGTTGATTTTGGGTTTAGGAAGAAATTTGGAGTTTAAAACTCAATAGCCAAAACTAAGAATTTCTGCAGAACCGAATCGATTCGGCCTGGCCGAATCGATTCGCTGAGAGATAGTTTGCAAGCCTTGGTCGTCCGAATCAGTTTGGCTAGTCCGAATCGATTTGGCAATTATGCAGAAACTCAATTTTTCCTGGCCGAATTGATTCGGTAGGTCCGAATCGATTCGGATACCCTGCAAATTTTCCTCTTTTTTTCTTTTTGAATTTTAACTTTTTCTTTAGGATTAGGACCTTGGAATCTTCTTGTATGAAGTAAACTTAGAGTCCTAGAGTAGTGGTTGAGTTTGGTCGCCACCCTAGATTAGAATGGGTTCATCTGGGGTTTATTCCGGGGAGGTTTAAAGTAATGTTAAGGCATTACTTCTTTTATTGAGTTTTTAGAAGTTAGGAGTTTGTATGCCCAAGCTTGGAGACATTAGGGGCTTATCTAAGTTATGTAAACTTTGGGGACTTGTAGAATCATAATGATCCTTTGGAGATTTAGTCGGGACTTGTAATTTGAGGAATATTGATGATGATATTCGATGGTGATAGGTTCGCATAAAATGAACTAAATTAGTCAAAGGTATTAGGTTCAAATGAAATGAACCAAATTATTTAATGGTGGTAGGTTCGAATGAAAATGAACCCAATTCATGGATATTGAAAAATAGAAATGAAATTTGGAAAAAGGAATAAAGTAAATGATAATTTACTAAATCATGATATGGTAAATGATTTTTTTTTTATGAAACACACCTCTCTAAATATCATCATAAGGGAAGTTCGCGCGCACAGGTGAAGCCCCCTAGCTAATGAATGCAGGGTGGATATAGTCCTAGGCCATGTGAGCGTTTATTGTTGTATATTTTTTCTGCGATGGGTAGGAGATTCCGGGTCTAGTCTTGACTATCCCGCAGGCACATGGCCGCTTCCCGACGTCTTGCGTTGTAGGATCCCAGGTTGTCTTATGATAGGACCTGGAAGATGATGGTCATTTAGGGGCGCGCACAGTGGGAAAACCCGGACGGGCGGTCTTAGAATCGTTATATGTATATGAATATAACTATATTTTTATCAAGTGGAACTTGATGGTTGTTAAACGCCACAAAGAGCGTATGATAAATGCCACAAAGAGCATGGATACGTGCCATAAAGAGCACGGGATTGAGATTTATGTGCCATAAAGAGCACTTGATATTAATGATATTCCTATTAAGGAATGGAAAGATGAAATGGTAAGATAATAACTATGGAGGTTGATAAATGGTTTTATTCCTATTAAGGAATATAAAAGAAAATGGAAAATTTATTATATGAGGAAAGGTTTTAATTAAGGTTATTTACTTTTCTTTCTTTTATGTAAATGATATTTCATTTCATCATTTAGTTAAATTGTAATGTAAGTTTATCATCCTTATCATTTATGCATAACTGTTCATTTCTATCATGCTTTTTATTTCTTCTGGTGATCATATAGATCCCGACCCTGACCGGTTTACTTTCCTTGTTGCATATATGATTGTGTCCGCTCAGGTGCTCCCCCGCAAGGACGCCCGTTTTGATGTTCTCATTCCTTTGCTTTCGACGAGCTGTAAGATTATGCGGGTTATTACAGAATATTATATTAGACGCTTTCATCTTTGTGTTCTAGATATGATCGGGTCTTATATTCGGGCGTGTGGCCCAAACTTTTGTATTTGATTAATGAACGTATTATGTAAGATATTTAGACTGTTGTACTGTGTTCTATATAGCTGAGGACCGACAACCTATTCGGTCCTTTTGTATACTTTCGTCTTAGTTGTATTACATATTCATCTTTTGGAATTCTACTTGCTTATCAGATTGGGTTGTTTAAATTTAAATTTCTTAACTGCATTTTAAAATTTTACACTTTTTGGCAACCCATCTTCTGATTTATTGGGTGGTTTTCCCGTATACTCAGTTTATTTTTGTTGATGCTGAGAATGATGTCCATCCATGATTCCTATTACGGTTGAGTATCGGGCTGACCACCCCTTATCTCGGATCGCGGGTTGTCACAGACTCTACCCGCGTGTCCCGAATAAAATACCGATAAACCCGTCGCCTTAACTCACTTACGCCATAATATAACTTAATACATTATCATTTACTTATCACACAAATAAATATAATATAGATAAATATTAATCCTTTTATTCTCTAATTAATATTTATCTGAGAAATTTTTTTTACGATTAAATTAAAATTACGTGCACACGTATAATTTAAAATGCTTTAAGAATACCGAGCGTTACACCCCTCTTTGGAATAGAAACACTCTGACATTGTTTCTTCCCGTACCGGTAGCTGGAACACCCAACCTCCTGCTCTGATTGTCACTAAGTCTGAAACATCAGCTATTCTTCTTATCAAATCCACGCCAAACTCAACTCTAGTCCCGCCTGAATTTTTTCGTCTATGTTTACAAAACCTCCACAAATGTCTCCTATGGCCTTAAACATATCCATTCCCCACATATTTATTGGGAGCCCGACCACCCAGATCCACAGTTTATCCTACTTGCTCTCCATATTAGACAAAAAAAATAATGGGTGTCAACGTTCCAGCCACACGAGCTTCCCCGAACAACACCAATCCTTTTTCAGTAATATCCGCTCAGCCTCACTTTCTCACGCAATAATAAACAAAAATGAAGAAGGATATAACTGGAGGTGGTGACATATTAGTACTAACCACATGACCCACTAAAGCTCTCCGAAAATAATTAGCTCTTAAGAGACAATAATCATCTTCAATGACCAACCCACCTTTCGATGAAGTGTCGGCATGAACAATATTATCAAAATCTTTATTTTTGTAGATCTGAACTTATCAATGGTTATAATGAGGATTCCTATTTTTTTGTTTTTTATTTTCTAAAAACTTCACTTCACAAACTAATTATTAGTGTTTTCATCCATAAGCATCACCATCAAGAATACTCATATCCTTGATTTCAAAAAATAACAATATGTGTTTGTTCATTCCTTCATTATGGAAATGTCGTGAATTTATTTTTCTAACATTACAAATTTTCCACTTTAAATTTTATTATTATCTATTATAAGATTTATTTTTAGATGCGAATGAAAATTTTTAAAATTCAATCACAAATGTTGCAAAAGTCTAATAGTGTAAAGACTAGGGCTGTGTTTTTTTTTTTTCCGAACATTCCGATTTTTCCGATATCCGATCCAATATTTTCCGATTTTGGAACGTATATAAGGATTTCGATTTCTGATTTTCCGATTTCTGATTTTTTTGAAAAAAATCGGATCGAAAATTGGAAATAATTCTGAATTTCCGATTTTCCGATTTTTCCGAAACTATGCCGATCCGATTTTTTCCGAAATATTTTCTAATTTCCAATTTTTTTAAACATTCTCATATGTCCCACACCGGCTAGGAGCGGAAGAGAGGCCCAAAAAAGTCCTCTATAAAAGGAGAATATCCCTCTATCCTCTACACAAATGAAAAAAATGGTTAAATCCTTACATATTTACATGTTGGGTTAAATCTTTTTTTCGATTTCTTTAAAATGAGAACTTCGAGTAATCGAAAATCTTATATTAGGAATTTCCTAAATTTATGAATTTTAAGTATATTTTTTGAATTTCTGAATTTTTTTTTCCATTTTCCGATTTTTCCGAATTCGAAAACTTTTTTGATTTTTCGAAAAAATTAGAATTATTTTCGAAAGGTCATTTTCCGATCCGATCCGACCGAAACACAACCCTAATAAAAGACCTCTTCCCATCATAAAGCTAAAAAAAGAATCTTAGGATCCGTTTGGTTCGGTATTCAGAAAACTTGATTTAAACGTTGTTTTAAAGTTTTAAAATTCAGATTTTTGTGTTTATAATTATTGGTGCGCATTTGGTAAACTTGTTTTTAAATACAACTTTTTAAAAATTTGAGAAAATTGGAAAACATGTATATATATATATATATATATATATATATATATATATAGAGAGAGAGAGAGAGAGAGAGAGAGAGAGAGAGAGAGAAAGAGAGAGAGAGAGAGAGAGTCTCTTGTGCACACTAAGTTTGCACATCATTTTTTTTAAATAGTAAAAAAAATATTTTTGGGATGATTTTTTTTGCATGATATTTAAACATTTCAAGGGACCCATATAAAAAAAATTAGCTCAAATAATTTTTTTTGCTATTTTTAAAAAATTGGTCAAACTTTTATGTTTTAAGCACTTTAAAAGTTGTGAAAGTTTGACCGATTTTTTAAAAATAGCAAAAAAAGTTTTTTTGAGATGATTCTTTTATATGGGTCCATTGAAATGTTTAAATATCACATAAAAAATCAACTCAATTTTTTTTTAATATTTTAAAAAAATTGGTGTGCGCCAGCACATATGCAAACTTAGTGTGCATAAGAGCGTGCCTCTTTCTCTCTCTCTCTCTCTCTCTCTCTCTCTATATATATATATATATATATATATATATATAATGAGATTGCATGTTTAATTCATTATAAAATTATATACATACCTGAATTGATAATATTTTTATTACATATGTACTAATGTATATTTTATATTATTCCATAAGTTAATAATACATGCATAAAACCATATATAAGTATCAAGTATCTACTGATAATATTATTTAACTTTAGATTATTCCATACGTAATTTTGTGTACATGTACATATATATTTTTTATTTATAAGAATTACACATATTAATATATTATGTATGTACATTATATATTATGGTATAAATGCATTAAATATTAAGAATGAATAATTTTGAGTTGAAAAATTGAAAATAAAATTTATAAAATACCTTCAACCTGTTTTCTGAAAAACTTGATTATAACACAGAGATATTATAATTCAGTGTTTAAAAATCGGTTGCCAAATGCAAACTTTTATCATAATTGTATTTAAACACAGAAAATAGAATTATAGTTGCAAACCAAATAGACCCTTAATAACCGTATTGGCTTCCCAATTGATTCTATACTGAAGTATAAATGTATGATTGGACTTGAATTTAAGAATGTAGACATAGTTACATATTAAGAAAAAAGAACTCCCTCTTTATTTTTATTGAAATATAAATTTATTAGGACGAAAACTTCAATTTTATTTTATTTCGAAAAAATATATGGAGTACAACTTTCTACCTCTGACATAAAAAATTGTAACACTATAATTTCCTCATTTATTTAATCTTTTTAAAAGCATTTAGAAAAAAAATACATTTTTTTAAGAGGTAAACAATATTTAATAAAAGTTAACCAAAACTATGGAAACTTTTATTTCTCTTTTTGAATTTGTTACAGTTGGTGTCACTTGAATATAATTTAGTATAGACAAAGTCTTGAATACTTTTAAAAGGTATCTCGACACGATAATGTTGCCATATTGGGATCGGTTTCAAACATAACTTTGGTATGCCCTTCACGTGAAGTGTCGTTAATTTTTATGTAAGCGTTTCAGAACCTCTTCATGAGGTGTTAACTAATGTAGTTTAAATTTCATGACACACTTTAAACGTGGGTCATAGTCATCTTCTCACTGCATTTGATGAATTTTTAAAATAATAAATAAGTATTTAAATTGGGTTCAACAAACTTTAATATTTCAACCAATGCAGTGAAAGGGTTATCATGACCCACTTTTAAAGTGGATAAAAAAATTTGAACTCTTCTGTAATCTCCACTAATTTATAGTTTTTGAAGCAATTTTCGAAAATAAGTTAGCACTTTAGAGGCTATAATATAAGTGTGATATGAGAAAAAACTTTTTCCTTTTCTACATTCCGTTATTAATATTTACAAACAGTTGTCTCTTTGTAACATAATTAATTGATTATAACCTTTATTTTATTTTGATACATCGTATCACTTCTTTATTCTGCATTTTGTAGCTAAAATTCATGAGTTTTCTGATTTAGTTTGTGTATCATATTTTGTAATGGTTTGTTTCCCCATTTTTGCTTAAGTTTGGGTGTGGTTTGTATGTTCGTGGTTAGATTTTTTTATGAGATTATGTATTTCTAGTTTTCTAGTTATCACTCCCTCAACACTATAATGACATTCAATATTTGGTGCGCTTGTATGTTCATGCTTAGATTTTGAGCTAGGTGAATGATTTATATGGTAACTTTCATTTGTACTATGGACACCATATGTAATTAGTTTGGAAAATATTCCCTCAAGTAAGTAATGGCAAGAGGTTTGTTGAAATCTTATATATAATACCAATTTTAACACATGTATTGGAAACATTATTAGGTTCCAATAATACATATATATTGGAAAAAAGTTAATACACATTAAGCAATTATACATCATGAAAATATCTACATAGATTATTCCCTGAATGGTCATGGGGTGTTTAATAAGCATGGTTAGTGCCCTAATCATGGTTTGTGCCTAAATGGACATAATGTTTGAGTTGATGAGAGTTTCATGAGATATATTTTCTTAGTTGAGTCAAATTTCATTTAATTGGTAACTAAGAATTTTGACATCAGACAATGAGTTATTCCTTCAAATTGCATTATACCTCACTCATCTTTATAGTTGGTTGGTCTTTGATTTTTTAAAAATATTTTACTTGTACCCCACATAATCGACTCATAGTGTTATCAGTTAAGGCCTTTGCCTAGGGTCCTAAAAAATTTGGGGTCCCAATTTCATATAAAATCATGTATATGCATATTATATTTCAGGTGACTAATAGACCTTTAGCAAGAGCCGTTGGAATACTAAATAAAATTTATAAACATATTAGATTATTGAGATTACATAATAAAATTTTAGAAACTGTGTACCTGAATTCATAGCGATGATTGAGACTCGGGGGTCGGAGGTCTTCCACAGACTAATCCCTCTCTCTCTATGAGTTCTCTCTCATTGATTGGGATGAGGAGAAGAGTGGTTGAGTGCATTAGTCTTGGGAACTAGAACCCTTCATTATATAGACGTCTAATTATAACCCCATAAATTCTAATTAGATGACTCTCAAGTAACCAATAGGTGACTCTTGAGTAACTAGTAGGTGACTTTTGGGTAACCACACATTTGGAATTCCATACTTATTGTTGATGTATTTTTCACTTACATAATTAGATCACTTCATTTGCCCAATTTAAATTGAAGCTCAAATAGAATTATCATTTTTATATGTGAGCCCACATTAAATTATTTGGAATATATAAAATATTCCAACAATCTCCCACTTGGGCTACATAATAATTCTGAATGTAATTATTTACAACAACCTTATGTGCACACCAAATTGCTTTCTATTCATAAGACATCTCTTGAATCAATCTCGTCCATCTCCTATACCAGTATGAGACCAAAGCGACATTCGTTACATTTATGTGGTAACTCTATCCATCAATGATCACCATACCAAATATATTCAACGACATAGATCAAGTATAGATGTGTGGCTAGAAATTACATGCAATCTGATCACAGACAAGAATATTTCCAATCGGTCCCAACTTTATTCCGTAGTGAGATCAAACCTTAGTCTTTTAAACCTTATGTTATACCACGATTAAAAGATAATATATTCAGAGTACACAACAAAATGAAAATACCATCAACTTTATTCTGCAGAAAACTGAAAAATACATAAAGTATCTGAGTAGTATCAAATGAAGAAACATTAAACCAAATACAAACTCCCACTAAAACTGAATATCTTCAAACTGAACAACAACCATATGAGCAGTGTGCTCATGAATGACCTTGGGTGGTAAGCCTTTTATCTTACTCTGAACTCTTTGCTTAACAATAAGAAACTTAATGTATACGTGCTTAGACTCCAACAAGGTCCTGTTGTTATTCGAATACATAACTGCTGAATTATTATCACAATATATCTGTAGTGGTCTTTCAATGCTATCCAAAATTTGCAGCACAGTGACAAAATTTTGCAGCGATATCGCATGATTTATTACCTCATAAGTGACTGCTCAGCACTCCTCCAAGAAATAACACCTCCAGATAATATGTATACATAGCTAGAAGTGGATCTCTTAGTGTCTTGGCAACCCATAAGATCGGCATCAGAATACCTAATGATCTCCAAATTATCTGACTTCCGATGAGTACGTAATCTTTTGTTCTCTATAAATACCTCATAACCCATTTTGCTGCTTTCTAGAGATCCATTCCAGGGTTACTCAAATATTCGCCTAACATACCCATTACGTACCCTAAATCCGAACGCATACATACTTTATCATACAAAAAACTCCCTAGAGCTGAAGCATAAGGAACCTTTTTCATTTCTTTACTTTCAGTCTGATTTTGGGGCATTGACAGAGACTAAAATTATCTCCCACAACAACAGGAGTATCTCCTTGTGCACAATCTTTCATGCCAAATCTAGTGAGTACCTTATCAGTATAGCTCTTTTGTGATAATCCAAGGACACCCCGAGAATGATCTCGGTGTATCTTAATTCCCAATACAAAACAGGCATCCCCGAGATCTTTCATTTCAAAAATCTTAGTTAGAAATCTCTTAGGTTCATGCAATAAGCCTATATCGTTGCTAGCCAATAGTATGTCATCGATATAAATCACAAGGAAAATAATTTTACTTCCACTGAACTTATGATATACACAGTCATCTACTTCAATAACCTCCAAATCATATGAGATAATGAATTGATAAAACTTGTGATACCATTTACGGGAAGCTTTTTTTAAATCATATATGGATTTCTTGAGTTTACAAACCATAAACTTTAGATCAACTGGGATCATTTGCGTCAAAATTTTTATGTTGCACCATATACATGGTTTCCTCAATGTTACCATTGAGAAAATCCATCTTAACATCCATCTGATGATGCAGCTCTAAATCAAAATGGTCTACAACTGCTCATGAGGTTATTGAGTTTGATCTTCTGGAATAACTCATAGATTTTGAGTAGGGAAGTCCTCATTATTGTCTTCTTGAACGTTGTTAGCAGGATGAAAATTGTTTGGAAAATTAATTGATTCCTCTTCAAAGATAACATTCTTATTTTTAACCGTATCTTCCCCCTCAAACTCCACATCCTCAAGAAATCTCGCATTTTCTGTCTCGAAAAAGGACGTAGTTGAGGGATCATAAAAATAGAAACCCTTTGCCTATTCCACGTACCCATCAAAATAGTAGTTAATAGTTCTTGAGTCCAGTGTCTTTTCAATTGGCCTATAAGGCCTTGCCTTAACTGGACATCCCCAAATGTATAAATGACAAGTTTTCATCCTATCCATAGTTCATAAGGGGTTTTAGCTACCGTTGTACAAAGTACTCTACTTAGAATATATACTGCAATCTTAAGTTCCTTTCCCCAGAGTAATTCTAGCAAAGAAGAATGACGAATCACACTTCTTACCACGTCCTTAAACGTTTTGTTTCGTCTTTAGGAATTTGGAAAAAGATTCTGGACATTGTTCACCCGATCTATCATATCTATCATAGTATGCACCACCACAGTCAGATTTGATAACTTTAATCTTCTTGACTAGTTGATTTTCAACTTCGGCTTTGAAAGCCTTAACATGTCCAGATCTTGAGACTTCTCATAAATTAAATATAAGTACCCATAATGAGAATAGTTGTCTATAAAAGTGATAAAATACAGTTGACCATTTCATAAAGCCGTAGGGAATGGATCGTAAATGCCAGAATGTATCAAATCTAACACATCATAACTCCTTTTGGCACTTAATTTCCTTAAGTTTGTTTGTTTCCCCTTTACAAACATCACATTCTGTGAAATTAAGGAGTTTAAGTATTCCGTCTGACATAAGCCTTTTAATTCTCCTTTAGGAGATATGACCCAAATTATTGTTCCACAAAGTAACAGAATTCTCATCAATTAATCTTAATTTTGCATGGTTTCATTAAATAAAGCATTGGTATTTAATAAATATAATTTATCAATTAAAGAACCAGTCACAACCAAATTAGAATTTAGAAAGAGAGTAACTTTATTATTTCCAAGTGAATAAGAATAACCGTATTTGTCCAAAACAAAAATGGAAACCAAGTTCTGTTTGAAACGGTACTACATAAGTCTCTATTAATTCAATAAAATGATTAGTCTCAAAAGATAATTTGAAAGTCCCAATTGATTCAACTCCAACTATTCTTGCACATCATGTGAAATGAGCTCATTAAGAGTACATTTATCCTTTTGAGTATTATAACTCACTATAAACTGTCCATAGTGAGCAGGAAGAGATATCAATAACAAATGCATAAGAAAGTTACCATACAGTACTAACTTTTGTACTTTAAGTTTTAAAGCGATGTTAGACATCTTCATAATGTACTCCCGTGTGTTTCCTTTGACTTTATACTTCATTTGGATAAGGTTAGCTAATAGCATATTTGTCTCATCCTTTTTCGTTCTTTGCAAAACATAATTCAATATCTTGAAGGAAACTTTTGGCAATTACCTCATCGGACATACCGCTTGAAATCTTCTAGAACACTCTGCTTTAGCATCATTAGACTTAAGCGATTAAAACGATCCCACTTCTCAAAGTTCTCTTTGCCTCAGAGGAACTTTTATCCTTAAGAGGAGTGGGTTGTTCCTTCCTCATTGTATAGTCTAAATTTATGCAACTGGTAACTATCAGAATGTCCCCTTTCCGGTTCTTAAAGTTTGTGTCGTTAAGAACACGAATTGAGGTCATGTTGGCAGTAATATTTACAAGCAGTAACTTAATCCAAAAGAACAAATAGATTAAAAAAGGTTCAAATTAAAATTTATGTCATCGTATATTATAATAAAATAAACTGATAAATGGAGGACATAAATTTTATATATAACTATAATGGTGGAATGGTGGGCTCATCAATGAGAGACCTAGCACAACATTAACATTTAGTCTTTGGACATAAATATTAACTTGTAAGTGGTACTCTCAGTACAGAAAAAAATATTGATAATAAATTCGGTCAAGTAACCGTCTTTTAGGCTGATTAATTGTACATTATAGAATTCGATCAAACAATTAACCTTACTTTGGGTCAATTAATTATACACATGAAAACTATAGAATTGTCACATATTCAATTCTGCGTGTATATTTATTATTTAGCCAAATAATAATCTTCCTTTGGACCGATTATTACCCGCGGGAATAATAAATATATTAACATCATTTTTTATATCTCAAAATAAATTAATTTATGTAATAGAGGTTACTTTGGCAACGTATTACTTTAATTAATTTATTTCAGATATAATACTTTTTTGGTATTTTTTTTAAATACCTCGAATGAGAATCAAACTTTATTAAAAATATTAAACCAAATGATTTTTAATTAAATATGCAAGTATTTGTTCCACCTGATTTTATACTTGCCTCAGTTCCCTAAAAAAATAGCATTTGGAAATAATTCTCACAAAAAAAAAAAAAAACTGATTTGGAAAGAATTTCCACAAACACTGAATTATAATTAATTCAAAAAAAAATTAATTAGAAATAATTGTCATAAAATAAACTGATTTGAGAAAAAAATATATATTATATTAATCTTGAACAAACACTCAATTAATCCATCCAAATTCATTAATCTTGAACAAACACTCAATATTTACTCAGCTCAATAATTGTTCATTTTTAGAAAGGTAACATTTGACAGAGTCAAACATACATTTTTTCTCACTTTAATTTTTTTATTCTTTGCTTTTAATATTTATTTGCACAAATTTAATTTTTTTTCAAAATTCTTATTTACTAATATTTTTATCCTTCATTTCCTATATATTGAACTACATTTTAATCTTAAAAGTACATAGTCATACTAACACGATTATTCTCTATATATCACTAATATAATATGATTCATATAAAGGAAAAATGCACCTAGCCTCCTTCAACTATCTCAGGTTTGCGGGTAACTCCCCTTCAATTATTTCGAATTTATATAAGGAAGCAAATAAATTTTTGTATCTAGTCCCGGAATAGTCTCCAATTGACCTCAGTACCCTATCCCAATATTTGAGGAGCATGTAAATAAAGTCATATTGATATGTACATACATATTAAATTTTAAGTTTTATTAGGATAAGTCCAAAATATGAATAAGGTAATTTATATAAATAACTTAAAATAACGGGCCCCTTTAATATTAGAAAATTATTTACTTGGCTCTATGTTTTTCCGTGACAAGATGTGTATAGACCTGTATAAAACACAAACAACGGGATTTATTTTGTCAATTTTGTGTTAAATTTTGTTCACAATTGTGTTGAAGATGTGCAATATTTGAAGACGTATTAAATATGTATATCATAGATACGTACATTTGAAATTTTTTACAATCATGCCATCACACCCAGTTTTAAGCCCTAAAAACTTTTTTTTAATTATTTTATTTTACCAATGGATTTAACTTTCAAATCAACATATGTTAAAAAAACATAGGCCAAAATACAATTTCTAGCTATTTTTTAAAAGGATCAAATACCAAAAAGTCCCTCAAACATTTTTTAATACACATTTAGTCCAAGCCTTTTATTTTGTACCAAAAAGTCCCTTATTCTCTTATCTTTAAAGGTTCGCGCCAGCGGCATGGTAAAGTCTTTTTGGCATGGTGAAGGACTTTTTGGTGTAAAATAAAAAGGCTTGGACTATACATGTATTAAAAGAAGTTCAAGGGACTATTTGGTATATGCCCCTTTTTAAAAATCCAACAAAAAACTCGAGAAAATACCTTATTTATAAGGGTCTGCGGCAGCAAAAATTTGTCACTTTTTTAAATATAGCTAGAAAGTGTATTTTGACCTAATTTGTGTTGATTAAAAAGCTAACTTCAATAGAAAAAAATGGGAAAAAATGTTTCTTAGGACTTAGAATTAAGTGTGATGTAGGATAGCTTTCCACTCTCTCTCTCTCTCTGTGTGTGTGTGTGTGTGTGTATATATATATATATATATATATATATATATATATATATGTGTGTGGGGCATGATGTACAGTGTAATGTAGGAAAGCCTTCCTCATCATCCGAATGATGAGGATGATGAGGATTCCGAGGAGGAAGTCGCTGGGGGCCATGACGTGGGTATGGGTTAGGGAGGCGAGGGTGAATATAACGAAGACGACGCTTATGATTTTGAGCACCCAGGAGCCAACTCTGATATGCGCATCACAGCGTTGGAAGCCCGATTCGATGTGTTCATCAATAAATACAACGCTCACTGAGAGGAGGATCGGCGCGCTTATCGACGAGATACGAGCATGCTACATCGCCTACAAGCTGAAATGTACCGGATGACCATGGGCGCTCCTCCCCCGGCGTATTTCTATGACCCGTACGACCCAAATGCTCCCGGAACTTCTCCCCCTCCCCCTCAATAGTTTGTTCTTTCTAGGCTGCTCACACCAGGTTTCACATTTGCTTTTTCCACGGCTTTGTATGTTCTCTAGATATATAATGGAAATTGAATTACCTATCATGTGTGTTTTATGCTTGCTTTTGTATATTCCATTTTGTATTTTGTTCCATTTTTGTTGCTTTTCTCCTTAATTTAGCTTTAATCCTTTTTGCATTGGAACTATGCAAAAACCTAAGTTGGGGGGGGGGGGGGGGGGGGGGGTACGCATGCGCTTTCAAATTTCACAAAGTTCAAAGTGCCCAAAACCAAAAAAATGAGAACATTTTCAAAAATTTCCAAAAAAATTGAAAATTTTTCAAAAATTCGAAAATATTTTCCTTCAAAGTAAATAAAAATTGGAATTTAAATTTTTCAAAAATATCACCTTTTGCTTAAAGTCTCAAATTTGTAAATTTCAAAATTGCACAAAGTCGAAATTGACCAAAGATGGAAATTGAGTAAAAATTGACGACTTAATGAATAAGTGTGGAGATTAATCAACCCGGTGAGATTTCGAGCCTAGCGATTTTCAAAGATTTTAAATCAATTCGAGTTAATGATTAACTCAAAGTTCAATTCAGCATTAAAATAAGTTGTTGATGATCTCTAATTTATTGTTTTGATCGATCATGGAATAATGTGTGATGTCGCCTCGAAAAGTGCTCTAAAATATCTCTAAGCTAAAATTCATCTCGAGATGCGTATGGTAATATGATTAGTAGTTCGAACAATGAAGTTAGGGTCTCGTTTGTTACCCAAAAAGATTATCCATAAAAAGTTGTGAAAATTACCCTTTTGCTAGCCAAGTTGTGCCAAATAAAATTTATCCTTTCGTTTAATAACCTGAAAAAATCATAAAGCCCGAATTAGAGAAAATTGAAAAAATTCAGTAATTAAGTTCAATTTGTGTGAAAATGAAAAGGGGCAATAAAAGAAAAATGCTCAAGAAAAATAGCAATAAAAGAAAAATGGGAAGAAAAAGAATAGAAAAATAAGTAAAAGCCCGAAAATGCATTAATGCACATCATAGAAGATTTTCCAATTTTGAAGTTTACCTTTTTACCCAATACACGTTAAAAATCCGGGAAAAGTCCTAAGTGAGTCCAAATTGTAAAATTGAGTACCGCATGGAGAGTGAAAACACAAAAATATAATATAGAGATCAATTGGTGTGAATAAGAGGCAATGTCTCCGTTTTCCAATGACCATAACCCGATGAAGAGATCTTTTCACCCATAAATTTTCGTCTTTTAACTTTGTGTGTGTGAATTTCTGTTCAATTGCATTTACTCCTTATATCACGCATATCGAGCGGAATAGCCACATTTCGAGTGATTCGTTTGCGAGAGTATGCCGTGAGCATTTGAATCAAAATGAATTTCCGGAAAAGTAATGTAATGATCAATCGGTGGAAATTTGCGATTAAATTTCTGACATCGCACACACACACGGCCAATAGAGACTTATGAATATAAATATATGGTGATTATTTTTCGAAATGTTTGAATTATACAATTTTAGGTATTTTTAATTTTATTGAGTCAAAAACCGAATTTTGTGGGTAAATTCACTGCAAACCCTCACGAGACACAACTCGTCCTACTAGGGTAACCTAGGGGTTTAAAGGCTTATTGCATACGCTAAATGCAATCGCTTACCAGCGAAAGTGGTCTTCTATCTTAATAAAATGAATTTCAAGAGTTGAGCCTTGGTGAAGTTCTTTTACATTGCTCGGGATGCGCAAAGTTCTAAGTTAGGGGGTTTGATTAGGCATAAATTCTTCTGAATTTATCTCCTTAATTTAGTAGCTTTTAGTGCCTCGAGTTTTGTGTATTTTTCATGCTTTTTACAGGTATTTAATGCAAGTGAAGAGAAGAGGAATCCAAAGCCGAAAAATCAACAAAGGAAGGAAACTCGAAGGGAAAAATAGTCATTTCACATCTAGAGTTCGGATGAGGGACCACATGAAAAATGAAGACCTCGGTTCTATAAGCGCGTAGGAAGAAATGGCACCCCAAACCAAGCCCTGGATCATAAGTTATGGAGATTCAAAGATGAGAGGAAAATCAAGAGAAAGGAAGAAATATAGAGATCCATACTCTGAATGAATTTCACCACCGGACCGGACCGGGGTTGGTTCAAAACGAATCGATCCAGAAAGAATAAAGACTCTGAATGAAATTAGCCACCGGACCAATCCAGGTATAGAAGAAAATGAACCGGTCCAATGTCTTAAGATTCTTGAATAAAATTAAGTACCGGACCGATCCAATTTCAGAAGAAAACAAACTGGTTCGATGCCTTGAAGATACCTGAATAAAATTGAATGCCGGACCGAACAGAAGAAGATCCGCCGGACCGGTTCGATTGAGATTTCCCCAGATTTCTCGTTTATAATTTAAAGTTTTATTTAGTTCAAACTCTTGTAAATTTCGTAGTGTATTTATTCTAACTTATTGTCAAATAATAGGAGGTTCGAATATTATTCGTTTCAAGGCCTCTTGCATAGGAGAACCCTAGTTTTAAAGATTTGTTGCAATTAATTCAAGATTCAAAGTTTATTCCGAGACTTCCTGATTGCAAGTAACAATTTAATTTCTGCTTTCAATTTCTTTCGTGGTTAGTTAGTTTAATTCTTAATTCCTAGATTTCAATTCTTAATTCCAAAAATTTTCTTCAAAGATTTCCAAAATAGTCATGAATTTCTACACTTTAAAACTTGTGTTTTCATTTAATTTAATCATGTCTGACTAAGTTTTTAAGGGTTGGGGTGCATGAACCCAACCCGTTGTAATTTACCCATGTAGAAAATAGGGTTTAAATTGAATTTTAAGTGAATTGTGTTGTGTAGTACACACAACCATTGTAGACCTTTTAACCTTGTTTGCCCGAGGTAACCGCGTTGTTTAAGGATGCGATGCTCGTGTAGCTATTCGGCACCGCTTTATTTTTACCTTTGATTATGTATAATGCGGGCTAGTACCCTCATATATGTAATGCTTAGGATTACTAATCACTTGGTTCAATTAAATTTCTAATTCAAAATCTAGTATTCTATACGGTAAATTTATAAGGGTTTGGTGGATTGTAATCCAACCAATCTTTCCTTATACATAGTTAATTCATTCAGTAGATTTGTTCCTTTGCACTTAGTATTAGTTGTTAGTTAATTTGCATTCACATTTAGTTTGTAGATCTTCCATTCATCTTAATCACCATATCCATTTCTTTCGAGAGTCAATTTTAGGGTTAGTCATTTATTCTGTGTCGTTACGATTCTTTGTCCTAGTTCCTCGTGGAGATGATCCCAACTTACTGGGTTTATTACTAATGTGACGGGCTTGCACTTGAGCCTATATCAGCACGCACACTAGATATACATTTGTGGTCGCGTCATACATCTACTAATTTATTTATTTTTAATTTTCTCGAAGATGTCGCTTGAGTGTCCTAGTCGAGGACACAATGGGCTCAACTACTTTCATTATTTTTTGTAAAGAAGTTGAGAAAATTCTTCATATCCATGTTATGCAACTATGTACCACAATCGAAAAGGTATTACCTCAACTAAATTAATTTATCATCTTATTATCTACTTTTACTACATTTACTCATTTCTTTTCATATGCAAGACAATAATGAGCCGAAAGTCCCTACAGTTCTTAATAAAATTTTGGGAGCGACGTATGTCTTCAACATCAAGCTTGATAAGTGCACTTTAAGCATGGAAATCGTAGCTACAAGATCACCAAAATTGCCAATGAAGACAAATTGTTGGAGCATAAGTCCATCACCACAAATGAATCTCAGGTAAAGAATACTTCCTTCCTATCTTATAGTTAATTTTCATTCAATTAATTGTTCTTTCCTCATACACATCATTTATGAGGACCATAAACAATCAACAAAATCAATCACAATTTAGTCAGATGATGAGAGTGATACCACACCAACTTCATTAAATAAAAAATTAGGCTACCTCAAAATTTAGTAAGCATTTTCTATTTTTACCAACCATTAACCTAAATATACTTGTAGCGATTATTTACCTCTGAACAAAGGATATTTATTTTGCGGTGGGAAAATAATGGAATCGCTGGAGATTTAACTCATGATCCAAATCCCATTCCAATAATATTAAATGTAATTACACTTCAATCATTCAAACATATATATTAATCATAATGTCTATTTTGAGTTTCCAATTCGAAAATAAATCTTCACAAACTAACTTAATATATTCTCATTGACTTCTTACAAAATAAGGGCAAACGCTTAAAACATACAAGCGTCATTTCATTTGATGGGAAGAAATACATTAGAAGAGTCTATATCAACTGCTTTCTATTGAGTTGTTACAGTTTTTGGAACTTTGAATATTTTGAAATCATGAATAAATGATGTACAACACCAATGACTATTTTCCTTACTTCTTTTATTTCACATTACTATTCATTTATATGAAATTTTCTAATTCTTCATTTCATCTCATTGGTTTAATTTCCCTTTCACATATTAAATATATGACTAATTAAATGTACTGGGATTTCATAACTGAGAATCCTCTCTGGTAATCTTTCATATAAACTAATTATTGCATAATACATTGCTTCCGAGTGTATTTGAATTACATGATCTCAAATCGTCGCATGCCTATTTGGGGAGTAAGAATATTATACAAACCATAAAATCATATTCATAGCGCTTGTGCTCGCGTGAGGCTAAAATCTAATGATATTTATAATGATGACATTAAGTTTGGCAGACACATTTAGTATAATGTGAATGTGGAAAGATATTAAATAAAAGGTTCAAAATTTATTTATTTTCTTCATTTTTATGAGTTTAATCAATCAATAATTTCACCATGTATTACACATCAAATAGATGTTTGTTTATTTATTTGGATGTAGGATGTTTTCGACTTTGACACGTGCTAATTTGTCCAACTTTTAGTTTGGCTCATTCATTTTCACATGGAGCCCAATAGTATATTATCAATGTCAAATGAGTCAATTTCCAAAGAACCCTTGAATATATTGACGGATTGTGCTCTTTCACACACATCAAATATCTGTTTTTTCAATTTTTAACCTCATTCGATCATTATTTAAATGAATACGATATTCCGTTTAAATTTACACATCTTTAAATTTAAATACCAATTATTCCTTGAAATTAAAACAAAAATGCATATAACATACATGAGGTGCATTGGAGGGTAATAAAATGACCACGCAGGCGGTAGGCAATGTTTTTTTAGGTTTTTAAAAACTTTGGGTCATCTCAAACTTATCAATATTTATTTTTATTATACAAGGCTTGAAGATAAATGACATTAATCCACATTGTTTACCTAAAATATTATTGTTATATGATGCGTCAGACTTATATTTTGTTTATTACGTTATAAGGTTTCAACTATTATTTTTGCGGGTTAGCAAAAATAAAAAGAATATTAATCTTGGACAATCGAATTCATTTGTTTAAGGTTTTAAAATAATAACATTAACCCTTATTTGCGACTAGTTTTATTTATATAAAAGATGTGTTACTTTGGTTTACAACCACATTTCCATGGGTAATGGTAGACTTTTTCTTAATTGAGTTAAATATTCTCCATTTCAAGACATTTAATAATTTTTAATGTTGGACTAAATTTGTTTTATTCATTGTGGCGAATCCAGAAATGTGAGTAAGAGGGGTCCAAACAATATCTATCAATTTTTGTGGGGGCCAAAACTATAAATATATAAAAAAAAAAACTCCCAAAATTTTAAAAAAATAGGGTTAAAATTTGAATTTCTTAGAAGTTTGGGGGAGCCACGACCCCGCCTCGCCCCCTGGATTCGCCTCTTGTAGGAAAACCCAATAAGATGATACAATCTCGCACCGAGTGTACACATTAGATTTGATTGATACTATTAGTCGCTATTTTCGTATATCAAATTCATATAGGATGTCTTTATGGATTTCAGTTGGCCCCAAAAGTAAGACACTTTTGTTAAAATAATGATAAATACTTTGACTCTTCTCAACCCTGTCAATTATTTTATCCCCGATGCAATTTATATCTTCTTTTACATAAGTAATTATAGTACATTTTTCTATTATGTTTCTTGAGTTTATGATTTTAGACTCTATTAGTGGCCAAGAAACAATTTTCCATGATATATACTTAAGTTATTTCATTCTTGAATGTGCTCTTACTTTCCATGGTATGTTACTATTTTGGAGACTGTTTGTTAGTGGAACATTTTTAGGAACACTACCTTAGGTACAAGCTGTATCATGAGCATGTAGTTTTTCGTTGGAAAGTGAACACTTGGAACAAATGTACGACCGTGGAAGGATACCACTTGGATTTTTTGGCACATTTTTTTGTTATGTAATTAACGCGAGTCCAGTATCCATGTTGTTGCCACATGTGCTGCCTTTCCAAAATATCATGTATATCTAGTCACGAGTTTCCCCTAGTACACTAATATATATAAACTAGCGGATACTCGTGCTTGAAGACACGGCAAAAATTTGCATAGTACGTAATTGTGAAACAACGAATTGGCCATAATATCCTTTATATATAGAACTATCCTTCATATATACGAAAATTTCCAAATTACACAATCGTGAAAATTTCAAAAGTGTAATTTTAAAAAATTGGCTATAATATCCTTTATATATAGGACTATCCACCATGTTTAACAAATAATAAATACTCCAACAACTTATATGCATAGTTGAATCAATTACCATAGGACGCAATCGGAATAGGTAAAAAATGGACGAAAAAAACTTACACGAAACAAATCTGGCAATGAAAAATAGAATTGTCGACTTTAAAGTCAATTTTAACCCCTTGAACATCGCTGAAAATAACTCGAAACGTAGCTAGCTAGGCATGGGCGATACGAATCCAAGGGCGCCAAAATCATCTCATTCCGATTTATGGTTAAAAAGTTATGACATTTCTCCTAAAACATACTATTTTAACTTGAAACATAATAGTATTAAGGCAATTCAACTATTCCCTGAGCCAATTAAAAAATAATGATCGGTATTTCAATGAGTGCATGAAGATTTAACTATTTAAGACATGGTAAGATTCAAATAAATATTTACAAAGTAACGAAACCAACTGGCACGATAAGATTCAATATTTGTATAATAAACTTTCCTTGCACACATCTCCCGCTCACCCTCTGACCTTGGAAGAAATGTAGGATTCACATGAATAATATCAGTTTATTTTGTCAGTCCCTTATGGAGAGAAATCAAGTAATGTCTCACAAGTTCGACAATCAACAACTTGTCCACATCCATAAAATAAGGCAGTAAGTTTCTCTTCAGTGACACTTCCAGAAACAAGGGGTATCTAAAAACATTAAGAGCCACTGGTCTCGCGAATTGACCTCCCCATCTTGGATGATGATACTTTCAGGAAACACCAAATGTACACATTCCCTATAGTACTGCAAATTGAGTGGAATTGAATAGTCAATAGCAAAAGGTATAAGTGAAACAAAGAACATTGTGTTTAACTAAATGTCGATATGAAAAATATCGTATCTGAAATGTGAAAAATATCATACCTGAAATGTGCATTAAAAAAATCCATACAAAACCAAAGGACAATAAACAAAAACAAAAATTATCTTATGTTCGTAAACAGTATATCTGAAATGTGCATATGAAAAATATATTTTGAGAAGCTATTATCATCTACAAAGAAGAGGAGAATACATGTGTGCTCATATCATGGTGATATGAATGTCTATAGTTAATGCATCACAACTAAGATAGTGCCTAAAACCACCTGTGCTTAGCTCACACCTTGTGTCAGTTAAATGCTCAAAATGAACAATATCCGGATGCTACTGTATATGGCTGGGCTGCTATTGTATATGGCCGAGTTGAATCAAAACACAATATCACGGTTGTTACTGTATATATAGTAACTTAGTGAATTAGCCGTGCAAGGAACATACATATAGCCATATTTAGTACTATATATATATAGCAAATCATATGCAAGGTACTGTATATATAGCAACTTGGTGAATTAGTTGTTGTACTATATATAGCTGCGTTGCTGTTGTATATGACCGTGCAAGGTAGCATATAAACATAATATGAAACCAAAAAAATAGAACCTTTGAATGGAATGCTACGGATACGTTACATCCCATTACGAATCTGTTACAGCAGATTGCGTTTGATTGCGGATCTGTTAGTTTCCAGTATTTAGAACATATTCCCAATTTCAAGAATGAATTAAAGATGTTCATTCATGTACGAATAAAGACACCCTTACAATCTCTGGGGTAATAATCCATTTCTAAAACATCTTAAAGAATTTAATAAAAACTTTTGCAAGTGAAAGAAACACCTCATTAAATTACTAACTTACATTAGTAGAGGTATAAATAAATTAATATAAAGAAGGAACAACTATAAAGAAGGCCACTTTGGGTTAGGATTTTTGGGACAGTTTTATATGTTAGGACACTACATATCAGATAGGTGACCACATCTAGGATATGTACACCTTTCACTCTTCAAAGCAACACAATCAATGCACAAAAGATGCTTATATGGCATAATGGAAGGTAACCAACACCATTCTTTGCACCTAATTAAAAACATATAAAGAAAAACACTAATTATAATACAATCTTTATATCAGTTATTACCAAATCCATTATTATAATGAAATAGCGAGTAACAGAGAACTCTACCAGTAAGAATTTCATCATTTTCTATTCAATTGTACTGTGCATAGCTAGCGTTTCCAGAACCATAGGCCATGTAGCACCCATCATATGAGCACGACTAACACATCTTCCTTCCTCCATACTGACAAAGTCACAATCAATATAATCAGGTATGTGCATTTTATAAGAAGGAAGCACAATCATTTTCCCCACGAAGAATTCCAAAATTAGGACTAAATTTGAGTACATATTATACATATCAAGTTGCCAACAAACATAATAGTGAAGTAATTCTAATGATCTAAATCTTCCGTTGGCAGGAGAAAGATAGATTTTATAAGGAAAAGAACAGGCTTCCTTGAGAAGAATGGTAAATATACAAAGTAATTAATGAAAATGTCTAATCCCTATGATATATGTCTTTGATGAAACATAATTCAAAGTGGTCTCTTACCTTTTGTCAAAGATTAGTTCCATTAGAAATCCGTGTGTTACAAAGCTCAAATCAAGACCTAATGATGCACTTCCATCGATCAGAAGAGACATGAAAAAGATCGAATTACCACTTTAATTCCATAGTACAAAAATGAAAAAGATCAAAAGTTACCCGCTTGGCTTGGCTTGCTGCTGCCAATCGCTGACTGGAGGGAGAGACCCGAGAGAGATGAGGGGCGCTGCTGGTAGGGGAGTAGGAGGAGGGGTACTGGCAGGGGCACTGGTATGGGGTGAGAAGCACTACTGCAATTGCGCCGGTTGCCTGTGCTTGCCTCTGCCCCACAATTGCGCCGCGATTGCGCTAGTTGCATGTTGTAATTACGCAGCTGGAGTAGCACCACATCTTCCCCTGTGCTTGCCTGAAAATTAAAGGATGTCAATATTTTCTATAGTCCATCATCTTAGTAATATTCATATAAAAAATGGTTGTCTTCATCTCCGTGATTATAGACTCGAGAATGGTCATCAACCACGGGTATGGGTTGAATATCGTTGTCACAACTTCCACCGGAGTTCCCTTGCCCTCCTCTGAAATGAGAAGTAGAGTATCCACGAAAGAATACCCTTATACGGCTGGTGTTCATATTTGCATCAATCCATTGAACCCATGTTCTCAAGGACCTTGTATACGCCTCTACCACTTCTAGTCTCTTATACACGTGATTGATTTCTAGTCTCTTATACACATGATTGACTTTTAGTCTCTTACTGGTAGAATATGCTATTATCCCATAGTAATGCTTATTTTAATTTGGTATTGTCAGCAAATGCTCATGCAGAATGATGCCTAGCAACTATTTTTATTTGTAACACAAATAAACACTCCCCAGTACTACTACCAGTATTGAATCCATTCCTGGTTTGGATCCTCACCCCCACCCCAAACATTGGCCGATATTCACTCCTGACATGTGGATGTTTCGCTCTAACTTAAGGGATGGTCTTAGAACCATTCTTGGTATGTGCATCCCTGTGCTATTTCTCAGTGGTTACTGCCCTCCTGCTACTCCTTGGTAGTATGAGAACTCTCCTAATCCCTTTTACCGGATGCAGATGATTATGAATATCTTTCATAGGCTTCTGATGCTCCCCAACCCCTGCATATGATAGAATTTATAAGAAAAGAAGTATCGGAATGAAAATGAAAATATATGGCCAAACATGATTTGGATAAATACAATATATAAAGATATATCCAAATTTGTTTTTTTTCTTAATTTTGATAGTGCATTTTTTAAGCTTTTTGTAAAATTAAATTTGAAAAAATTCATAGCTTAATTAACATAACAAAAGGTACTTGAACATATGATTAGAGTGCAACAAAGGGTGCGGGATAGATAAAATAAGGCACGGGTGTGGAAATACTATGCGACCGCGCCTGTGGTAATTGTCTTAAAGAATCAGGGGTGTGATTAAGGATACTACCTTTCTCGGCTATAAGATTACCATATCATTTCAATAAAATTTGCTCAAGCTCGTTCTGAACTTTGAACTTCATCCCAGAGGTAGTTAATCCTATGTGAAGCGGCTAGGTGCTCTTGCTTTTTTTAAAGCTTTGAAGCACTCTAGCTTTGTTCCTGCAGTGTCCATATACAAAATGTATTCAAGATTCATTGTTAAAAACTATTTACTCAAAACATTTCGTGACAGAACTATAAACATTTGCATAACTATAATAAAAAAAAAAGTTATAAACATTTGCATAACTATAATATCAAGATGCAATAATCCATTTTGTACTCAAATCATCACTTGAACAAAAAAACTCCCAACAATATCACCTTGCCAGATGCATTAATCAATTGAATCACCCCTTTTGCAGACATACAATGAAGATTTCATCGTTCAATGGTCGCTAAAAATGCTCGAGTTCCTACCGCAATACAAAAAAAAGTACATTATGTATGAGATATTGTATGGGAATAAAATATATTAATTATTTCTCATGTTCATTCCATGGGTTTCATCAAACGAATTGTTTCTCTTTCATTGTACCAAAACAAAATCAGCCCCGTATTGTTGAAATGTAAAAATATGAAATTAGGAGGCCAAATTTTCTAGAGTCCAAACCCCATCTCGATAGGCCATATTGCTCACTGCACCACAAAATAAGAAACACATACGGGAGTGTGAGAATGTGCATATATTCCACAGTTAATCTAAAACTCAAATAAATCTATCTAAATAAATATCAGACTTAAGCAATCTGAAGAAATTTAAGACTTTAATAAAGCTATATGGCATCTCACATTACCTCTTGAGCACACATAAGAGAGATATCATGCAAACCAAAAAACAAATCTGATTTCAAATCGGGAAAGACAAAATTAGAAAACCCAATAAAGCACTAAAATAATGAAAGGGGTGAAATAAAAATCTTGTTTGGCATCCCCAAACATTTGTTTTAAACACACAGTAAAGAGAGATCATGGAGCATACCCCTGAGATTTCAAACCAAAAACCCAAATCAGATAAAAAATATATACCCAAATCAAACTGTTAACTTAACGGACATATACCATATTTCAAATTTCTCCAAATAACACCGTAAACAAATCCCTAAATCAAATCCCGAATACCTTATTTAACAAAACCACTGTCAACTAAAAGAACCCTGAAAAATATCGAACAAAACAAATACTTTCAACCAAAATAACAAATATAGTATGCCTGGATAATGTTACCAAGTCACGTCTCTACAAATCCAAGAAAAAATATGCCTTGAATGATAGCTGTCAGAACAAAAAAATGGTGGAAAAAATTTAGGTCACAATGTATAAATCTAAACACAAATATAGCCCAAAATCAAATAGAAATGGTTAGATCTGTACCGTGTTGCCTTGGTGGGAGGTTTTGGATTGAGTCGAGGGGATGTGGAGTAGACAGAAGATAAGGACAAAGTTCATGAGAGAGAGAGAGAGAGAGAGAGAGAGAGAGAGAGAGAGAGAGAGAGAGAGGTATCTAAAGAGGGTGTGAAATGTTTGAGTGGGATCATAGGGATGCGTGGAATTGGTTTGGACGGGCAAAAAGATTTGGGGATGAATCAAACCCGTTTCAAGATGCTTAATGTGCTTTTACATTTTTGCCAATTCAAAAATCATTGTATCTTATTATATGAACTAGTGGATACCCGTGCCTGAAGACACATTGAAAATTTCCAAAGTACGTAATCACGAAACAACGAAAATTTTGAAAGTACTCGCAAAATCGCAAAAATATCGTTCCCCAACAAAATAGCTATATATTGTTCCCCAACATGTATTTTTGCATAACTGTTACATGTAACTTAACTCTTTTACACCATACATCTAATTGTGTGGTACTTAATATAACTGTCAACATATATTATTAACTGTTACATGATTACATCGAATGACATACATTATTTTAATGCAATTATTATTATATATATATATATAAGGAAAACTAAATAATGATTAACATTGTTGTGATGAAGTTGTCAATAAATGAATTTCCCAACTCATTAACACTCATGTATAGGTGTTCCTCGTGCCGGAAGGCATGGTTCAAATTTTGCAAAAAATATAACAGATTTTGGTAACATGTACAGTATAAGCACACCACGTGCGACATGCAATATTTATTATATAACACAAAACTGTGTACACAACTTAGAAAATTTATTATACTTGTGTTTCCCCAAGTATTTTGTTATTTTCATATTGATTTATGAAAAATTCATCTTAATAAGTTATGCGTATTTTATTAGTTTTGGTGCTAATTTTATGAATGCATCACTACACTACCGAGGGAAAATTTTTATTAATTTTAGTGCTAATTATTTTTGAAACACACGTCTAAAAGAAAAAAGGAAAAACACGACCATAGATAAATAAAGAGATTAGCTTTCACTAAAGGAAACTTATCATTTAGTATTTTTCTTGTGAGTCAATAATAATTAATTATTAAAATATAAAAGCACAAAAATACGAAATACATGTCAAACGAACTCTTTTAACATAACAAACATTCAATATATGAGAATATACTTTAAACTCTCAATTATTTAGAGAATTATAAAACATATTGTTGCCCCAACTCCTCAACGCCAGTAGCTTTAAGAAATTCAAAATGTTTTTTTATTGGTACAAACTGGTGGCATGTGTTGCTCAACTTAAAATTAAATAACGAAAATGCTAATGTGTAAATAATTTAAGTCAAAAAAAATTTTACGACACAAATGTGTAAACATTTCAAAAATTTTGGGCAAGAATATCCTTTGTTTATAAGTCTATCCCCCCTTTTTAAGAAATAAAAAACAATTCAAGCACAACAAAATTAATAGTTTGTCTTGGACCTCATATAAACAACATCATAGCCATGAAATACTAATTTAAGTCAATGTTTTTTTAAAACACGAATGTGTAAAAAAATTGGGCATCATTTCCTCTGTTTATAGGACTTTCCACCCTGTTTAGGAAATAAAAACTACTCCAACAAAATACTAATAGTCCTATTAACAAATTGGTTACAACAAAATACATGAAAGCACTATCCCTTCGACGCCAAGGTTTGCATTGTCTGATAACAAAATTTGGCATAACCTTATGGAGATTTTCCTTTTTCATGGTGGCCATCGCCATATCACTCGCACATGATGAAAACCTGTTCAATCTTCCCTTGATCCTCTTCACTGATATAATGTACAAGTTATGGGCCCCGGTGTTATTCGCAAAATTTACTGTTGTCACTGATAGACCCACAATGTTCAACCTTACAGTTCGTTATAACCGCAATGTGCAACCTGAAACGAATAATAAAAAGGTCAAGATGAGGATACTTATACCCAACACAATCAAGATCCATACCCACACAACAAAACATCAATTTTAGTTGTGCCCCAATTTTTTAAGCTAAGAAAAGTTTAATCTTATCATTAAATAGACAGAATTCATCATCAGATTACAACAAAACATATTATTTTAGCTTGAAACATAATAGATACATAACATAAAAATCTTATTAAAGTTTAGGCGACTACTATACATACTTTGCCTTCAGTAACTATTGTGAAGCTTAGAATTACAATATATTCTATCTAATATATTAATTTAATGTCATGGAAATATATGCAATTGGTTGAAATGCTAATGAGTTGTAGTCTAAAATTCCAATGTTTGTATGTATATGTAATGCAAATTATGTTTTCCTTCCTAATTCAATATGGGTTTTGGAACTGTAATATAAAATATTAAACAAACATATCTATATAGGAACATAAGAGAGGAATGAATCCAAACTGTTAAAGGAACGTTAGAGGACAACTAATCATAGAAATAATAACACATAATTTTAGGAAAAATAGATTAGTTTTCACCAATATTTACTTCTCTTCAATTGAGTACATGAAAATGTCATATGATGATCTGGTGTTTGTGTTTGGTTCGTAGGAAAACTATATTTGGTAACTTTGGTTCTGCTCAATTGAAGAAAAGTCAATATATGCTTATTTGGTTCTGCTCAATTGAAGAGAAGTAAATACAAGCTTATTTAGTTCTTAGTTTGATGCATCATATGAAGTTTGAAAAAAGATATCCTAAAAAAGTGCTTTATGTCAACTGATTTACAAAAAACTTCAAATAAAACAAAAAAATATTAAGATAAAATACTTCAGAAAACAAACTCACAATATTAATTTCTAGTTCGGTACATACCATTTTGTTCTAGCCAAATGCACCTACCATTTTCCATAATAATACATTATGAGTTTATCATCCACAAACAGACACATATCATTCGTGATTGATTGTACTCTCACATCCAGATGCAGTTCCCGGAATTATCTCCAACCCGTAAAAGCAGTACTATTGCATCTATTCCATAGGGAAAAAATTACAGTACCTATTTTTGTCAAGGTTGCTACTATTGCATCAGGGCTGTTAAAAATTGAATAGTAAAAAAATAGAAAGAAATAAGAAAGGGTGTAAAAGAAGTACCTATTTTTGTCAGCTTCATATGCTATCTCGATTGCTACAGCCAGAGGCCAACTAAATAATATATGTTAAATCAATAACACCTTGTGAGCATACAAAAAATAATAACGAAAAAACAGAGAAAGAAATATCTCATTCAATTTCTAGATCAGTTCCCAATGTGAAAACAAATGTCAAGTGATCCAAACAATAAATACAAACAATGAAAATATTTTTTCTAGAGTCCAAGCCTAAATTCCAATGAAAAGATCAAACTCTCTACTAACTTTCCGCATAATCAAACAAAGTCCAACATCTCACAAATTCCAAAGCATGGACTCGAATAAATATATCCAAACATAGATTGACATGATATAGTAACCATAAATAATTTTATATTAACAAATGTGTTCGGTAGTAATAGGTGTTAAAGAACCAATATACAAACCTACACAACAAATCTTCCAGCTTAAAAATGAAACAAAGTAAAATTTAATGCCCCAACAAATATTTTACCTAATATTCAAAAGGAAAAAATCCCTTTAGTTCTGCAAAAGTAAAAGCAATTTCAATAAAAAAGAATATTAAAGAACTAAAAATTCCTAATTTATGAACCCAAAACCATGAATTTAGGTTGATGTGAAGTCCCTTTTTTATATCACAAGCCCCAGATTTTGATGAGTCTCTTAAAAAAAATCCATATTATAAATCAAGGGTTTTGAGCTATAAACTTTGAACCAAAAACATAAATTAATAAAAATAGTGAGGGAGACATTACATCATTGTACGTGGTGAGAGATAAGAGATGAAGAATGGGGCTTGAGTTCGGAGTGAAAGTATGAAGATCTGGACGAAAAAAATGAAGGACATATGTAAAAATTTGATTAGAAAATAAAATAAATCATACAATCTCAATCAAAACACATAATATAGGAACTAAATCTCCTAAAATGGCGAACATTCCAAACAAAAAAAAATAGAGAGAGCTAGATTTTACCTCTTATCCTGGTTGCTTAATATTAATGAAGGAGAGAAGAAACAATAGAGAGAAATGAGATAATGACAGAGAGAATAGGAGTGAAGGTCTATCTCCGTTCTGGTATTGAGACCTTAAAATACCAACCTTCAAAAAATTGGCGTCTACTTCCATCGAAGGGGTACCTGATTCAAGAACCAAAACATGAAATGTAATGCCTTAATTACTAATATAACATTGTTATTTGTGATATTACCCAATGTCTGGAGTATGAAGATGGCGATTAGGAGATGTAGGCACATAAACTTGCATCTCTTTTTCAGTGGTAGAATCGGCTTTCAACATGGACTCAACAACCAAGACGTGTTCTCGGAACCCTAGCTTGAGAGGACTAAAAGATATGTAAATGGGAGATTGAAAGATTTTCACTTCCACATTCTCACTTGAGTACCAAGCGGAGAATGGATTTAAGAGCTCCATTTCCAATACCAAGGTGGATAGAGAAACAGAGCTTCAAAATTATTGTTGGGTATAAAACAGATAGAGAGAGAGGGGGAGTATAGGAAATAATATGAATTCATGTACTGAAAGATTTGGGAAGTGTGAAAGGTTTATTGGGCGGAGTATCACGTTGGGAAGTCTGAAAGATTTGAAAGAGAAGAAATTTTGAGCGGGATAAAGAAAATTTGGATCAGAAAGAATACATATGGGTAGGATAAGGAAAGTTTCAGATTTCATCATAACCATTGATTTTCTTTTGACAAATCTCAACCGTTATTGTGCTTTTACATTTTTGCCAATTCAAAAACCATTCCATCTTATTATATGAATGTATATATTCATATCTTACTGTATATATTTGAATGTAGTACTTTTGATCAAAAGACACTAATCATTAGACTTAATTTTCTCATTTATTATTTCTTAAATAAATTAAAATACATTATTCACCCCTTATAAACTCTCTAATCAGTTTAACAAACCACCCACTCCACATCCCCACATACCTTTTTCCCGGACACATTCCCACCTAAGGATGTGTTTTTTTCTGAACTTTTCGATTTTTTCGATTTTCGATCCGATTTTTTTCGAATTTAGAATGAAATTTTAGTTTGTCGATTTCTGATTTTTTCGAAAAAAATAGGATCATAAATCGAAAATAATTCTGAATTTTCCATTTTTCGATTTTTTCGAAACGATGCCGATCCAATTTCTCCGATTTTTTTTTGATTATTTTCTATTCTTTCGGAATTATTTTCTGATTTTTGATTTTTTCGATTTCTTTTCCAATTTTTTAAAAGTTTACCATATTCCACATCGGTTGGGAAAGGGAGAGGGCTCCAAAATATGCTCTATAAAAGGAGAGTATCCGCCTAACTTATACACAAATGAAAAAATGGGTTAAATCCTCATGTATTTACATGTTGGGTTAAGCCATTTTCTTTGTTTCTTTAAAATGAGAATTTCGAGTAATGGAAAATCAATAATTTATTTTTTTGAAATTTTAGAAATTTTGAAATTTCTAGATTTTTAATATATTTTGTGAATTTTTTATTTTTTCTGATTTTTTGCCGATTTTTCGATTTTTCCGAATTCGGAATGTTTTTTTAATTTTCCGAAAAAATCGAATCGGAAATCGAAATAGTTATTTTATTTCTGAAAAAATCGAATTTTTTTCCGAAGAGACATTTTTCGATCCGATCCGGTCGAAGCATAACCCTATTCCCACCCACCCACTTACTTTTATTTATCTCTAAATTCAAACCCTATTGATTTTATTGTCACCACCTTTCTTCTTCGTCGGGAGACCATTATTGACTTAGTGGAGAAGGAAATGAATTCTCATTACTTGATGAGAAAAATACACGGTGTTGTTATATATATAACAGTCCAAAATAGAAAAAAGAATGTATAGCTTTTCAAGTAAGTTACATAAGAGATGATCATTTAACTACAAGTAACTAACTGAAAACTATCTTAACTAACTCATAAAGTAACTGTTTGTTATACCTAAAACTCTCCCTCGAGATGGACTATAAATGTCTTTAATAGCCATCTTAGAAAGAAGAGGTTGCAAAGTAAAAGAAGGCAAAGCTTTTGTGAAAATATCAGCAAGTTGGTGATAGGACCGGATGGGCATGAGTTTGATAGACCCTTTTGTAACTTTGTCCAAAATAAAATGACAGTCAATTTCGATGTGTTTTCTACGTTCATGAAATATAGGATTAGAGGCTATATGTACAGTATCTTGGTTGTCACAGAAGAGAATAGGAGGAGAAGGAGCATTGATGTGAAAATCTTTGAGGAGTTATTGAAGCCATATAAGTTCACTAGCAGTGGAGTCTAAAGCACGGTATTCAGCTTCAGTAAAAGATTTAGAAACAGTTGATTATTTTTTAGCTTCCCAAGAATCTAAGGAATCCCTAATGAAGATACAATAGCGAGTGACAAATCTTTGGGTCTCTTTACAGATGCCCCAATCAGCATCAGAAAATGCCTTGAAATGAATAAAGGAGGATGAAGAGAAGAATAATCATTGGCCAGGAGATGAGTTCAAATATCGCAGTAAATGATGAATAACTACAAGATGGAGCAGCCTGGGCTGATCCAAATATTGACTTAATTTGTGGACATCAAATGTAATTTCAGATCGTGAAATAGTTAAGTACAAAAGTGTGCCAATGAATCGTTGATACTCTAAACTATCATTAAGTAGAGGACCTTTATGACCATTAAATTGAAGTTTGGGATCCATAGGTGTGGTAGAAGGTTTGCAAGATAGAAAATATGTGTCTTCAAGTAGCTGAAGTGTGTAGTGTCTTTGTGAGAGGACAATGCCTTGAGTGGAATAAGCTATTTCAATCCGAAGAAAGTATTTCAGTGGACCCAAATCTTTGAGTTTGAAGTGACTATAAAGAAAAGTCTTCAAATAAGAAATGAGAGAGGAATTAGGACCAATGATGTCATCAGCATAGACAAGTAAATTTATGAAAGAAGATCGTGAACCTTTGGTAAATAGGGAGTAATCAGACCTTGAATGATTAAAGCCATAAGCAACGAGTGCTTGCGAAAATTTAAAATACCACTATTGTGAGGCTTGTTTAAGCCCATAAAAGGATTTATTGAGTTTGCATACCAAAGTTGGTTGAAGGTTGGAATGATCCCCTGTCTAATGTTGCCTAGAGGTAAGTTTATGTATACTTCCTCAAGTAGATCACCATTAAGGAATGCATTATTCACATCCAGCTGAATAAGATGCCAGTGTTGATCAGTAGCTAGATCTAAAAGAACTTTTACAGTAATTAATTTTCTACATGAGAGAGAGTTTCTAAGAAATTAAGTCCTTCTTGTTGAGTGTAGCCTTTCTCTACTAATCCGACTTTATATTTTCAATTTGTCCATGGGAATCATATTTTATCTTGTAAATCTATTTGCATCCAATTGAATGTTTGCCTTGGGGAAAAGGCATAATGGACCATGTGTAGTTGTCTTCTAGGTCTTGTAATTCACTAGTCATAGCTTCCCATCCATTGAGGATATTTTACATCTTGGTGGTAAAACTATGGTTTTAAAAGAGTGGACACAGTCATGGCAAAATGCTTATAGGATGATGAAAGAGAATTATATGATATGTGATTGGAAATGGCATAAATGGTGGATGAGATAGTGGGAGGACTATCGATTAGAATGTTACATTGATAGTCTTGGAAATAAGAGGGGGATTGAGTGACTATGTGTGATCTACGAGACTGAGTAGGTGGTGAGAATGAATGTGAAGGTTGAGTAAATGGAATAGGACAAATATCTGATATGGAAACATCAGGAGGAGTATAGGAATGGTGCAGTGTAGAGGGAGGGGTGAATCAAAGTGAGATTTAAAATAAGAAGGAATGATATGTTTAGGAGAATTGGGAAGAACCAAATAAGGGAATGGGTCAATAAGAGGCGTAGGAGAGGTAATAGCTTGAAAAGGAAAGATATGTTCATGAAAAATAACATCTCTAAAAACAAATACTTGTTTTTTAGAGATATCATAGAGTCTATAGCTTTTTATGCCCGGAGGATATCCTAGAAAAATACATTTTCTAGATCTAGATTCAAATTTTGTACGATGTGTTGTGATGGTAAAGGAAAAAGCAAGGCAACCAAAGAATGGAACTGATAATAGTCAGGAATAGAATTGTATAAGAGTTCATAGGGTGTTCTGTTTTGAAGTAAAGAGGAAGTGGTTCTATTGATGATAAAAGTAGCAATGAGAACACATTCAGACCAAAAGGGAATGGGGATTCTTGATTGGAAATAAATTGCTCTAGCTACACTGACAAGATGTTGGTGTTTTCTTTCAACAACAACATTTCGTTGAGGTCTTTTAACACAAGAAAATTAATGTAGGACTCCTTTTTTTCTTGAAAATATTCTGTGAAAGCTAATTCTGGAGCATTATCAGATTTTAATTGGGGCATTGAACTATGTGTCGATCATTTTGAAGAATTTTGGTATACTATGAGAAACATCTGACTTGTTTTTTAATAGATAAATTCAAGTAAATCTACTACAATCATCTACCCAAGTCAAGAAGTATCGATAATCAAAATGTGATAAAACATGATATGGACCCCATATGTCACAATGAATTAAAATCAAATGGAGATTTAGCTAAATGATTATTAGATTCAAAAGGTAATCTTCTTTGTTTAGCTAATGGACAAATGTAACAAGGATTGTGTTTATCATGTTTGGAAAAATAACAACATAAATTCTCTTTTATTACATTCAGTCTTTCAAAACGATAATGACCAAATCTGTTGTGCCAAGTGCTAGAAGATACAACATTGGCGCGAGTAGAACCAGAAAAATGGAAAAAAGAAATGATGTTAGAGCCAACATTATAAGCAGTAGATGAAGAAGAAACAAGAGATTTGGAGTAGGATGAAGCATCAGTGTGAAGAGCTGTAGGCCTTGAAAGAGTTTACCCTTGCCAATTGTTCTTTTGTGATCCTGAATAACACAAGAATCATGAAGAAAATTTACAGAAATATTAGAATCTTTGAAAAGAGCACACTGACATAAAGGAGGTTACATTTGAATTGTGGAATAAAGAGAATATTCTTGAGGGTTATTATGGAGTCAAGTATAATCTTCTCATTCAAACTAACTGATATTTGAGTATGATTAGGTAAAATAACATTGGAATTTTGAATGTGTTGTAGTGAAGAGAGTGCGTTAACATTAGAGAAAATGTGTTGAGTGGCTCCAGAATCAACTATTCAATGTTAACTGGAAGAAAATATTGGATCTAATGAAACTGAGGACCATATACCTGTGGTATAAGAAGTAGATGGTTGATAAGTATCATGTCGAGGCTTTGTGGTAGAAAGAATAGTAAGGTGGATGGATAACATGTTCATCAACTGTTGATACTGATCATTGTTCAAATTTTGAATAAAGTATCCAACATTATTAGATGATGGAGGATTGGAAACTTGTTTAACAAGAAGCATGATGAGGTAAAGGAGAATTATTCCTTTGTATTGGTTAAAAACTAAGGGGATGTCCATGGAGCTTGAAACATTTTTATATTGTGTGTCCATGAAACTTTCAAGGAGTATAATAAGGTCTATCTTTCTTCTGACTTTTGTGAATTCCGAAACTGGATTGAACATTGCTACTTGAACTTCCTCTATATCCACTATGAGCAGTGGAATGATAATTGCCAAACTTGGAGTTACCTATTTTAGTCATAAAAGCCAAGGTATTAGTAGTGTCATCTGTAAGGTTAATATGGAGACCAACTTTTCTTTTATGTTCTTCTTGAGATACAAGAGCAAACACTTTATTGATAGGTGGTAAAGGATCCATGAGAAGAAGTTGGCCACGAATTTGTGTAAAATAATGATGAAACCCCACGAGGAATGACGTAATGTATTCCATTTGATTATGACAAGTAAGATCCTTCACTCCACCACATGTACATTTTCCACATGTGCATACAGGTCTATAGTTGTTTCATTCCTCCCAAATTGTTTTCAATCTGTTCAAATAAGCGCTCACAGATTGTTGATCTTGAACACGACTCGTCAACTCTCGTCTTAATTGGAAGATTCTAAGGCCATTTCTTTGTTTAAACCTATCTTTGAGATCCAACCATATCTCATATGCAGATTCAGAGATAACACTAGCATATATTTTTTTTATAATTGGAGTTCAAGATCCATGAGATGATAATGTTGTTGTTGCGAATCCAATAATTGAGGAGGTTTAGATCACTACCATCGGATTTGGTAAGTGATCGATCAACGGAACCTAGTTTGTTCTTGATTGATAATGCAATTAAAATTGCAGAACTCCGGGAACTATAGTTAAGATAGTTTTCAGTTAGTTAGTTGTAGTTAGATGATAATCTCTTATGTAACTTACTTCGACAGTTGTACATTCTTTTTCTGTTTTATATATATAGCACCATCGTGTATTCTTTCTGATTAAGTAACAAGAATTCATTTCCTTTCCTATTAAGTCAATATGGTATCAGAGAAGAAAACTCCATTTTTCTGAAAACTATCTTAACTAACTGACAAACTAGCTATTTGTTATATCTAAAAAACCATCATTGCGATAATCGTTAGAAATGGCATCCAACAACAAAATAGGGTCTTTCTACGCTGACACACAAAATTGAACACATTTGTTAGACACGCTGATGTGTTGCATTTGCATTGGCTCGTGTCTGGGCTCCACATGGGCCCCACTGGCGTGGATCTCAGACACGAGCCAATGTAAATGTGACATGTCAGCGTGTCTAAAAATGTGTCCAATTTTGTGTGTCAGCCTAGAATTATCCCACAAAATATAGCCACATCAATGTCTCCATATTCATCTACCTCTCATTTATCATTAAATTTTATTTGATATGGTTTTATTTATTTTTTATTTTGGGTAGTTTGTTTTGTTTTTGTAAGTACATTACCTCTTAATTACCGTTTATCCATCATAGAATAAAAATCTTAATTACTTTTCAGCTGAAAAGTAGATTATACTTAAGTTATAAATGAAAAAAATCATAAAAAGTTATAATAAATTTATTTTGTATTGTTCATTTGATTTCGTAACATAATGTGGGAAGGTAACGACTCCTGACGATGGGGTCTTTGTTATCAACATCATATTCTCTCTCTCTCTCTCTCTCTCTCTCTGTCTCTGATTTGTGTGTCGTGTGGGGTTTTATTGGCATATATCTCTATCGCGTTCTATAAAAGTTGTGTGCATCTCAATTTTCTTTGAAAGTTGAATAACGAGAAGAGTTTGTATTTTCTCCCTGTTTTTGTTTGTATTTTATGTGTGTTGTACTTTGTGTTGTGTTAGGGTTAGTTCATATCAATAATGGTTTTAAAGATATCTGTACTTTGTTTTTGCAGTATTTATCTGTTTTATATTTTCTTTGTGTTATAACAGTCAATTTTTCGTTGTCCCACCAGACTTCTCCACTTAACTAATCATCAGCGTTCAGGATTTCCTAGCCAGTAGTAGCTGGCTACTTCTCCAACACATCTCTCACCCGTGGGATTTGGCTCCGGCTAAACTTGTCAACAAGTCTAGTTGAACCGTGTTCGTATCGATTTTTATCGTGTTGGGTAGTGTGTGAAAAAATTATATTTAAACTCGATCCATTATCTTAACGTGTTGTGTAGTGTTCACCTGTTATTACCCATTAATATAATGAATTATTTTGAATCATACACAAGTTACCATATTAGCTCATTTTTAAACACAATTAAACCTATTAATTCATTACCATCACTAACTCTCTCATTTAATAATATTCGTTATGATTAAATTAACATTAAACTACATAAAGTTTTTATAAGTCCCAATAATATTTTTTATTTACTCAAATTAATGAATCTTAACGGATTTTATTAGGTGTTAACTGATATGACCCGAAACTATTAAGCGCACACTAATTAACTTACAACTTCGTATCAATTCATGTTGTGTTATCGTGTTGTGCCTCATTTTTTGACATCTACCTCCAGCATCATATTTGTTCCCTGTCCCTATAGCTCTATGTATATAATTGTATAGTATTTGTGTGCACAACGTTGATTTCTATGGATAGTTGGTTTAATGAGCTTCGCATAGCTTTTGGTTTTCATGTTGGGAAAAGTACGTGTATGAAGATGCCAATACTCTGAAGTGGTTAGCTTATGTGTAAAAAAATAAACTGAATAAAGAGTTAACGATAAAAAACCTAAATATTACAAAAGAAAAACAAAGAAAAATTATAGTAAATAGGGTAAAAGAATTGGTTTGTTGGCTAGCAAATATAGAAAATAGGGTAAAATAATAGGTTTATTGGCTAGCATATTGATAGGTTAAGTGTATCACGTATTTCAAAAAGTGTAAAGTAAAAAAAGTTTCAAATCACACCTAAGTGGTAAATGTATACATAATTATAATTGTTACATATACTTCATTTTCACATCTTTTCTAAGGATATTTCGAAAGTGAGTTCTATATATATATATATATATTTGTTATTGTTTATTCCTTAAAATAGGTTCAATTAATGTTTAGTCCAACTTTTTTTGAAATTTAATTTTATAGTCCCTATTAATACTCTCTATATTGTGGTATTTATTTAGTATTTACTAAATGAATGAAAATAGATTAATAAATGAGAATAATTATTATTTTAGTGAAATGGTAATAATAAAATGCATAATTTATATGATAATTAAAATTTTCATGTTGGGTAATTTATTGTAGCGCATGTTGTAAATAAATAAGTGATGATATTTTTATATGATCATGACACCACACTTAACCATTTTTTGGGTATTTTAGGCATTTACAGACTCTTGCTATGCTTTACATAGGAAATGAAGTCTCATTGTCTATCAAAGAACTTTCTCCATAAGTTTCCCATCCCTGGCAACCACATAAGTCACAAGGAATAATCCCCAAGTGGATTGAATTCCATAGCAATACTCTTTAAGATAACAAGGTATTTACACAGCTATTCAACCTCGAGGATCAATATTAGACATGTCATAAGGGATGAAAGCTTGCCTTAGATGTCTCTAGCATACCTTTTCCCAGCATAATCAGACATCTATGAAGTCCCTACCTTTACTAATAAGGGTAAATCCTCCGCCCTCACAAATGAATACACTTAAGTTAAATGTCTAAAGGTGACCATACACATCTCAGGATACCTCAAACGCTCAAAAGATCTTTTACAACTCGAATGGTGGGTGGGTAAAAAGTACAAACATTGTTCCACCAACTCCTATCACATTATTCCAATTACCACGCATTTTAATTGTGTTGTCGTTTGTAACCGTATTCGGAGATGCTTTGATGTGATCATGATCGTCAACAATACGCCTATAGTTTTCAAATACTATAGGGCGCTCAGAAATATGAGTTTCAGGCTCGGGTCATTCATCCCGTCTTTTTTGAGTCTTTCTTAAACCGACAGTCTATCTAATTATTTTTCCAAGTTCTTCCATTTTCATTACTGCAATGTCACGTCTAATTAAAAAATAATAAAATAACTAAAAAATTAAAAATACCACTGAGTTAGTTTAACAATATCGGAGCAAATAAGATTTAAATAAATTAACTACATTTAAAATACCACTCACCTAGATTAACAATATTTCAACAAATAATAAGATAAAATTAAAATACTTTAAACCAACTTTAAATCTATTAAATTTTTTAAAGGAATACTCACCTATTTTTACCATATATAAGCAAATTATATATAAGTTTTTACGTAATTTAGGCTAACAAATAATGGATAAAGTTTTATTTTTTTACTAACAAATAATGGCTAAAGAATTAGACGTGACATAAATTAATGGCTAACAAATTAATGGCATAAAAGATGGATAAAAAAATCACTAAAATGAATAAAAATTATTTATAATTTGTAATTGTAATTTAGGCTGAATTAATGGCTGAATTTTTATGGCAACATAAATCATTCACTAAAATAAATTAATAACTAACAAAAATTACACTACCCGTAACATTAACAACAAAATAATAACTTACAAAATATTAGCGAATAAAAATTACCTCACCAAATAGATAGCAGTGAGTTGAAATTGTTGTGATGAAATTGAAGAACAGGTGAGGTTAAAATTTATAGTGGTAAAATATTTAATAGGTTAGTTGGTTGGTGGTTGGGGTTAATTAATTTGGTCGTTATTTAATTAACAAAAGTATGTGGGATGAAAATGGAAAATATCACGTTTCTTAAACGGAACATGTTTTTTCACCTAAGGAATAGTGCATAAATCCTTAGGCAGAACATAATCTTCCGTGGTAGTTTTTTGGTTTTTAAACAATGTCATTTCAGGTAATTCGTAGTGTATATTTGGACTACTCGTAGCATTTTTCTTATTTATTATCGGGTATATTTGGGCTAGCAATGTGTATTTTTACACTATTCATAAGGTTTGATCTCACACCTATTACAACCCTTTCACTAACACTACATCATGTTACTATACTCGTTAAACGTCAGGACATGCTCCACCTATGTCAATGCATTCCACTTTCATTCCTTCTAAGGTATTACCTATATATTGGAGAATTATGAAAGGTTAAATAGGTGGAAAAACATCTTGGAAACCTAGGCCATTCAGATTAAAGAGAGAATATTGTATTCCAATTTTTCGTTACTTTACTGTTGGCTAAATCATTGTTTGTTATACTTTTGAATAAGGATTGCCGAATTCAATGCTCCAATATTTTGTATGGTTTGTCGAGTCCTAAACTAGGTAAGGAACCCTCTTGAGGAGTCCATCCGTTAGTCCCAAGATGCCCTCTTAGTAGTGACAAAGACCGTAGAAACCTCATACCCTCTTATCCAAAGTCTAAAATGTTGGTCCAGAAATTATCCCTAGACTGCCGGGGGGGGGGGGGGGGGATTGGAATAATGACATTTTATTGACTTTTTATGGATGAAGATTTCTTTCTTAGTTTTCATAGTCATTTTATAAACACTACAACTTAGTAAAAGTCATTTCTTAATTTGTTAATAAAATGACATAGTTATTTGTTGTCTAGCATCCATTCATATTTATATTCATATTCACATTCAATATATAAGTATTAAGGATTTAAAGTAAAACATTAATGTAAATAAAGTAAGGGAGATAAGAAGGTTTAAGTAACTTTGAAAATTGAGGTTTTCATGTGGTTTGGCCTATGCCTACATCCATGCTCAAGACGTGCCTGAGAACTTCACTATCTCTAGTTCACTTATGACGGAACCAAAACCTCACAAGGAACACCACCTTGCAAAAAACAAGACACTAAAATTGTCCTTGACCAAGCGGTACCAATGCAATAACCCAAGGACTTTAATGTTTCGACTACCCTCGATAATGACACTACAGGTCTTGAAGATAAAATGAAGTTTCTCGTAATCAATAGTAAAGGATTGTTAACTGAAATGTAAAAAAAAAAGTTGTTTTTCTAAAAGAATGGTAAAATGGGTTTACTTTCTCTTTCTAAAAAAGTAAAAAAAAAAGATGGGTTACCATGTATTTTGCTCAAGGGGTATTTAGGTTAGGATCAATGTCTGAGGAGATTTCGATTTAAATATCTAAGCACAAATGTGGGTTTGGGTATCTTGGTTCAAGAATGATTTTGTGTTTAATTCATTTTGAAACACAAGTGTGTTTTTTGTTATGGATATTTGTCTTCGGATATTTGTGTTTTAATCTCAAAGCATAAATGGGTATTTTATTTTTGTTCAAGAATGATTTTGTGTTTAAATCACTTTGAAACACAAGTGGGTTTTGGGTATGAAACTTGGATATGGAGAGGTTGGATTTAGTAATTTGGATCTTATGGGTTTGTTGCTTAAAATAAATCTTGTAACATGTGTAGAACTTTCTCTCTCTATAAATGCAACATTTTTAGGAATATCAAGAACATGGGTTAATTCGGTTTGAGTTATGAAACTTGACTGAAATGGGTTTACTTTGGAACACATGGGGTTTGGTTTGGAACGTGTATATTGGGTTTTGACTCTTAGGACTCAAGCGTTTCATTTGAATCTTGGATGGTTTTGAAGTTTTTCTTCAAGGGAGCTTTGGTTTGGGTACAATCTTTGGGGATGGTGTTAACGTAAAAATTCTCCATCTACGAGGACCAATCAGAAAAGGACACATGTCATCCTACGTGGAAAAATTCGACACCCAGGAGAGTTGGTCGGCATCCGAGGAGTGTTAGTCGGCACCCGAGGAGAGTTGGTCAGTACCCGAGGAGAATTATTCGGCACCCGAGGAGTGTTAGTCGGCACCCAAGGAGAGTTGGTCAGTACCCGAGGAGAATTAGTCGGCACCCGAGGAGAGTTGGTCGGCCCCCGAGGAGAGTTAGTCGACACCCGGGGAGAGTTGGTCGGCATACCAACCAGGAAGATCAAGGGATAACTATGCATTTAATGTGCATTAATGAAGATGACTATGCATTTAATGAATATTAATGTACATTTATACTGTAGATGATAACACATAGCATACCAAGCAATTCAACAATTAGATTCGTTGAATGTAGACATAATGTATAAATGTCTACATACAATGAATCTCTTTATCTCCCATCACTATAAATACATGTATTCCCTTAGCCAAAAGGAGAGGGAGGAGATCCGACAAGGATGAGAGACACTATACACAAGATCCACACCTTTTTCTCTCTCTACACCACATTGTGCTATTGTAAACCCCTGGGAATAAAATAACAGTGGACGTAGGCTTTTTCTTATAGCCGAACCACTTTAAAAATCTTTGTCTCTCATGTGCTTGATTGGATTGCTTTTATCTATTTATCTGTGATCATAAAAATGGGATTCGGTCCAGTTTTTTGAATCAACAGATTGGCATCGTCTGTGGGAACCGTGTTACAAGCATTGTTCTCCATCAAAAGCTAAGTTTTTATTTTCTCTACGTATAATCAATTATACATACATCTTTTGGTTCAATCATTATTTTTATGTTTATATACATAAATTAATTGTCCAATTTTTGTCTGCAAAATGTTGCATATCATGATTTTAAAATCATAACTGTTAGATTAATTCTTATTTAGAAATCTGAAAAATAGTGGATTTCATAAATCATAACTTTTTGCTTGATTCTCAAGTTTCAATTTTATATCATGGAATACATATTTTAAATGATTAAATATACCAATATATACGATGATGATAAGATTTGATAATTTTCTTTGTTGATTTTGAAATAATTTGTGAAAGATCTTTGATGACTATTCAAACTCCCATTATATTTTTGTTCAAATCATGATTCTCGTATGTTTATATCCATAAACTTAGAGATCAAATCAATTATATATTGTGCATACATTTTTTAATTCAATCATGATTTTATATTCACAAATTGTTGAATCTAATTTTACAAATCTGGATAAATGTACATTTCATAATCACAAAGTTTGAGAAATTTGTGTACATATTATATTATTTCTTCTTTAAGGAGATAAAATAATTTCTCTATATTCATAAATCTCTTTTATGCGAGTATATACAAATTTGATTCATTTGGAAATCTTTTAATTTAGTCATAATTTTTATATGCACTAACTGTGTGATCGATTTCAATTTGGGGATCTGGTGAATTTTAGACTCATAAATATTATACAAATCCTTGCATCTATGGATCCACTTGAAGATTTTCTGAACAAATATGTTAGGATAGGGATAAGCATTAAGAACGATTATGTATTTTCCATTCCGATATTAACATGAATTGAATCAGGCCCATTTTCTCTCTCTTCAAGAAAACTATGTTCTCTGCACAAATAATCATATTATGTAATTGTGTTGATACGATCAATTTTATCAATATATGAATAATCAATTATATGTTGTACATACATACATACATACATCTTTTGATTCAGTCATGCTTTTTATGATTATAAACATAAATTAGTTGTCCAATTTTTCATTTATCAAATCTGCAAAATATTGCAAATCACGATTTTATTAAATTAGTGGATCGGTTTTTATTTCAAATATGAATAAACGAAAATTTCATAATCACAAGTCCGTTAAATATTTTTATGGAGACACGTTTATGTACATCATATTTTTATGAGAACACGAGATATTTTGATTGTTATCTCTCATATTATTATCTGGAAATTTAAATTGTCCAATATTGAAGCCAATGCACACTATATATTGGTCGGCTGAATAATTATTCTAATCGTAATTTTTATATGATTCAACCTCAACAGGTGCTCAGGAAAAATTATCTGCCCAGTACAATTCTTGGATGCTCATCAACAGCACATAAAGACCTTAAAAGGTCAATACCGAACAAAAACAACGCAGCTGGACTGCACACAACACAGCAGCAAGACTGCAAACAACAATTCAATTGGCACCATCAGATTCATTTCATACATGCCCCAATCCTGGGCATAGAGCTTCATACTTGACTTAATCGAGTTAAGAGTAGGATTGAATAAGTTCGAGGCAGTGCCATCTACAGTACATCAGTGCCTAAAATTTCCAACAAATTTTGGAGTAGGAGTTGTGAAAGGTGATCAAAAAGTATCTCGGGAATGTTATTATTCATCTGCCGAGCAAGAGGAGCTGGAGGAGTCGAGGAAAAAGACTACTACTTATCAAGTGGATGAAGGTGCAGAAATTGAAACATTGGATCCTAGAGATGAGTCGCAACTCGTGAAGGGTCAAGTGCTGGAAGCTACTGAAAATATCATTCTGGACGACGAGCACCCTGAACGAACTACTCAAATAGGTTCGTCGTTGGATACCTCATTAAAACATGAATTGATAACTTTCCTAAGAAGCAGAAAGAAAACTTTCGCATGGAGTCATGAAGATATGCCCAGAATAGACCCAAATTTCTTATGTCACGAGCTCAACGTGAATAAGGAGATCAAACCAGTGAAGCAGAGAAGAAGAGTCACTACACCAAAATGGGTAAATTGTCACCTTTCAGCCGGCCAGCCTTGTCAAGGTCAATGACCGTGACAAAAAACACGCGTTTTATGTCACGGTCATTGACCTTGACATGACCGTGACAACTAATTGTCACGGTCATTGACCGTGACAATAATATAAATACTTGTCACGGTCAAAGACCTTGACACGACCGTGACAATGTTCACAGCAAAAACCCTATCCCCCTCTTTTTTCCCTCCGCGCCGTTCCCTCCCTCTCTCTCTCTCAGGTCGGTTTTCTCTCTCTCTCTCTCTCTTTCATTTATATATATATATATATATATATATATATTTGTGTGTATATTTATGTCTGTATGTGTGTGCGTGTGTGGGGGGTGGGGCAGGGTGGGGGTAGGGGGTGGGGCGTGGTGGAGGGCGGCAAGGGGTGGTGGAGGGGGCAGGGGGTGGGGTGGGGTGTGTGTGTGTGTGTGGTGGTGTGTGGTGGGGGAGGGGGTGGGGGAGGGGGTGGGGTGGAGTATACACAACACTAAAAGTAGACATCAATTTTATAAATAATTGATAATAGTTGGATAATAATTGGATAATAAACATCGGGAGGGGGAGGGGGTGGGGGTGGGGGTGGGTGGGGTTTTGAATATTATTTACATTCAAAATAAATAATTGATAATAGTTGGATAATAATTGGATAATAATTGTTTTTATACCTATAGAACAGCTTAGATAGTGTGTGTGTGTGTGTGTGTGTGTGGTCAATACATGAATTTATTTTTGTATTTGAATTAACCCATGAATTTATTTTTGTATTTGAATTAACCCATTATACGAAACATACTTGAAATTAAATATAGTGCGCATAGATACTAGCATTCTAGTTCTTATGCGTACGCATTCAATAACCCTTAGACCCGTTCAAGAGTCATTACCCCTGTAATGAGATCTCTCGAATTGTCCCGTTTGGACAGTTTGAGACTGTATAATTTCTGTATATATTCTTATTGGCTTAAAGTTGTTACTTTTGGAGGAAGTTCTGCAGTCGTATCTTAATGTTCTCTGGGTACATACTAGATTGACAAGTGTGACTGTTATTTTAATTGACCAATTGAAATAACACTCACACCTGCCAATCTACGTCGTGTACTTGGAGAACTAAGGGGATATGCTGTCGAATTTTTTTCAAATCGTAACAATGTGCATGAGCTGTTAAGTATATTACAGAAAAATGCATTCTTGAATGGGATAGGACCACTTACCCTTTAATAGGATAATTAAATGATGGGATAATTAAATAAAACATACTATAAATCTAAGTTTTGTTTACCTTTAATAGGTGTTTAGTTGTGGTAGCTGTGATGGGATATCCGAAATACAAAGAGTGGATGGGTGAGACTAATAGAATGGGGGATGTGTTTCGCAGAGGTGCTAACGAATTTGTGAAATATGCAAAGAGATGTCATAATGATGAAGAGTTTCCGTGTCCGTGTGCTAGGTGTAAGAATGGTAAGGTGTTTGAGTGGAAAACAGTTGAACTACATTTGTTAAGATCGGGTATGCAAGATAGTTATCGATTTTGGAGTTTTCACGGTGAATTGAAAGTTCCATTTGTCCCTGACCAACTTTCACAACAACCTTCAACAAGTAGAATAGATGAAGAAGGGGACGACGTAGATCATAATATGTTAGAGGATTTAGTTGATGATGTGTACGGAGTTTATGAAGCTGAGGAGAATGAGGTTACTGATGATGTAGAAGATTCAAGTGCTCGTGAAGATAACATGATAAAACTTGATGATGACTACCAAAGTTTAAAATTTAAGGCGACCCAACCGTTATACTCTGGCTATGAGAAAGATCAAACAAATTTACATGCCATGGTTAGTTTGCACAGTTTGAAGACGCAGTACGGTTTGTCTGGCAATAGCGTGACGAGAATTCTGAAATGGGTGAAGGGCTTATTACCCAAGGTGAATACACTTCCAAATAGCTATCCTGTTATGAAGAACAGTTTGAAAGGTTTGGGAATGAAGTATAAATCGATTCATGCTTGTGTGTATGACTGCATACTATACCGAAAGGAGTATGAAAATATCGATCGTTGTCCGGTATGCGATGAACCTAGATATGTCCAATCTACTAGTAAGGAAGGCACAAGATCAAAAGTGCCTCAAAAAGTATTGAAATATTTTCCCGTTGGGCCTAGATTAAAGCGATTTTTCACAGTACCATGGATTGCAGAGGCAATGACTTGGCATGATAGGGCAGAAGTAGGGGGTAATATCATGCGTCATCCTATTGATTCTACTGCCTGGCGGAGGATGAATTATGAGTATCCCGATTTTGCTCGAGAACAACGCAATATTCGTTTGGCTATATCAACAGATGGTTTCAATCCATTTGGAAATCTAAGCACCAATCAGAGTGTATGGCCAGTGATCCTAGCCCCACTCAACTTCCCTCCTTCACAGTGTATGAGACCTGAATTTTCGATGATGGCTTTATTGATACCTGGGCCAAAGGCACCAAGTGAAGACATTGATATCTACCTGGATCCTTTGGTAGAAGAATTAAATGAGTTATGGGAAGAGGGTGTGCAATCATTTGACTCTTTTAGAAAAGAAGAGTTTACGCTGAAAGCTATGTTGATGTGGGCAATTCATGATTTTCCAGCTTATGGGACATTATCCGGATGTGTAGTACATGGTTATTTGGGGTGTCCTATTTGTGGAGAGGAGACTGAATCTCTTCGTCTATCCTCCAGCTTAAAAAATGTATACCATTTCCACATGAGGTTTTTACCCCCAGCTCATAGTTTCAGATTTGAGAAAGCTTCTAATTTTTTATTGGGCGGAGCTGAACATAGGCTACCGTCGAGACAACTTTCGGGTTCAGAAATTGAAAGTAAATCTTCTGAATGTGGCCCAAATATGCCAGGTAAGAATCCCAAATTTAAGAATGTCAAGCATAAGAAGACCCCAACTGGGAATGAAACTGAGATAAGAAAGGCATGGACTCGGAGGTCAATTTTATTTGACTTGCCTTATTGGAAGAAAAACCCGGTGCGCCATGTATTGGATGTGATGCATGCAGAGAAGAACTTCGCTGAACATATTATGGGTACTTGCCTTGGGGGGAGTCATTCGAAGGATGGAGAAAATGCACGAAAAGACCTTAAAACGTTAAAACTTAAACCACAACTATGGTTGAAAGAAGATAGTAGGGGAAGGACAGTAATTCCCCCTGGTGCGTTTACTTTGACGAGTGAGGAAAGGAAGGTGCTTCTAGACACAATATATAATTTGAAGGGCCCATCTACTTTTTCGTCCAACTTGCAAAGGATTGTGAATTATGTTACTCATGATTTACATAAGTGTAAGTCCCACGATTGGCATGTGATCATGCAATTGGTTCCTCTATTGTTTAAGCACTGTTTCTCCAAGCACAAGGATTTGCGTAGGGCTATTATGCAAATTAGTATTACCTTCTCCCTCTTGTGTGAGAAGGTAGTGAATCGAGAACACATAGTGGCCGCAAAATTGGCTGTGAACGAAGCGATTTGTGTATTGGAGAAGTACTTTCCCCCAGCATTCTTTGACATAAGTGTTCACTTGTTGGTACACCTATGCGACGAGGCACTTCTTTGTGGTCCAGTTAGATATCGGTGGATGTATCCGTTTGAAAGATTGATGAAAGTTTTTAAAGATTACGTCAAGAATACGCGATATATTGCAGGATCAATTGCAGAGGAATACATCACCGTGGAGTCATCAATATATACTCGGGAATATATGACTGACTCGACCAGCGTTGATGACACTGATGAATTCCTTGATGATGGTGGTAATGTGATGGGAAAAAGAGTGAAATTAACGAGTTTGCAACATGAACAAGTAGCTCGTTATCTATTTGACACACATGAAGATGTCGAAGAATGGAAAAAGTAAGTTTCGAATATTATAATGTTTAACATTATTTTAGATTATTTTATACATGATTAATTTTGTAATATGCAGTAAATATGAAGCCTGTGAGAACAATAAAAGACAAAAAACAGTGGTACAATCAGACAGCGAATTTAGGCTATGGTTGACACAAGAGGTAATTACAATGAAAACAGTCGTTATATAACGTTACATTACACTCAAATTTAGCACTAATATAATTAATTTATCTATATTCTCATCTCCTAAAGATGGGTGATGCGACATCAAGGCTTGCTCGTCTAGCCACTGGACCCTTGTTCGTGGCACAAGAGTACAAAAAATATCGATTGAACGGTTACATTTTCGGCGCTAAAGTGTACGAGGAAAGTACAAATGTACAGAACTCGGGAATTTCATACAAGGCTCTTACTTTCTTTCGAGCGAGCGCAAAAGATAAAAACCTCGTTGAAGCTGAAATGACTTACTATGGTGTAATCCAAAATATATTTGAATTGGATTATATAAGCTTCAAAGAGGTTGTATTTTACTGTGAATGGGTAAGAGTTGAGGATAAAAATGCTTGTAAAGTTGATCATGTCACCAATTTGATCATGTTGACTTGTCCAAGTTGAAGAGCAACGACCACGTGAGCGATGAGCCGTTTGTTTGTGCATTTCAAAAGGTTAAGCAAGTATTTTACTCGGAGTATATCAACAACGAGCCGTGGTCAATTGTCCAACACGCGCCAAGGCGTCTAAATAGTAGTGTGGATGACTTGGCTGCTCCTACCGAATATCAATCCATTTTTTATGATAACCCGAATTTGAAACAATTTTTCAATTTGTAATAAATATTTCAATTTGTACCGAAACATCCATTTTTAATGCTTTTACTTGATCTGCACATTATCATTTTCACTCTTGTGTAGTGTGCGTGTGTGGAGAGGAGATTAATACATAAATATTCCAAATACATCTAAGTTTTGTTTATACTAATCCATGAATATACGCTTATTACCTTTAATAGGTGATTAGTACATAGTTATTTGGGGTGTCCTATTTGTGGAGTGGAGACTGAATCTCTTCATCTATCCGAACACTAAGAAATTCCATAATCCTATGGAGCGATGCTCTGCAAATTCCTCCCAACCGTTATGTAGCCAAACATCACCGGTTGAAGTTGTCAATTCCACTTTCCATACCCCACCACTTGGAACTTCTAGCAAAACATGGGAGACCATTCAAAGGTGGAGTTGACAACTTCAACTGCTGATTTTTGGCTACACAACGGTTGGAAGGAATTTTCAACGCATACCTCCATAGGATTATGGTATTTCTTAGTGTTTAGATATGAAGAGAATTATAATTGACACGATTGACCGGGGTACATTAGTTGGAAGGAGGTGCCATATGAGCTCAAGTTAGCTGTTTGAGTGACACTACAGGTAATGTATTTATATTTATATGTCAATTTCGATTTCGATTTCAATTACGATTTATATTTATCTATATTTGAGGGGCGGATACTAATTTTACTTTATTTCAATTCAGGGGACAGGGAGTGGCCCTAAGGGTAGGCCACATATGCTCTATACTTATGTGGCTATTCGGACGAGAAGGGAAGGATAAGGAGGTGTTCCCGAGCGTCGCAGTACAAAATCTCTTTTCCATGCAAATAGTTTGTAGATTTGAGATAAAATGATGGTGATGTTGTTTCTTTTTAAATAGTTTCTTATTTGAATATATATTTGCATTATCTTTAGTTTGTTCGGATATATGATGTTTGGAACAGGTACAACGTTGCTATAACAGGTACAAATATACTGCTGGGCAGTGGCAGTGGCCATACTGCCCTGCAGTTTTTTTTTAATTCTGCCCAGAATTGTCACGGTCAACAACCGTGACAATTTTTAAAAAAGGGTCACGACTTAGTCACGGTTATAAACCGTGACAAACGTGTCACGATCATTGACCTTGACACGACCGTGACACAAAACGCGTGTTTTTGTCAAGGTTGTCAAGGTCAATGACCGTGACACGACCGTGACAAAAAAAGTTGTCTCGCCTCGAAATGTCACGGTCATTGACCTTGACAAGGTGGATTTGTCAAGGTCAATGACCTTGACAAATGGGCAGATTTGGTGTAGTGAGTATTCAGTCCCGAGAAGAATCAAGCTATACAAGAGGAGGTCGAGAAGCTCCAGAAAGCTTGCTTTATCGAAGACGTTAAATATACAGACTGTTTAGCAAATGTGGTGTTGGTAAAAAAGAAGAATAACAAGTGGAGGATGTGTGTAGACTTCACCGACCTGAATAAAGCATGCCCAAAGGATCACTTTCCGCTGCCCCGAATTGATCAACTAGTCGATGCTACCTCGGGACACGAGCTGCTGAGCTTCATGGATGCTTATTCTGGTTATAACCAGATTAAAATGAAACCTGAAGACAGGGAGAGTACTTCTTTCATTACCCCTAGGGGAACTTATTGTTATAATGTTATGCCTTTTGGTTTGAAAAATGCAGGTGCGACATATCAGCGACTGATGAACAAGGTCTTTGCTAAACAAATCAGTTGCAATATGGAAGTCTATGTTGACGATATGCTGACAAAGAGCAAGAAAGTTGCCGATCATCTAGTTGACTTAGGCCAGACCTTTGATCAACTGGATAAATATCAAATAAAGCTGAACCCGATGAAGTGCATAGTTGGAGTTCGAGAAGGCATGTTTCTCGGGTACATTGTCAATCAACGAGGCATTGAAGCAAATCCTGAAAAGATCAAAGCCCTATTAGGGCTGCGATCTCCAACGACGAAGAAAGAAGTACAGAGTCTCACAGGACGAGTAGCATCACTCAACAGATTTGTATCGCGAGCAACTGATAGATATCTCCCATTCTTCACAACGCTCCGAAAGACTTTTGAGTGGAATGATGAATGTGAGAAGGCCTTTTAAGACTTGAAGAAATACCTGGGAGCACCTCCACTATTGTCCAGGCCGGTGATGGGAAAAAATTGTACTTGTATCTTGCAGTATCGGAGAATGTAGTTAGCACGACGTTGATCAGAGTGGAGAATGGAGTGCAAAAACTAATTTATTACACGAGTAAGGCCTTCCAGAAATCAGATATCCGAGGCTGGAAAAATTGGCAGTGGCGTTGATTGAGGCAAGTAGGAGAATGAGGCCATACTTCCAGGCTCATACCATAGTAGTATATACTGATATGCCGTTGAGGCAAGCCCTTCATAAACTAGAAAAATTAGGGAGATTGATGTATTGGTCAATAGAGCTCGGTGAATATGATATAGTTTATGAACCCAGATCATCGCTAAAAGGGCAGGCTGTAGCAGATTTTATAGCAGAGTTCACCTATCCTGATACCCCCGAGGAGCAAAAGTTGCTCGCTGATCAACCTGTGAATATTACAGAATCAACAGACATAAGCTCAAACTAACTCCGGTTGGTAAAAGGGCGAGTGGATGTTACATGATCATCAATTTCGAGCTCAGACCAACTCCGGTTGGTAAAAGGGCAAGAAAAGATGATCGACGAGTAGCAAGAAATATTAGGGGAGGATGAAAGGAAGTAACAAATATTTCACCGAGGAACTCTGTCAGATCAGAAATTTGAAGACGAGTTACCTATATGGAGGCTATATGTAGATGGCTCATCTTGCACAACAGGCTGTGGGGCAGGGATCGTTTTGAACAGCCCGGACGAGATCAACATGGAATACGCCCTACGATTCCAATTCAAAGCTTCCAATAATGAGGTTGAGTATGAGGCCATGATTGCAGGTCTTAATTTGGCAAAAATTATGGAGGCGCAGCAGGTTATTGTCTTCAGTGATTCTCAATTGATCGTAAATCAAATGTTGGGAATATATGCAGCCAAAGGAGAATCAATGATTAGGTATCATGAAAAGGTGATGGAGTTGGTATCAGAATTTGTTGCTATTCAGCTGGTCAAAATACCAAGAATGAAGAATGCGAGAGTAGACGCCTTAGCTCGATTAGCATCAGCTACTCGTATCGAGCTACGAAGAACAATCCCAATTGAAGTTTTAGTTGGTCGGAGTATAGATGAAGATTTGACGATGAATTTTATTACCCTTGATTTAGGACCATCTTGGATGGATCCCATCAGGGCATATATTGAGGAGGGAGAATTACCAATTGACAAGCTCGCAGCCAAGAAATTGAAGTTTAAAGCTGCTCGATATGTATTAATTAACGGTATTCTATATAGACGAGGAATTATGGCAGGTTTGCAAAGATGTGTGCATCCCACCGAGGTGAAAGATTTGATTGAAGAGGTCCATGAAGGGTCTTGTGGAGCCCATATAGCAGGTCGGACGCTTTTGCAAAGGATGATGACGCAGGGATACTACTGGCCAACGATGAGAGCTGATTGTATAGCCTATTCTAAGAAATGTGACAAGTGCCAGCGCTTTTCCTCCATCCGAAGAACTCCACAAGCATTGTTGACACCCATCACTTCCCCTTGGCCATTTGCCATGTGGGGAGTAGATCTGGTCGGGCCACTGCCAACGACCAGGGGAAGGTTCAAATACCTCGTCGTCGCAGTGGATTATTTTACTAAGTGGATAGAAGCGGAGCCTCTCATTGATATGACGTACGACAAGGTGTACCAATTTATCTGGAAGAATATCATCTGTCGATATGGTCTTCCTCATGCCTTCATCACAGACCATGGAACACAATTTGACAACGAGGAGTTCGCTGCCTATTGCCATCAGTCCAATATCTTAAAGATCCACTCGGCACCAGGACATCCTCAAAGCAACGGACAGACTAAAGTGACGAACATAACACTGCTAAATGGATTGAAGAAAAGAATAAGTGATGCAAAAGCAAACTGGATCAACGAGTTACAGTTAGTACTGTGGGCTTATCGTATTACTCCCCGAGCAGCAACTGGAGAATCACCATATATGTTGGCGTTTGGAAGTGAAGCTCTTATACCTGCTCCTTTTATTGAAAATTTTTCGGGGAATACTAGTGCTACACACTACTCGGCAAAACTCGGCAAAGCTCAGACTACTCAGAAAAAATATTCCTAAAAAGGCCAACCTCGGTTGGTTAGGAAACAAAATATTCCTAAAAATGCCAACCTCGGTTGGTTAGGAAACAAAATATTCCTAAAAATGCCAACCTGTTTGGCTAAGAAACAAAATATTCCTAAAAATGCCAACCTCGGTTGGTTAGGAAACAAAATATTCCTAAAAATGCCAACCTGTTTGGCTAGAAAACAAAATATTCCTAAAAATGCCAACTTGTTTGGCTAGGAAACAAAATATTCCTAAAAATGCCAACCTGTTTGGTTAGGAAACAAAATATTCCTAAAAATGCCAACTTATGTTGGTTAGGAAGTACATATATTCTCGAAAATGCCAACTTATGTTGGTCGGGAGGTAAATATATTCTCGAAAATGCCAACTTATGTTGGTCGGGAGGTAAGATTATTTCAGAAAGCGCCAAGTTGCTCGTAGAGGAAAAATCCACTAACTATGGCTGGTCGGGGATAAAAACCCACTAACTGTAGTTGGTCGAAAAGGAAAATTTACCGACCTTCGTTGGTCGGAAACATTTTATGAAAACGAGAAAGTGATCGAGCAACATTTTTGATACTCGTAACTTTTTTACTAAGTTTGTCGACAAACAAAACATCATTTTTTATCAAATGGTTACCACAAATTCAAACTAGTCGACAATAAGTTGATCGACAAACAACACAATATTGTTATATTTTTAACAGATACATATGCACAGATGTAAAGTATTTTACAAGACAATAGCAATTAAGATTGCGAACAAAAATGAAAGTCTTTCATTAAAATCAAAAACAAAATACATCAGGAATGAAATACAAATTTATTACATCAATATTCCCATTCTATTGGTTTCTTCCCCTCTGCTTTTGAAACAGGTTCCTCGCCAGCAGGTGGATCATTTAAAGCAAGAGGAGAATTTATGAAGTTAAGATCTTTGAGCATCCTGATATTCATCACGGATGGTCGATCTAGGAGGTGCTCGATAAAGTATTTGTTCATTTCGGGGCTTCTATTACAGATATATTTGTTCATTTGGTGGCACATTCTTATAACATCATGCAGTCGAGCACCAAATTCAACTTCACAAACTCACACGGAGGCGTATTCAGAAGTTCAGGAGGTGCATTCAGAAGTTCAGGAGGCATATTCAGGAGTTATTATGCACATACTATTGAAGTTCAGAAGTCAAATTTAGCATCTACAACACTGAGATCTTTACTACTACTGTCCCGACTAACATTGAAGAAGAAGTTGTATGAAAATGTTTCAAAGTACACCATTATCTTGGTACTAATCAGATTGAAGAGTTGGGTTCAAAAGCTAGTATGTTACTCAACAAAGTATTCAGAGGATCATAAATCAGAAGAATCGAGCACGTGAAGTTAGCACTCAGTTGCTCGGCACAGGAGGCAGTTGGTCGGCTAGCAAACCAATCAACACACTTAAAGATTATGATAAGCTACAAGCTGCATACTATGGCATGGCTGCATCCAAATTCCCAGGGGTGATACCTAGCACACGAAGTTCCTCAAAATAAAGATTAGCAACCATCGATCAGCCTGCATCATATGTCATCCAGGAGATAATGCACTTTATGTTGAACAAATCAAGAAGGTAGATCAAGAATTTCACGAGCACCGAGCAACACTGCAGAATAAATACTCCATCCTTTCAAGTAAACCATCAAGCATGGAGCATTGGGGGCTTCTGTTAACGTAAAAATTCTCCATCTACGAGGACCAATCAGAAAAGGACACATGTCATCCTACGTGGCAATATTCGACACCCAGAAGAGTTGGTCAGCATTCGAGGAGTGTTAGTCGGCACCCGAGGAGAGTTGGTCAGTACCCGAGGAGAATTAGTCGGCACCCGAGGAGAGTTGATCGGCACCCGAGGAGTGTTAGTCGGCACTCGAGGAGAGTTGGTCGGCCCCCGAGGAGAGTTAGTCGGCACCCGAGGAGAGTTGGTCGGCATACCAACCAGGAAGATCAAGGGATAACTATGCATTTAATGTGCATTAATGAAGATGACTATGCATTTAATGAGCATTAATGTACATTTATACTATAGATGACAACACATAGCATACCAAGCAATTCAACAATTAGATTCGTTGAATGTAGACATAATGTATAAATGTCTACATACAATGAATCTCTTTATATCCCATCACTATAAATACATGTATTCCCTTAGCCAAAAGGAGAGGGAGGAGATCCGACAAGGATGAGAGACACCATACACAAGATCCACACCTTTTTCTCTCTCTACACCACATTGTGCTATTATAAACCCCTGGGAATAAAATAACAGTGGACGTAGGCTTTTCCTTATAGCCGAACCACTTTAAAAATCTTTGTCTCTCATATGCTTGATTGGATTGCTTTTATCTATTTATCTGTGATCATAAAAATGGGATTCGGTCCAGTTTTTTGCATCAACAGATGGTTTAGGGATCGTTTAAGGTTGGTTTAGGTTTTTGTGGATGAGATTATACATGATAAAAATATGTTACTTTACTTTTTATATTGGTTCCTAAAGTACAACAAAATAAAGTGATAAACATCAACTCTTTAAGCATTATCTTGACTTGTTTGAAACATTCAATGTTGGCTTGTGAAATGATTGAAAATTGAGCTTGGTCTTCATGGATTGCATAATATGGTAATGAACTTTCTAATGCGACTTCTTAATATTGATCTTCGCGATTGGGCTTTGAACAACTCTTGTTGCTTGAAAGATGAATTTTATCAGGTTTGATGATTACTTTGTGATGTGATGATGGTGTTATGTTGTATGATTATGCTTGGTTGATGTTGGTCTTGTATTGAATGGGATCTTCATTTCGTTGCTCGGTCAGGTTAATATGATTGCATGGATGGTGTGATTCATGTAACATATCTCATAATGTATTAAGTGCTTATTTTTTATCTCAAGTAAATTTGAGAGAAGATAGTGAAGTTTGATCATATATTAATTATTTTGTCATCGTACAAAATCCTTTGAAATACATTTGTGTTCACACAAAAGATTTTTAACTTGGATACCTTTATTTACATATTAATACAAACGTCAACACTGTTCATACTAAACGTAGGATCCTCATCTGAGGTTCTAAAATCTCTAAATACTTATCTTTCATTTGACACAACTCCTCATAACTTGATCTCAGGTCCTCTGAGGAGCATCTATTGGAGATGGGGTCTCTAGAGATATTTCAAGCACCACAATTTGGAGCATCTTTGTGGGAATGGTTGTTCCTTGTATCAAATTTCACACACAAACTTTTTATATATTTAAATGATGACCAATGATAAGTTAGCTTACTCCATAAGAAAAATGGAGGCTCACTAGAAGGAGATCCAAGACTACCTCAATGATGTTCTCTAAAGACTTCCATTATCCCTATAGAAGATGAAATTTTCGAGTCTCAATGAAGAAAGACTAGGGGAAACCATAATATCTCATCAAAAGGAGAAAACAACCACTAAGGCATGTCCTAGGATCCATAAAGATTGATAATTCGCATCCCGATTAGAGATATCTTATTACTCCCCGAAGATCATTCCCATGTAAGTTATAGTGTAGTAAGGCCTTATGTAATGAAATGAAAAATCCAACACAAGTTTGGTAATTTCCCCAACCTGCACAAGAGTCGAACTCCAAACACCATGAGCTTTGGAGTAAAATGAAATATATATGAGTCTCCAAGTGGTCAATGGTATCTTTAGAACCATTGACGGGATCAATATTAGGACTCTTCCACTTTAGGGGAAGAATGTAATGTTGGACCTCATTAGATAAGGGATACAGGGTATTCTACTGGGCATTGGTTTTCCAACCTCAAACCAGAGACCATTGCTAATATCAATGGAAAAACCTTTTGTCAACCATTTCATCGGAGCTCAAAAGGTGAGGATTCTTATCACATACCAACTTCAATTTCGAGAAAACTCTTAAGAGTCCCTCAAAGATTATGTAAAGAGGTTCAATAAGAAATGACTTTCAAGTTGATAATTTGAATGATACCATTTGTGCACCTTCTTTACTCTCATGTCTCACAGTGGAGGATTTGTTTAGGTCTTTGAGAAAAAAGACTCCCTCGATCCATGAAGGAGCTACTAGAGAGAACTCAGAAGGACATAAAGGCCAAAGACTCCATCATAGCCAGACAAATAGTGACCGCCCCCACACAGGGGAAGAAAAAAAGATAGTTTCTCTAGCCTCGGAGAATCCTATTAGGATGTTGAGGCAAATAAGAGAAACAACGATTGAAAAATAAATAGTCCCCTTGAAGCAAAGCACTTTAGCCTTCTCACGGCTACCATAGAGTAAATGTTCTTTCGATTTGAACTACAAGATCTCATGCATAAGTAGAATCCCATGAGGAACCAAGAGGATAGGAGAGATAAATCCAAGTATTGTCGGTTCTACAAAGAACATATTCATGACATTAATAAGAGTTTATGCTTTAAGGAATCCACCGAGAGAGTTATTACACGGGGTAACCTCAAGGAGTTTGTTGTCAAAGATATTAGAAAATCTAAGCGTAATAGCAAAATAAGGATAATGTCCCTTAAATTGATGTCAAAACCATCTTACGAGGATTCGTAGGAGGTGGACCTTCCTCCACCACGAGAAGGATATCACCTCAAAAGTATGTATATAGTAAGGGCTCAGGTAAACAACGTGTACTTCTAGAGTAAGTCATGAAATGAAGCTCCCATGATAGTCTTTTTAGACACTAGCCGTAAAATTATTACCCTTCCACATGATGAACATTTGGTCATCACTGTGATCATCGAATATGCAAATATGAGAAGAGTGTTGATCGATACCGAGAGCTCCACAGACATTTTGTTCCTATATGTATTCAATCACATTGGTCTCATCATGAATCACATGTTACCCATCATAACTCCATTGATTGTTTTCAATGGCGGCAGATGTATTGCATGATGTACAACACATTTCCTCTTAATGTTGGTTCCAAAAAATGCTACTACATCCTTTGGAATAAATTCTTATTAGTTGATCTACCCTCGTCTTACAACATTACGATTAGGGGACCCTCATTCAAAAAATTAGTTGTTATCGTATCTACTTAGAGGACGGTGATAAGGTTCCTAAACCCCACGGGTGTGAGGGAGGCCCGTGGAGATCAAAAGAAGCTAGGAAATGATACAAGACTTCCATGAGAGAAAATAAAAGTCCTTGAAGAGAAATACATAGGTCATCAGAGGTCCCAAAAATCTCAAGCGAAGATGATAATATCTTAATAGAGGCCAAGTAATCCTCGTTCAAATCATTTGAGCTCCCACATGAGAACTTGTTCATAAATTTGGTGAACATGGGCATATTTGATCAATGAGACAAAGAAAGGATGGACAAGGTGAAACTTTAGAAGCTATCATCACCATTTGTATTAATGAGGTAGGTCCAATTAAGGTCGTCCTGATCAAAGTTGGTCTCAGCTCCCCCTTAAAGAGGAAATGCCTATTTTTTTAAAAGAAAATAGAGATGTGTTTTCCCAGGGAAAGTCATATATTATCGAAGTATATCCTGAGGTCCCATTCCAGCATCTCAAAGTGGATCCCATAACTATTAAGAAATTCTGGGCGGATACCTGCTTGATCGATCGATCGATCTAAGAATGTCGATCGATCGATCCTTTTTGTCGATCGATCGACCTCTCCTGATTTTTAGCAATTATTTTCCCTTAAGGCTTAATGAAAATCCCAAGGCCGATGATGATTCTTAGGATGTTTAATTTGATATTGTGTGACTTAGTTAAGGTCATTAGGGTCTTAGTTGATGCCCGGAAGAATGGTGTATCTTATGAAATTGAATGATATTGCTTACGAGGGTTACCGAGTGAGGTACGATTAGAAATCGTTCGAATTGAAACTATAATGGGAATGGATGATGATGTAAGGATAAGAACAGTAACGGAGGGACTTTAAGTTATTGAGTTAACATTAGAAACTAATAAGAGACCTAGTAACCTGGTGGGGAAGGTTTTAGTACTCAAATCGATACGACGAGAGTTATCAAGCTAAATATATATTGCGTATGATGTTCGGGATAAACTTGCTATATACGAGACTTACTAGATGAATATGTGAATACCTATATTAAAATATGATTACTTAGGTTGTGTGAATGCCTAGTGTATGGATTTCTTATGTGTATGACATATCTACCATACTTGCTATCACGGGAGGTTGGTTTTCGAAAAAGGGCCATCTTATCTTTGTGTGCCTTCGGGGAAATTTAGATTGGTACCTTAAGGACATAGGACTGTGAACGACTTATTTGTGAGTTAATAAGTCAGCTGACCATGGGAGCATAGGTATGTGCGTGACCTATGGGTATGTGAACTATGTTCGCCTCCGATATGTGTGATTTGTATTGAGACGGTTCCCGAGTGATTCGGAACGTGTGATCCTTACGTACGTGATGTACATGGATTTGATAGCAGAGTATGTGTGCACCACAGCTTCACCTAGGGGTGCCTTAATGTATATATGCACTGAGAGTGATATATATATATATATATATATATATATATATATATACTTGTGACTGATTCACTATTTCTTAGTAGATGTGAATAATTAAGATATTTGAATGGGCTACGAATATGGAAATTTAAATAAAACTTATGATAAACAAATTAATGAATGTGGATGTGAGTTATAAATATAACTTGGTTGTGTAATATGAGTAGTCACCTTATATTATAATGTGATAGTAGGGGCTAGTACGGACTAGTTAGATAGTGGCATAACTAGGATGGGTTAAGGGTACACGTTAAGCGTGCACATTAGTTGAAAGGTGAGAAACTCATGTGAGAGTACGTGACTAACATGTTTAACATATGTGTTGTTTAATATTGTAATTTAAACATTTGCAGTTTTAAAATATTTTCACTTTGGTCTCTGACCCGTTTACTTTCAAATCTATCTCTTTTTGTAAAAACATTTTAGGTGCCCAGCCACAGGGATGCCAAGCATATGAGTTCCATTATGATGACGTGCTGTAGCTATTGTGGAAGTTACAGGATCTTGGTATTAGGCGCCTTCACATTCTGCACTTGATTCTATTCAGGGTTACTCATCTGTTAGGGCATGTCGCCCACTTCCATTTAGAGATAGCATTCTCAGATTTTTAGTTTCATTGTTAGATTCGGATTCATTTATATACTCGGACTTTTGTATTGGGATTTATTCAGTATTTGGTTTATTCTGGAGAGTGTTGCTCCAGACTCATTTTAATTATTCCATTATTATTCTGTTTATCTTACGATGTGGACATTGTGTAGTTAGATTAATGTAATTAGTTGCATGTTAATTTAATTTAATAAAAATTTGGCATCTCTCTTTTTAAAATATTAGGTGGCTAGTAATAAATTAAATATTCTCGACAGTGATGCTAGGACTGAACCAACTTGATATTCTGTATTAATTTCATAAAGGAGTAGCTACCCGGTATTTAATTAGTCGGGGTGTCACAGTAGCCTAGTTGAGTAGGTAGGGCTAAAATAGGCCAGTTGGGATCTCTTGGGAGTTTTGTCTTGGCGGATGAGGAACAAGGTTTGTTGAACAAGATCAACCACTTATCACTTTAGGATTGAGAGAATACTAGTAGAAAGACCCTAGGGTAGCCCAATCCTCACACACCTCACAGTCAGACACAACCAGGGTGAGCAGCCAAAGGGTTACTCACAAGAAAATAATTGTTTATAAAATAATTTTAAAGGAGAGGGTCCTCTAAGCCCCTCTCAAGAAAAATGATTTTAGAAGGGGGTCCTCAAGACCCATCTCAAAGCTTACAAAGATTTTAGAGGAGGTGGGCCTTGAGACCCCCCCCCCCCCCCCAAGGTTTATAAAGTTTATACCAAAAGTTACCATTTCAAAAGATAATTACCAAATTAGATATTTTGTCTCCATTAGGAGACATATTTGCTTTTTGACTTTGGCTTACACCAGGTGGCACCTGTCTGAGGGGACAGGCTGCTGCACACAGGTAGGGAGAAATGGTACACTGCAGACCCTGCCCCTCACCAACCCTATAAATTTTTGGCGCCAAAAGTGCCAACTCAGCCCTAGTGCATAAGTATAAATAGGACCCCTTGGCAAGGTCAAGAGGAGATAGAAAACTCAATAGCACTGTTACTTTGTCAAAATCACACCAGAACTTCCTAGTATTCTCTCCCTGCTCTCTCTAGTGCTAAGTGCCTTATGCTTTCACTCCTCACTGACAGCCATCGTTCTCAGGAGTTCCTTTTGAGAAAAGTTACTATTATTATTGTGGAAGTTCATCTTCTTTCAGGGAGGGAATTCCAGATTGAGCTCCATTTTTACCAAAAAGAGAAGGTTTCATCAGAAGTTGCTCCAGAAGTTCTTGAGGACCTTGCAAACAACGTCTATTGGAGTGGGTCACGCCTCACCCTTTCCAGTTATTCATAGACCCAGTCTCACTACCCTCTTACATTTGGCGACTCCGCTGGGGAGGTATCCTCACTTCCATGGAAAAAGAATGTTTTAATGTTTCTAAGCAGCTAGTGTTTAAAGACATTTCATCAGGGAATGGATCTCAAAGAGACCAGACTACTCAGGAGGATGTGGTGGTGACCGGATGTAGAGTACCTGCTCCTCAGGGAGGCCAGACCAGTTCACCGGCAGCAGCTCTGGCAATAGGTATCAACCTTGTGAGCATGTTTTTGAAACAACACAACGTAGACTTGGAAAGTTTGGGTAAAGGTTGTGTAACGCCAGCAGTAGCCCCCTCTAGAGGGGCAGCTGCTCCTGCACCGATTCCGGTAGAAGTAGCTCAATTGCGAAGGGCGGTGACGGAGCAGGTTATGGCACGTTCATGCTCACCAGCAGGCAAGGGCATGAGTTTGGAGGAATCACCCTCCAAAGTTGTTACTTTGAAGGAGGTTAGAAAATTGCTCTCCTCTTCTCAGAGGGAGGGTACTCATTTGTATGAGGAGTTGTAGGACCCCTGCCCACAAGTAGTGAATGAGAAACCATACCCAAAGGGGTATGTTCCACCCAAAAATTTTAAGTTCAATGGAAAAGGGAAAAACCCAAGGGTAGGAGAAGTCCCGTGCGAGGAACCCTCAATGATCTAGGTTCCCAGCGAGGGACCCCCAATAACACTGGTTCAAGTGAGGAACCCACAGTGGCAGAAGCCCCAGATAAGGAACCTCCCATGCTAATTACCTCCAACATTTGCAGAAGTTATGGTTGGCGAGGAAACCCCCCATTGGTATAGGAAACCTTGTGAGGAACCCTCAGCGGTATGAATGCTAGTTGAGGAACCAAAGGTCATCACTGTGATGGATGTTCCTCCATTTGAGGAACCCCTGGCAGAAATGAGGTACGAGGAAATCCCAATAGAAAATCCAAGTGAGGCACCCTCAGCAGAAATGGGGTGTGTGGAACCCCCAGTAGAAGCATTGGGCAAGGAATCCTTAGCCAAAAATCCACCCGAGAAACCCCTTGCAATGGAGAGTTTTCGCGAGGAATCCTCTTCAGCAAACTGTGGTCACGAGGAACCTAAGAACGAGTAACCCTCACTGCATATGATTCCAAATAAGGAACCCTTTTAATTTTCTGTGGTCGCGAGGAACCCCCACCGAATTCAATTCCAAGCAAGGGACCCTTAACAAAAATGCTAGATGAGGAACCTCCAACACGAATTCAGGGTGAGGAACCCCCAAGCGAGGAACCAATAAGAGAGGGACCCCTCATATCCCCAACGTCTGATGAGGAACCCAATGACTGAAAACCCTCGATAGAAAAAATGTGTGAGGAATACATAGTGGGCGAGGAACCCAAAGACTCAAAACCCTCGACATAAAAAATGCGTGATGGAAACAACAGTTGGCGAGGAGGCCCAGGCAGTATTAGCCATCGGCGAGGGACCCTTGGTAGGGGACCAAATATTTGAAGTTTTATTCAGCGAGAAACCCCTAAGTCCCAAACCATTCGCTCACGAGGAACCCAAGGTCGACGACAACAGAGCTGTAGGCAAGGAGCCCCTAAGTGTTGAGCAGGCACGTACAAAACCCAAAGACTTGTCTGCATTAGTTGATGAACCCTCGAAATGAGACCCCAGCAACATTTGTTCCAAACAAGGAACCCCGGGTAGCGGGCCGCATTCGTGAGGAATCCCCATAGTTAAGGCCTCATGCGAGGAACCCATAGCTATGCAAATCTCAAGAGAGAAGCCCTGAGTGGATGAGATTTCAAATGAAGCACCCCCGCATGAGGAATCCGTACTTGAATAAACATCAAAGCGAAGAACCCTTGCCAATTGGAACAAGCAATGAGGAACCATCACAGATACTGACCATAAGCGATGAACCCTCGCTAATAACAGGTAGCGAAGAAAAACCTTTGACAGTTTTTGCCTCAAAATTCAAACCCTCTGACAAGGGACCCCTCGCAACCACACCAGCGGTCGAGGAACTCATCGCCATAAAAGCATTAAAAAAATCCGTGAAAGTGAAAATTCAGTCAAGGAACCCTTGCCATTTTTTTTATACTGTTGAGAGGAACCCACGGCGAATTCGGATCCTCTATGCGAGGAGCCCTTTATTTCAGTCAGTAATGAGGAACCCTTAGGGGTCTTCGTCCCAAACAATAATCTATCACCAACGGACATGTTCACTTCCCCAGATTCATAACGGCGGAACCCATAGCTGCCCTTAAAGGTACCAAGAGACCCATGGAAGTCATAACGACGGTCGAGGAACCCGCCGTTGGCAAAGCTATAAGCGAGGAATCCCTCAAAATCAAGGCAATGGACGAGGTACCCCCAAGTTCAAACCTTCGGACAAAAAAACTCCTCAGCGGCGCGTCTGGTCTCGAGTTCAGAGGATCAAATGAGACATCCCCTAAGTTTAGAACAGCAGACGAGGAACCCTTGTCTATGACAGAAAGCGATGAGGAATCCTTAGAAGTCCTCGCCCTAAAATTCAACCCGTCGTCACACATCCTTACCACTATGGCTGGAGAGGTACCGCGCCTAACTCTTGCCAAGTTTCATGTTCTTAAAAGTTTGAATAGGATGCTCTAGTGCAGAAAGTTGTTTTTTTCGCATAATGAAATTTTATGAGCACACTCCTTATAAGAAATACAAACTCTGACTGCAATAAAGGAAAGGAACACTAGTGATTTTTTGGCTAACACTTTTATGCATAATTTATCTACCTACATTGTGCAGTGGGTACACCAGATTTATGTGTTCTTTTCTTAAAAGAAGGTTAGAACCTCTACTAGATTAGAAGAGGGTCCATGATATAAGTAACTTTCCTCATTATCTATGGGGATATATCCAACCCAAAATTAAAAGTATAGTGAGTAAAGTCCCTACGGACCCGATAGAACCAGCAGGAGGTTATCCTCCTAGTAATAATAATAATAAAAAATTCACTACATTTTTTTATTATTCCATACAGATTTATAGCCTAGAGAACAAGTCCTAACCTCTGTTGTCAAGAAACAAATTTACTTGACCAGTTTTCAAAAAATAGGGAGAAGCGGGTCTACCCCCCTCTCTAAACTTGTATTTTTCTAAGACAAAAAGTTTCCTAAGAAAAGTTTGGAACAAGGACCTTGCAGACCAAGGGAAATTTTCAGTATCAAGAAATAATTATTTCTTTACTTATGATATATGTGAAATTTTATTCAAAGTTTACGGGAAGGAGAAGGTCTAACCCCATCTCCTAGTTACTCCCCAAGAAAGCATAACGAAATACCCCACAGTCACACGGGGTTGCGCTAAAAAATACCCCACAGTCACATAGGGCTGCGCTAAAAAAAATAACTTGCTCAATTATATGCAAGTACCCCGCAGTTAGAGGGGCAACTTCCAAATTTTAACTTGATCCGTTATATGCAAGTACCTCGCAGTTAGAGGGGCAACTTCAAAATTCTAGCTTGCTCAGTTATATGCAAGTACCCCATAGCTAGAGGGACATCTTCCAAATTTAACTTGCTCATGTATATGTTAGTACCCCGCAGTTAGAGGGGCAGCTTCAAAATTTTAACTTGCTAAGTTATATGCAAGTACCCAGCAGTTAGAGGGGTAGCTTCAAAATTTTAACTTGCTTAGTTATATGCAAGTACCCCGCAGTTAAAGGGGCAGCTTCAAAATTTTAACTTTCTCAGTTATATGCAGGTACCCCATAGATAGATGGGTCGCTTCCAAATTTTAACTTGCTCAGTTATATGCAAGTACCCCACAATTAGAGGGTCAACTTCAAAATTTTAACTTGCTTAGTTATATACAAGTGCCCCACAGCTAGAGGGGAAGCGTCCAAATTTTAACTTTCTTAGTAATATGCAAGTACCCCGCAGTTGGAGGGGCAACATCGAAATTTTAACTTGCTCAGTTATATGCAAGTATCCCATAGCTAGAGGGGCAGCTTCCAAATTTAAATTGCTCAGTTATATGCAAGTACCCCGTAGTTAGAGGGGCATCTTCAGAATTTTAACTTGCTCAGTTATATGCAAGTACCCCACAGCTTGAGGGACAGCTTCCAAATTTTAACTTGCTCAGTAATAAGCAAGTAACCCGCAGTTAGAGGGACAACTTCAAAATTTTAACTTGCTCAGTTATATGCAAGTACCCCACAGCTAGAAGGGAAGCTTCCAAATTTTAACTTTCTCAGTTATATGCAAGTACCCCATTGCTAGAAGGGCAGCTTCCAGATTCTAACTTGCTAAATTATATGCAAGTACCCCGCAGTTAGAGAGGAAGCTTCAGAAATAACAACTTGCTCAGCTCATATGCAAGTACCCCGAAGTTAGAGGGGTAGCTTTAGAAATAATAACTTTCTCAGCTCATATGCAAGTACCCCACAGTTAGAGGGGTAGCTTCAAAATTTTAACTTGTTCAGTTGTAGGCAAGTACCCCGCAATTAGACGGGTAGCTCCAAAATTTTAACCTGCTCGGCTATATGCAAGTACCCCACAGCTAGAGGGACAACTTCCAAATTTTAACTTGATCATCTCATGTGCAGTACCCCATAGTTAGAGGGGGCAACTCTAAAATGATAACTTTCTCAGATCATAGGCAAGTACCCCACAGACCACGGGGAAGTTCAATATTGAAGTTCTCATAGAAAATAGAAGAAAATCAGAGTATTAAGTGGGTGCAAGTATAAATAAAAGGTACGATAATTGAGTACCTCAGGCTCCAAGGGCATAGGAGTGCTCACATTCTTGCACAAATGCCAAGTATAAATATAAGGTACGACAGTTTAGTACCTAAAGGATCCAAGGGCACCGAAGCTCTCACATTCTTGAGCAAGTTCCAAGTATACATATAAGGTACGAAAATTTAGTACCTAAGGTATCCAAGGGCACCAGAGCGCTCACAGTCTTGAGCAAGTACCAAGCATAAATATAAGGTACGACAGTTTAGTACCTCAGGCTCCAAGGGCACTGAAGCGCTCATAGTCTTGAGCAAATGCCAAGCATAATTATACGGTACGACAGTTTAGTACCTCAAGCTCCAAGGGAACTGGAGTGCTCACAGTCTTGAGCAAGTGCTAAGTATAAATATAAGTAGTGATAGTTTAGTACCTAATGCTCCAAGGGCATTGGAGCGCTCACAGTCTTGAGCAAGTGCCAAGTATAAATATAAGGTACGACAGCTTAGTACCTAAGGCTCCAAGGGCACCGGAGCGCTCACAGTCTTGAGCAAATGCCAAGTATAAATATAAGGTACGACAGTTTAGTACCTAAGGCTCCAAGAACACCGAAGCGCTCATAATCTTGAGCAAGTGCCAAGTATAAATACAAGGAACAACATTTTAGTACCTCAGGCTCCAAGGGAATTGGAGTGCTCATAATATTGAGCAACTATCAAGTATAAATAAAAGGTATGACAATTTAGTACCTGGGGCTCCAAGGGCATCAGAGTGCTCGTACTATTAACCTGTATTTTTCTTGAGAGGGGGATAATGTTTAGAAGTCCTCAAGATAATAAACAAAGAGAGAAATCTTGATTATGATATTTCGTGCACAAGTCTCTCGACACTACAAGACACTTCTGCACGAGGGGACTAATATTGAGAAGTCCTCAAGCCAGTGAACAAAGAGTGAAATCTTGATTATGATATTTCGTGCACAAGTCTCTCGACACTACAAGACACTTCTGCACGAGGGGGATAATATTGAGAAGTTCTCAAGCTAGTGAACAAATAGTGAAATAGCATGGAGCGTGAGGATCCATTTAGAGTGGCTCCACTTGCCCAAGATTTCATGTTTGACAGAAAATAGCCTAGGGCGAGGGGATCCAACTTGAGTGGCCCCTCTTCCCAAACTTGATGCTACAGAAAATGACTATAGGCGAGGGGTCCATTTCGAGTGGCCCCTCTACCAAGACCAACACAAGTAACAGTTTGAGGATGAGGGAGTCCACCACAAATGGCCCCTCAGTCAAGGTTACAACTAGCAATAGTTTATACCGAGGGAGTCCGCAGCGAGCGACCCCTCGACCAAGAGCAATGTTACAAAACAACTGGTGGTGAGGGGGTCCACCATGAGTGGCCCCTCAGCTAAAATCAAAGGAACGAACAGTTTATGGCGAGGGAGTTCACTTTGAGTGACCCCTTTTCAAAAGGCAAATATAAAGAGGAAAACCCAGGGCGAGGTAGTCCAAGATAAGTGACCCATCTACAAAAGAAAGACAAAAAAATGAGAGGGTTTACCCCCAATGGCTCTCCCTTCATTGTATAAACTGGAAATAATGTAAAATGATTTAGGGCGATGGGAATCACCTAGAGTGGCCCCTCTGCCCAAAACCGATGCAGAAAAGAGAATGATTAAGGATGAGGAGGTCCAACACTATGGACTCCTCAGTCACTCCAAATTGAATAATGTAATGATGTGAAGGCATGAAACTTTTGCATTCCAAGATGAAGTTATTGTTTCATATAAAACCCTTTGGTCTACCCAACATGAATATTTTTGTACAAGGGGACTAATGTAGAGGGGTGTCCAGCTGCTATTTTAGAATAGCCAAGGGTGAGTGAGCCCACGTAGAGGGTCTCCTGCCGCCCAAGCTAGCAAGAAAATATTTAGAGCAAGGGGGTCCACCTTGAGCGGCCCTATGACGTGGTGTAAATCTTGGAAGAGGGGACTCGCAGCGAGCAACCCCTCTACCCAAGATAGAAGGCACAGAAAAATGCCAAGGACGAGGGGCTCACCGCGAGCAACCCCTCTACTCAAGATAGAAGGCCACCGACAAAGCCCAAGGACGAGGGGCTCACCGCGAGCAACACCTCTACTCAAGATAGAAGGCCAGAGACAAAGGCCAAGGATGGGGGGCTCACTATGGGCAACCCCTCTACTCAAGAACTTAGGCCATAGACAAAGTCCAAGGATGAGGGGCTCACTGTGAGCAACCCCTCTACTCAAGAACTTAGTCCACAGACAAAGGACAAGGATGAGGGGCTCACTGTGAGAAACCCCTCTACTCAAGAACTTGGGCCATAAAAAGGATGAGGGGCTCACTGTGAGCAATCCCTTTAAATAAGATATAAGGCCACAGAACAAAGGCCAAGGATGAGGGGGCTCACTTCCTGCAACCCCTCTACCTGAGATAGAAGGCCATAGAAAAAGTCCAGGGATGAGGGCCTCACTATGAGCAACCCCTGTAAATAGGATAGAAGGCCACAGAAGAAGGCGAATGAAGAGGGGCTCACTATGAGTAACCCCTCTAAACAAGATAGAAGGCCATGTAAAAAGGCCAGGGATGAGGGGCTCACCGTGAGAAACCCCTCTGCCCATGTTGATACCCAGATAAGGAGGTCCACCATAAGTGGCCTCATCTACAAAGTCTAGGATGAAGTGACAGAGCATTTAATGACCCTAATGAAGGAACACTAGGGTCCCTCAAAATTGAAAATTGAATTTATGGCGTACAAAGCCTTTTGGTCTGCCCAAAATAAAAGACTTTGAATGAGGGGCTAATGCAGGAGGGTGTTTCAAGCTTGACCACTATATTTCAGGGTGAAGGTCCCTCAAATACCCCCTCCTTAGTCTTTAGAAAATATGAGGTTGAGGAACCCCCATGGTCCCTCAACCGCAAAAAAATCATATTGGAGAAGGAATCCCCTGGGTCCCGACAGAAATTCATAATGAGAAGGAACCCTAGAGTCCTGACATAAATTCATATTGAGAAGGAACCCCCAAGGTCCCGACATAAATTCATATTGAGAAGGAACCCCCAAGGTCCCGACAGAAATTCATATTGAGAAGGAACCCCACCCAGGGTCCTCGCAGAAAATGCATAATTGGTGAAAGTGCATCCAAGGTCCCTCGACCATAGATAATACACATTGGTGCGGGAACCTAGGCCCCCTGATCGTAGAAAATGCATAATTAGTAAAAGTTCACTCAAGGTCCCTCGACCGCAGAGAATCCATATTGGTGTGGGAACCTAGGCCCCCTGACCGCAGATAATGCATAATTCATGAAAGTGCACCCAAGGTCCCTCGATCGCAGAGAATCCATATTGGTGCGGGAACATAGGCCCCCTAACCGCAGAAAATGCATAACTGATGAAAGAGCATCCAAGGTCCCTCACTGCAGATAATTCATATTGGTGCGGGAACCTAGGCCCCCTTACTGGAGAAAATGCATAATTGGTGAAAGAGCAACCAAGGTCCCTCGACCGCAGAAAACTCATATTGGTGCGGGAACGTAGGCCCCCAGACTACAAAGAATGCATAATTGGTGAAAGTGCACTCAAGGTCCCTCGACCGCAGAGAATCCATATTGGTGCGGGAACCTAGGCCCCCTGACCGAAGAAAATGCATAATTGGTGAAAGTGCACCCAGGCTCCCTCGATCGTAGAGAATCCATATTGGTGCGGGAACCTAGGCTCCCTGATCGCAAAAAATGCATAATTAGTGAAAGTGCACCCAAGGTTCCTCGACCATAGAGAATCCATATTGGTGAGGGAACCTAGGCCCCCTAACCGCAGAAAATGCATAACTAGTGAAAGAGCATCCAAGGTGCCTCACCACAGAGAATTCATATTGGTACGGGAACTTAGGCCCCCTGACCACATAAAAAGCTTAATTGGTGAAAGAGAAACCAAGGTCCCTCAATCGCAGAAAATCCATATTGGTGCGGGAACCTAGGCCCCCTGATCGCACAAAATGCATAATTGGTGAAAGTGCACTCAAGGTCCCTCGATCGCAGATAATCCATATTGGTGTGGGAACCTAGACCCGCTGGCTACAGAAAATGAATAATTGGTGAAAGTGAACCCAAGGTCTCTCGACTGCAGAGAATCCATTTGGTGCGGGAACCTAGGCCCCCTGACCGCAAAAAATGCATAACTGATGAAAGAGCATCCAAGGTCCCTCACCGCAGAGAATCCATATTGGTACGCGAACCTAGTCTCCCTGACCACATAAAATGTATAATTGGTGAAAGACTCACCAAGGTCCCTCGATCGCCGAAAACCCATATTGATGTGGGAACCTAGTCCCCCTGACCGCACAAAATGCATAATTGGTGAGAGTTCACCCAAGGTCCCTCGACCGCAGAGAATCCATATTAGTGCAGGAACCTAAGCCCCCTGACCGCAGAAAATGCATAATTAGTGAAAGTGCACCCAAGGTCCCTCGATCGCAGAGAATCCATATTAGTGCGGGAACCTAGGCCCCTAACCACAGAAAATGCATAATTGGTGAAAGTGCACCAAAGGTTCCTCGACCGCAAAGAATCCATATTGGTGTGGGAACCTAGGTCTCCTGATCGTAGAAAATGCATAACTGGTGAAAGAGCATCCAAGGTCCCTCACCGCAGAGAATTCATATTGGTGCGGGAACCTAGGCCCCCTGACTACAGAAAATACATAATTGGTGAAAGAGAAGCCAAGGTCCCTCGACCATAAAAAATCCATATTGGTGCGGGAGCCTAATCCCCCTGATCACTGAAAATGCATAATCGGTGAAAGAACACTCAAGGTCCCTCAAATACAAAAATGCCATATTGGTGAAGGAACCTCCAGGGTCCCTCAACCAAAACCCGGGGCAGAGACCCCAGGATGAGGGAATGTCTACCATGAGCAATCCCACATAATGAAAATTTATTCTTTTAAAGAACAACAGTATTAACACTTTGCTTTCTTATACAGGTAGCCTAGTTGAGTAAGCATGGCTCAAATAGGCCAGTTGGAATCTCTTGGGAGTTTTGGCTTGGCGACTGAGGAATAAGGTTTGTTGAGAAAGATCAACCACTTAGCACTTTAGGATTGAGAGAATACTAGTAGAAAGACCCTAGGGTCGCCCAATCCTTGCACACCTCACAGTCAGACACAACCAGGGTGGGCAGCTAAAGGGTTACTCACAAGAAAAGAACTGTTATAAAATAATTTTAAAGGAGAGGGTCCTCTAGGCCCCTCTTAAGAAAAATGATTTTAGAAGGGGATCCTTAAGACCCATCTCAAAGCTTACAAAGATTTTAGAGGAGGTGGTCCTTGAGACCCCCCTGAGGTTTACAAAGTTTGTACCAAAAGTTACCATTTCAAAAGATATTTACCAAATCAGATATTTTGTCTCCATTAGGAGACATATTTTCTTTTTGACTTTGGTTTACACCAGGTGGCACCTGTCTAAGGGGAAAGGTTGTTGCACACAGGTAGGTACAAATGGTACACTTCAGACCTTGTCCCTCAACAACCCTCTAAGTTTTTGGCGCCAAAAGTGCCAACTCATCCCTAGTGCCCAAGTATAAATGGGACCCCTGGGCAAGGTCAAGAGGAGATAGAAAAACTCAATAGCGTTGTTACTCTGTCAAAATCACACCAGCACTTCCTAGTATTCTCTCCATGCTCTCTCTCTAGTGCTAAGTGCCTTGTTCTTTCACTCCTCACTGACATACATTGTTCTTAGGAGTTCCTTTTGAGAAAAGTTACTGTTATTATTATTATGGAAGTTCGTCTTCTTGCAGGGAGGGAGTTCCAACTTGAGTTCCATTTTTACCAAAAAGATAGGATTTCATTAGAAGATACTCCAGAAGTTCTTAAGGACCTTGCAAACAACGTCCATTGGAGTGGGTCACGCCTCACCCTTTCCAGTTATTCATTAACCCTAGTCTCACTGCCCTCTTACAGTCACTAGATGGGGCATAAAATTCAACCTAGAGAAAATCCAAGACGTTGAATACATGAAGTATCCCATAAAAATGAATAAGGTCTAATGTATAGCCAAAAAAGTCACTACTGATGATACACAGTATCATCATCTTAAGTTAGTGACAACTAAAGTTTCTAGAACTGTATAACCATGGTGGAATAAAAGCAACGATACATAAGATATATGATAAATAAAAGGGATGATAGACAAATAGGAGACTAATATGTAAGTGGTTTGGCCTTAGCCTACATCCACTTTGGAAATGGGTAGTGATTCTACTATCATATGAGGCCAGAGGCCATTAAAGTATTTACAAGCTCTTTATCTCTATATGATGGAAATTTGACAGAGTAATAGTAGGGTTTACAATACTTGATACTTTGAGAAGATGATGGATCATCCTTTTATAGGGTTGGGGGTGCAAAGTGTCACCCCTAGCATGCAGCTTGTGTGAATGAGATTAGTGAACCAGTGAGAGAGTGCTAGTTGTGCAGTACATGTTCATTTCATAATGAACGAATATTCTCCTCGCGTGGAGCTGATATGTTGTAACTATTTTGTCCATATATTCCACTGATGCCTAGATTACATGTTCCACGCGAGTTGCTAATGTCGATGCTATGAGGTCTCAACTAGACGAAACTGATAAGGTAGCCTTCCGATTGGACTAGGCTGAGGGGGATGCCTGTCTCCCAAATGATGTGGTTGATCTCGACCCGTTGATGTTATATGAAGCCGACACATGGTAAGGTCGAGACTTGGAGATATCGTCACCTGAGTATAATAGTAGCTTTCATGAGCAGTGCTAGATGTTCTCAGAGTGGGTCTCAGAGGCCGAGACTATTTCACCTAGCCTATTTTGATGTGGGCCCATTGGAGGATGAGTTTAAGTTAAGTTATGAGGGGGAATGCTGTTAGGTTAAGTCTCGTTCAGACGAGGTCATACTTATGTATATCAATCACCTATAGACCTTAATCTTCAATGTATATGGGAGGCTGAGGTGTAAAGTCATTTGTCGTCTAATAAAGTGTTTTCCCCTCTCAGTGATGTCAATAGACTAGAGAGGTGTCAGAGATGACATTTCATAGTTTTGATAAAAAATGTCATTTTAATGTCCCCAAGTTGACCCTGTCAGACCATAGATGGTATGGTGTGTTGTCCAAGTAGTGGCAGTTTCATGCGTCCTGGGGGATAGGGCTCTAATGATTTTGCATGGGAAACTGTGCACAATCTTGAGTTGGTTTAGATGTCAACTTTTTCATGTTCTCTTTGCTTCCCTTTTCGCTCTTCTAAACTATTTTGCAAAACCAGAGCATCCCTCTCTTTCTTTCCACCACTCTTCTTTTTTAGGCTAGCTCATTCCTCTCTCTTTCGTTTCCAGTGTTCTTCCTCCTCAGGTAACATCATTTCCCTCCTTTTTAATTTGCATTTCATCGTTCCTGTCAAGTATTTTTTTTATTTCCATTTATTCTGGCAATACTTTGTGTTTTCTGACCACCTTTTCTAGTGGCATTAGGGCTAGATTGGTGATTCTTAAGTAATATTTAGGTTGTTTGAGGTTGCGTAGTTTTGATTTTGGGGGACAGAAGTAGTTTTCAAGCGCTGGTTAGGTATCTTGGTGGCCTTTCCGATGACATTTTTCGGTAATGTTCTTAGGTTTTCTTCACTGGTTTTCATTTGAAAACGGTTTAACTTCTTTTTTAGATATTTTGGTTAATAGTGATTAAACACCACTTATGTTTTTCATGTACCATAGATTGTACGAGTTAGGAGAACAGTTCTGTCATGTCAGAAAGCGAATACTAAAAAAGATTAGTAAGGTAGAGGCCGAGGCTATGGAGAAAATCGAAGGTGAGTCAATACTTCCTTTAAACCCTATCCCCCTGCCTATAGTCTATCCTCCTTTGATCTTAACTTATCCCGTTTCAAATGAGCGTAGAGTTCTCAACATCATTAGTGACTCAATGTCGATTGCCTCTTCTGGGGGGTCCCTATCCACCTATTCCCTAGGTTATAGTCCAGATTAAATTCCCAAACCTCCCAATTATCGGTGTGGGCATAAGGCAAATTCTTATGAGGAATCCATACAAGTCCCTAAATCTCATCTAGACGAGAGCGAGGTAGCCAACTCCAGTAATCAGGGTCACCCCATAATACCAACCCATCAGCCAGTATCCCTAAGCCTGAGGTTTTGGAGATTTCTGATAATGGTGAGCCGAGAGTCGAAGTGGCATTTTATGAGCCACCAATGGGTATTCCCATCTCGTCCATGACTGAGGCCTAGTTCGCAAATAAGGATCTTCATGTCCAAGCTCCCGTGGATGAAAAGGACGAGGATGAGGATATGGATGAACTTTACACAACTTATGCCTCAACCATACCAAGCGACGTTTAGGAAACAAACTTAATACTATGGATACACCTCTATGGTCTAAAGTCTCTAATTATAATGAGAGTCCCCTTAGAGGACGAGAGATATTTTAGTAGTTGTGTAGAGGCAGAGGTTATAGTTTACGAATAAATATTCAAGATCGGCTTCCATCTGTCAATTCATCCCAATGCTAAGGCCATCCTCACGAGCATCGACCTCTCTCCTCCACAATCAGGCCCAAATGCATGGAGGATATTTCTTGTGGAGATTCAGCTTTAGAAGTTAGCGTATAAGTCCAACCTTCCAGTTTCTTTTTTAGGGACTGCTACACCGTTTCAATGACACAGGTTGCGCCGTGATACTTCCATTTTGTGGCTCGACGCTCTGACAAAAAGTTTGTCCATATTAACCGGACTTCCAACCATGACTTGAAGTCTTGGTACTTCTTCATATCCAGTGACTAGGAGTTCGACAGCAATGCCCCTTCCATCATCGTTGAGCTGAAAGTCCCCCGAAAATAGGGTAAGGTGTATATGGAGGCTAAGCTTGATCCCGACTTGAGTTTAGATTCTTGATAGAATATCGACTTTCTACGCACCTTCGGTAAAGATGAGGGGTTAGTTGTCTTTAAGGATCTAAGACCTGGATTTTTTGCTCAAGACTGGATTGAGGGTTAGTCCCCTAACTGAATTGCGTAAGTTTTTCCAAAAAAAATAACTTTACTGTCGTCTTTTCCCAAATTGATTTAGCTGATACTTATTTCTTGTTTTATTTGAAGACTGTCTGGAACGATTAAGTGATGATACTTGGACAATAGCAACCCAGATCACATGCAACCTTCTCTCTCGTCTGGCTAAAAAGATTGTTTCACCGACACAACCTCGGTAGAAAACAGCCGTCAATGGTCCCTCTATTACCAAGGGATCAAAGAAAAGGAAGTATGTACCTGAGGGCATTAGTTCTAACCCTCCTCCGGCACTAAAGAAGAAAAAGGATTCCCCACCATGGACATTCAAGGACGTCGCCATCCCTATTTTTTACAACACAGCGGCAACCACCCGTCTCGCTTAGTTTAGTATAACAGCCGACTCTCTGCTCGACAGTCCGAAAGGGGCTCGAGAGGCCATTGTATCGATTGTCCTCGAGTGTGACAATCGATATATTGACTCCTAATACCCCTCTCGAGTCATTGACTTTTCTCTGCATCAGACTACCCAGGTAATAATTATTGTCATCTGACAATTTTAATTGGAGAGTTGTGTCGTCGTGCACTGATTTTTATTTTTATCTTGGAGTCCGTGATTGTACTCCAAAACGTGCAACTTTGGGCAAAGGAGGCCAATTAAAAAATAAAGGCTGTTGGGACTGCCATCTCAGAGAACAGTGGCCTCAAAGAGCAACTTCAGACAATCAAGATGACCCACGAGAATAAGATTGTTGAGCTGGGGGACAAGCATAAGAAAAGGCTGAAGATTTAGAGGTTGGAACTTCAGGACAAAATAAATGATGCCAATGAGAAGATGAAGAAGTTGGTTGACGGCAAGGATGCTGAGATATAGGTTGCTGTGGAAAAGGAGATTTTGGCCTTCGAGGAGTCTAATGAATTTTCAAACTATGCCATTTATAATTTAGATAAAGGCGCAAAAACTTCCTGCCGCCGAGTGCTGAACATGCTTCCGAACATGGCACCTACCGACCCCACGCTTGGTGAAGTTCTGAAGTCATTCAACCTGGGGGACAAACTCAATTGTAATTCACTTTTTATTCTCTTTTTGTGCTTTTTTACTTTTTCTAATTTTTTTAGCTTTTCAAATATTAAAACAATTGGGTGAGGTGAGGTGAAATAATACTAAACTAAATGGAAGATCAAATTACAAACAAAAAAGTGACTAAAAGTGAAAAATAAGTCTAACACAAAAATAAGAGAATAAGTGAGCAAAAAAATGTGAGAGCAATCAAGGAATGTGATTACATCACAAATTCTAGCTATTCTAATTAATTAATTTAATTATTTGAATTTTCCCAAATTAATATCAAAATTACAAATCAACTCTCGTTGCAAGTGTAATTTTAATAGAAACCTTTTAGAAAATTAAGTTTAACCTCTCACAACTCTAAAAAATAGACCTACACTCCTTTTAATTAATCAACCGTTAGGATCGATCGATTAAAATTTATGTAAATCTTAAAAAATAAATTTAGAGTTGAAATTCAAGTAATAATACCCCACTTAAGAAACTGCGATCTCTAGTTCGAATCTAAAATGGGTATTATAGCTTAGAATTTTGATTTTCTCTCGAAAATCATTTACCCTCTCTCGAGGCATAAATTTAAGGGTGAGGGATCAAAATTAACATTCAAAGGGAATTTTCAAGTAATCAAACTAATTAAATTAAAATAACATGAAATAAGGGTTCACCCCACCCCTTAAAAGGGGATTTAGCCTAACATGGTATGGATTATCATAATCAAATGAACAAAGGCAATAAAATAAGAGTAGAGAAGAGAACGATCAAACCAAATCTCTTTGATTAAGTTGAACTCCAATCCTTGAAATTTAATCATACACCTCTCAATTTTAATGATCAACAAATACACATGAAGCACTAACACACAAATTGATTATCACTAGAATTAATTTCACTCAATTTAAATTAAAAAGAAGAAAATAAAAATTAAAAAAATTCTAATTCTAATCTACTATTTATTTCTAACCCTAAAATTTCTCTCTACTTTCTCTGTACAATCTCCTCTCTATCCTTATCCAAAATTGGTCTTCATCTTCCTTTTATATTAGGCATGGAGCATGGGGGTAAATTGGGTAATGGCGAGGGTTAACATGTGGGAGAGGTTTGTCATGGATTGTGTGAGGTGTGAGGATATTTGAGGGAATGGGGGAAATTTTGGAATTGGTCACACATGTGGGTAGTGGGGTGATGGAGGTGAGACAAATGAGATTTGCTTATGAGAGTATTTTTGGAAAATAAAGGGCAAGTGGGTTTAAGTCATATGTGAGGGTTAAATGACATGTGGGGATTTGTTTGGTTTATTTGGCTTGGCTAGGGGTGTAAGCGGTACGGTTTGGTCGGTAAATAGTAGATACCAAAATCAAAACCAAACTCTAGATGGTAAAACCAAACCGTACCAGTTTACCACCCGGTACACCAAAATCAATACCAAAACCAAACCGGCTGGTATTTCGGTTTTTTCGATAATTTCGGTTTTTTTCTGGTTTCGATAAATTCTGGTTTTTTCTGGTTTCGGTAAGTTTTGGTTTTTTCTGGTTTCGGTTTTTTATGTTTCGGTAAACAACACTAAAAGTCCCCAAAAACCAAAAACAAAACCAACCAACTTTTTAAAATATTAAAACCAAAACCAACTTTTTTCTGATTTTGGTAAATTCGGTACGGTAATTTTGGTAAATTTGGTACGTCACGGTAATTTTGGTATGGTTTTTTCTAGTATCGGTAAATTCGATACGGTATGGTAATTTCGGTACGGTTTTTTCTGGTTTCATAAAATTCGGTACTGTAATTTCGATAAATCGGTTTTTTAAATATTAAAACCAAAACCAACCAACTTTTTTGCGGTAATTTCGGTTTCGGTAAGACTGGTTTTTGGTATTTTAATATATGAAACCAAAACCATTTTTTTTCAGACCAAAACGGTACGTTACGGTAAAAACCCATACCGCTTCCACCCCTAGGCTTGGCAGGTACGATTTTGGCTTTGAGAAGGAAATGGCCCTTGGGTTTCATTTGGGAAATGGGTTTGGAAGAGGTAGTGGGTTGAATGTTTGGTATGGGGTTTCGAGTAATGGTTATGGCCGGAGTGGAGCTGGTTTTGATTTAGGATGTGGGTTCCCCGGTTCAGCTCGCGGGTTGGAGTCGCGGTTTTAGCTTGGTGGGTCGCAGGTCGGCGCCGGGGAGGAGACAGTTTGGGCAGGTTGCCGGAATGGGTCGTCGCTGCGGCAGAGGACGACGGGTTAGGGAGGCAGAGTTGCCACGGGTTGTATCGGAGTTGGGTGCCGGAGGAATCACCGACGGGGTTGACAGGGATCTCCTACGGCGGTGGCAGCAGGGGTCTCGCCGGCTGGAGGTGGTCGGAGGGCATGTCGCGGGTTGGGATTCCGGGTTTCAAGCCACCACCAACAGGAGGTGGTAATTTTTTGGGTTGAGAGGGTGTGGGTTTAGTGTATGGAATAGGTTGGTTATTGTGGTATGTGGGTTAGTAGGAGAGAGAGTATGGTTGGGTAAAAGGAAGAAGATGGAGTGGGTTGTGTTGTGTGTGGTAAGGTGTATGGGTAATGTGTGAGGGTGAGGGTTTAGTTAGGTGTAGGTGATTGTGTATGGGATTTGTTTGTGTGGGTTTAAGTTGGACACCTAAAAATAACACTAATCAATAAAAATAAAACTAAAAAAACTAAAAAATTAAATTCCTACTCTAAAATAAAGACTCAAATAAAAAAAAAATAGAAATCTATTAAACTAAAACTAAAAACTATAATCCTAAAAACTAAAGTAAAATCTAATAAAACTAATAAATAAATGAAATCCTAAAAATAACTAATTCTGCTAAACTAAAAACTAGTAAAAATAAAGATAAAATAAAAATATACTAATAAAAAGAAAATATAAAAATAGTAAATAAAACCTAAAAATTCTAAATAAATCTAAAATAAAACCTAAAAATAAAACGACTCTAGCTAAAAATCTAAAAAAATATAAAAAGATACAAACTAAACACACACAGGTTTAGTGTGATGCTTTGGGCTAGGCTTAGGCTCGGGTTTGGTTACGTGAGAGGAAATTATCTCCATTTTACTACAAGTTGCCTTGAAATATAACTTTTGACACTGTAACTGCAATTAAGCCTGCATAATGAACATTTAAGCGCATAGGACCATTATTGTTGAGAATTAGCAACTAAAATACATCTATTCGGGGTATAAAACGTACACTTTTGGGTGCTTATCACACCACCCCCAAACAGAGCGTTGCTAGTCCTCGAGAAATAATATAGAGAGAAAGAGAAAGATAAGAAACCAAAAGTGTACCACTTTCGCGGGCACTTGCGATTGCACTTAGCATGTGCAACAAGCCTTTAAACATATAGGTTTCCCTACAGGACGAGTTGTGTCTCGTGAGGGTTTGCAGGGAATATACCCACAAAATTATTATTTGCAAAAGGGAGTCTATCTCTTATTAGACGTAGTATAATCGCACAATCCATCATGAGAGAAATGATTTACAAAATACAAGCTAGAACGTGTAAAAATATTTTGATAAGTAAATACTCAAGGCACATCCTTCCTAGAACTCAATATGTGTAGTCTGAATCAGTCAAGACGGGTCGAGTATCATAAGAGTAATTCCTAAATTTCCTTTTCAGAATCAATTCTTCAACTTCAAATCTCACTGGATATATCTCTCTCAAACGAACTCTCGAGATTAGGTTAAGTTTATCGCTCTTGTGTGTGAGGAGATGAGTAAATGTAATCAAGTTTAAACGTCTCACACACATATAAGAAAGAACGAATATTAAGAAAGAAAATTATCTCATGAAAGAATGCTAATCACTATAGTGAGAACGTCGAGTTATTCACCACGTTGACTTTCATTTATCCGAACACCTAGGGGAATATATGGATGCATATGGGTGAGGGGAAAATGAAATGGGAAGGATATGATATGAAGGATAAGATGGGATGGTGATAGTGATAGTGATATGAAGGATGAAGGATGATGGATGAATGTATGATAGATGTGTTAGAAGAGTGTTCTATACTTGAAGAACAAACTGCCTTTATTTCAAAACAAACTACTAACTACACACTCTTTTTTTTTTCTTTTCTCTCTTTTTTCGATTTTTCTTTTCTTTTTCTCTATATATTTTTTTTCTTGTTCTTTTTATTTTTTCTATTTTTTTCTTTTTTCTTTTTTTTTTGTTTTTCTCTCTTTAAACCAACAATGGAAGACATTTACATTTGAAATCACTCTCTTTTTCTCAAAAATGAAGGATGATATACGGATGGATAGGTGAGGGGAATATGGGGACAAGGAAAATATGGGAAGGTAGTGGGTGGATTGAATGGTAAATGGTAAGTGTATGGATGAAAATCTAGTATTCGGGAAAAATATCAAGACACGAGTTTCTTACAACTCGAAAGTGATGTCGTTCTCAGTGATCAAGCTAAAAATCAAGAATAATGAGATCATACAACAATTAAGTGCAGACTCAAAGGAAGTTGAATCAACTTGTGACTTAGAGATTGCGTAAAACACTCTGAAAGGGTGAAATGCACAAATCTCACAAGCTAAAGTCTCTACTAGTGATCCTTAAGGTTCTCTTGAGAATTGTAGTACTCTTCAACTCTAAATCGTAGTGACGTGATAAGTGCGCAAATTTTGTTAAGTCTAGAAATTCATAGTGCAACATGTCTTATTATGTATTACATAAGCTATTTCTAAAAAATAAATTCTCTAGCTTGATTCCTAGACTTAAAAAGATGGGTGATAGAAAATTCACATCAATGAGTGAGATGAAAGAAACTGCACAGAAATTTTAAAAATCAGGTCTAAAAATCAAAAAAATTCAAAAGAGGTACGATTTTGATAAAATTCCCCACCCCAAACAAAAAGGAACATCGTCCTCGATGTTAAGTGAAATGATTTTTAAAATTGAGAGCAAAAGGTAGGAACAAGATTACCAGAATCAATCGCTAATGAAATGGACCATGCATAGCCAAGATGAAACCTGAATAAGAAATGAGATAACAAAATTTGTACAAGTCTATAAAAAATGTAAAGCATTGAGTGATGTGAAACAACACCCCCAAACAGGATTAGACTAGTACAAGAAACGCGGGCTGCCTCCCGGTAGCGCTAAGTTTAATGTCTTCAGCCAGACCGATCGAATCTCATGCTAAAGATAAGATATATGAAAGTGCGGGGCGACAGAAAAATTGGGTGATGGAATCACCCCCAAACAAGACTGAAGCGTCAGTCTTATTGGATAAAGACTAAAATGGTCAATGCACTTGTATGGCAAAGTGCATCACACGATAAAAAGCATCGGTGGACCATGAGTGGGTGGGTATTAGGGTAATGGTGATAGAGGCATGGGTGATTAAGCATCGGTCACGGGCTTTATTGAGCCAGAAGGTGAGGGCAACAAGGGCCCTATAAGCATTGTTCTCTAATTGGTGAGGGAGGCGAAATGGTTTGAAAAGTGTAATGGGTTGGGGCTCATAGAAAGCACACGACTGTTCTATGAATGGGCAATGATAATGGTCGTGTTGTGACACGCCAGGGAGCTGTCGGGAAGAAAAATCAACACGACAAGGAATTGGTGTGCATAGGGTAACAAGCTCGATTTCACGGAAGTGGAGAGTAGCACCACAAATAGTCTCATAGATGGTGGATGATGGTTTTAGGTTAGGATCCAAAAATTTAGATGGAAACATGAAGTGTGTAAAATCAAGATCCAAACCAGGTGGTGGGGTGGAAGGGACAATGGGTGGGTAGGGTGGGATAAACTGTGGAGGAAGATGATCCAACTGAAGCGTGGGAGACACACACTTATTGGGAGGAGTAAAGGAATACTCAAAAGGGAGTGTAGTTTCTAAAGATGGAGTGATAAAATTCTCCATAAGACGAGGCATGAAGATCAGAGATAGAGGGATCATTAGAAATATCGGGCTCAAAGGGAGCCATGCATGGTGGGACATCATCCATCTCCGAATAGTTAGTAACTATAACGGATTCTATCTCAAAAAATGGTGAGCACTCGTAGCCGAAGCGAACCTAAAAGATATGGTCATGTCAAAGACATATGCAATTGGGGCATAAGGTAAAAGCTCGGGCATATTTTTGGATATCTCGGGAGTGGGAACCTCAAGTGTGGGTTCCTTTGGATTTAACGAGAGCGAATCAGTATCACTAATGAAAGGTGAGTCAACACATTTGTCGACTTGGGACCCGGACCATGGAATGGTCTCAACTTTGAGATTCTTTGGGTAGTAGGGTTGGTCACACTCAAAATTCGTGTCACAAGAGGACACATCATCATCACACAAAGGTGCAATAATGGGTGGATGCATGGGAATGTTACACTCTCTCGCACACTCAATTTCATTTAATCTTTGTTCAAGCCGCTGGAGAGCTTCATTTGGAAGTTGAGTGGCTTGCTCTTGCTCAAGTATTAACTTTTACAAGAGGCCTTCGAGAGCGGAGGTGGATGATGGTGGTGGGGTGACGGGTGGTGGCGGTGTTTGAGGTGGACACAACTCGCTATGAACATGACTATATGGAGAACACTCGTATGAAGTGTGTGGAGTGGGGCCAAGTTCATCATACACGAAATGATCTCTTTCGTGATGGACAAATGGTGGATAACTATTGAGTGCGTAGTAAGGGAACCGATCATGAACGGGTGCACAAGGTTGCCATGACGATTGTTGGAACGTGTGAGGATCCACAACATTGGGTTGGGATTCATATTGCATGGAAGGTTGATCAGGACTCAACGAATAACTAGGGTACTCACATAAATCGCGATTAGATACATCGGGATAGTAGGCCGAGGTGGGTTCTGCAACAGTGTCATATGGATACACATGTTCCATGGTGGGTTCATAGGGATATTACAAGTAAGGACACTCATGGGACAAGTGATCGACATAGGAACAATGGGTGCACGACAAGGTACGCGACACGTCGACACTTGACACCAAAGGTGATGGAATATGAGGTGCGTGCATAGATGGGTCAAGAGTACCAATGGTGCTCGTGAGAGAGGTGAAACCACTAAGAATATCATAAAGAGACGGCTCGGGATCACTATCACACGTGTCGCGTGTCAATGGGAAATGACCAAAGTAGTCCCTTAAAGGAAGTTCTTCAGCCATGAGGAAAAATATATTTTTTTTTATTTTTGAAATTTTTTCAAAAGGAAAGAAAATATTTTTGAATTTTTCTAAAAATGAAAGAAAGAAAATATTTTTGGATTTTTAGAAAAAATTAAAGGAAGAACAAATGTTTTTGGATTTTTCAGAAAAATAAAGGAAGAATTTTTTTTTGGATTGTTTTTTTTTTTTTGAAGAAAATAGCGGGAAAAATAGGTGGACACTTAATTTGGGACGAACCAACTAAAACCGACAACCAAAAAAAATGAATTGGACATACACAAGTCAAGGATAAATCCTAACTAGCACATAGCCAATTTTTATCTTTAAATTTAGTGAAAGGGTAGTCAAATTTTAATTAAGTCCGCGGGCGATAAAAAATCACAGAATTTATCTTAGTGATCGCCTTTGCAAAAATGTTCTCCTATTAGGATACCTAGTTGATTGATTTTAATTTTAATGATGGCTAGGGTAGAACACAATGGTAAGCGAGTGAGTCGGGTGATGAAATCCCTTCTCGCGAGTGACCGGGTGTAGGTCTTAGTAATTTAATTCATCACACCATTAAAAAAAAAGCGAGAATAAAACCACACAAGAGCACACAAAAGAATTGACTCGCTGACAGGAGAGGCGCGAGGGTTCAAGAGATGTACCTCCCACAATTTTTAGACCGTGCGGTGCCGAAAAATTTCAGTCGATCGGGGAGAGATCACGCCTATCTCAGTCGGCCCCGGGAGTCCTACCGACCCAAGGTAGAGAGGCTTCTAAATCCTCGCCTTTGGACGCCCTCTCCCTACCTTTCTAGTTTCCCTATCACGCTTTCTTCGATTATTACAATTTTTTTTAAATGAAAAATAAAATAAAGGTGTCTTTATGCACCGCAATACAAGCCAAACAATAAAGTCCTAATACAAGCCTTCTAATAAAATGCAAAAATGGTACTAAAAATAATAAATTGCGAAAATTAAATGAACTACAATATGAAATCTTCTCCAAGTGCTTCACGCTCCCAAGAATGGCAACGGCGCCATTTGATAACTTTGCTTTTTGTATATCGTTGTTGCAAGCCAAGTTAATCAAAACCTCGATTACCTACAAAATAATACAATCTCAAGCGTAGAGGTAAGTAAGGGTATCAATCCGCATCAAGGGGGTAAGCTAGAGACAAACTCAATCGTCATTCACTTTTTATTCTCTTTTTGTGCTTTTTTACTTTTTCTAATTTTTTTTTAGCTTTTCAAATATTAAAACAATTGGGTGAGGTGAGGTGAAATAATACTAAACTAAATGGAAGATCAAATTACAAACTAAAAAGTGACTAAAAGTGAAAAATAAGTCTAACACAAAAATAAGAGAATAAGTGAGCAAAAAAATGTGAGAGAAATCAAGGAATGTGATTACATCATAAATTCTAGCTATTCTAATTAATTAATTTAATTATTTGAATTTTTCCAAATTAATATCAAATTACAAATCAACTCTCGTTGCAAGTGTAATTTTAATAGTAACATTTTAAAAAATTAATTTTAACCCCCCACAACTCTAAAAAATAGACGTACACTCCTTTTAATTAATCACCCGCTAGGATCGATCGATTAAAATTTATGTAAATCTTAGAAAATAAATTTAAAGTTGAAATTCAAGTAATAATACCCCACTTAAGAAACCCCTATCTCTAGTTCGAATCTAAAATGGGTATTATAACTTAGAATTTTGATTTTCTCTCAAAAATCATTTACCCTCTCTCTAGGCATAAATTTAAGGGTGAGGGATCAAAATTAACATTCAAAGGGAATTTTCAAGTAATCAAACTAATTAAATTAAAATAACATCAAATAATGGTTCACCCCATCCCTTAAAAGGGGATTTAGCCTAACATGGTATGGATTATCATAATCAAATGAACAAAGGCAATAAAATAAGAGTAGAGAAGAGAACAATCAAACCAAATCTCTTTGATTAAATTGAACTCCAATCCTTAAAATTGAAGCATACACCTCTCAATTTGAATGATCAACAAATACTCATGAAGCACTAACACACAAATTGATTCTAACTAGAATTTATTTCACTCAATTTAAATTAAAAAGAAGAAAATAAAAATAAAAAAAATTCTAATTCTAATCTACTATTTATTTCTAACCTTAAAATTTCTCTCTACAATCTCCTCTCTAGCCTTCTCCAAAATTGGTCTTCATCTTCCTTTTATATTCGGCATGGAGTATGGGGGTAAATTGGGTAATGGCTAGGGTGAACATGTGGGAGAGGTGTGTCATGGATTGTGTGAGGTGTGAGGATATTTGAGGGAATGGGGGAAATTTTGGAATTGGTCACACATGTGGGTAGTGGGGTGATGGAGGTGAAACAAATGAGATTTGCTTATGAGAGTATTTTTGGAAAATAAAGGGCAAGTGGGTTTAAGTCATATGTGAGGGTTAATGACATGTGTGGATTTGTTTGGTTTATTTGGCTTGGCAGGTACGATTTTGGCTTTGAGAAGGAAATGGGTCTTGGGTTTCATTTGGGAAATGGGTTTGGAAGAGGTAGTGGGTTGAATGTTTGGTATGAGGTTTCGGGTAACGGTTATGGTCGGAGTGGAGCTGGTTTCGGATTAAGATGTGGGTTCACTGGTTCAGCTCGCGGGTTGGGGTTGGGGTTTTAGCTTGGTGGGTCGCGGGTCGGCACCGGGGAGGAGACGGTTTGGGGCAGGTTAACGGAATGGGTCGTCGCGACGGCAGCGGGCGACGGTTTAGGGAGGCGGAGTTGCCACGGGTTGGCTCGGAGCTGGGTGCCGGAGGAATCGCCACGGGGTTGACAGGGATCACCTACTGCGGCGGTGGCAGGGGTCTCTCCAGCTGGAGGTGGTCGGAGGGCATGTCACGGGTTGGGATTACGGGTTCGGTTTCAAGCCACCACCAGCAGGAGGTGGTAATTTTTGGGTTGATAGGGTGTGGGTTTAGTGTGTGGAATAGGTTGGTTATGGTGGTATGTGGGTTATTAGGAGACAGAGTGTGGTTGGGTGAAAGGAACAATATGGAGTGGGTTGTGTTGTGTTTGATAAGGTGTATGTTTAATGTGTGAGGGTGAGGGTTTAGTTAGGTGTAAGTGAGTGTGTATGGGATTTGTGTGTGTGGATTTGACTTGGACACCTAAAAATAACACTAATATATAAAAATAAAACTACTAAAACTAAAAATTAAATTCCTACTGTAAAAATAAAGACTCAAATAAAAAAATAAAACTAAAAAGAAATAAAAAGAAATAAAAATGAAAATAAAATAAAAATAGAAATCTATTAAACTAAAACTAAATCCTAAGATCCTAAAAACTAAAGTAAAATCTAATAAAACTAATAAATAAATGAAATCCTAAAAATAACTAATTCTAATAAAACTAAAAACTAGTAAAAATAAAGATAAAATAAAAATATACTAATAAAATAAAATATAAAAATAGTAAATAAAACCTAAAAATTCTAAATAAATCTAAAATAAAACCTAAAAATAAAACGACTCTAACTAAAAATATAAAAAATATAAAAACTAAATACACACAGGTTTGGGGTGATTCTTTGGTCTAGGTTTAGGCTCGGGTTTGGTTACAGGAGAGGGAATTAGCTCCATTTTACTGCAAGTTACCTTGAAATATAGCTTTTGAAACCGCAATTGCAATTAAGCCTGTATAATGAGCATTTAAGCGCATAAGACCATTATTGTCGAGAATTAGCAACTAAAATACATCTATTCGGGGTATTAAATGTACTCTTTTGGGTGCTTATCACCTACCGACCCCCTGCTTAGTGAAGTTCTGAAGTAATTCAACCTGGGGGACCCTCAGAGCATTGAAGCTTTAAATCAAGGTGAAGGCTCAGACTGCTGTTCCCAAAACTAAGTGGCAACCCAGGAGATGGGCGAGGTGTCTGAGGGAGCATTTACAACTAAGAGGGGAACACCTCCAACCCTTATGAGGCTTCTGTCATTCTAAGAGAGGTCGAGAATACAAATGTTGAAGATTAACTTCTTATCTCTTTAATGGGTGGTTGTTTGTAGTCAATCAAGCACGGACTCGACACGTAATACGTGTTTCGACATGACACGCGACACGTGATTTTTCCAAAAACTAGGATACGACACGCTAGGATACGTATAATATATAATATATGCTAAACTATATAATATATATTTTTATATATATATTAATGAAATAAAACATATTTTAAAATACATTATTAGAGCATTCTTAACATGAAATTATTAAAATGGACCATACAAAATAAAATTCAAACACACTTTAACATTAAAAATCATAAATAAGGCAGAATAACCATCACATAAGAAAAAAAAATAAAAAATAAAAAATAAAAAAATAAAAAGTGTCCTTTTATGTGTCCCAGCGTGTCAGCAACGCGTCCAAACATGTCCCAGCGTGTCGTCAGCGTGTCCTAACGTATCAGAGCATGTCGCGTGTCAGACTCATGTCAAACCTGACTCATGGCTTCCTGGAGAGTGTCGGTGTTTCATAGTTTTTAGTCTTGAACAACTTTGTTATGCAACCATTTTTTGAACAATTAACTTTTGTCTCTTGAACAATGATGTCGGTAATAATTCTTTTTCTCTCACCCATTATGAACAACGATGTAGGTTTCTAATGTATGGCATGTTTATTAGCCTTTTTAATATTACTGCACCTTGAATGGATGTCTTGTTGAATAGATGGAATGCTTTCACATTGAGCTTAACACTTTTCACCAACTATTGGCATTTAAATAGTTAACATCCTAACTATTTGATGTACTGTCCCTTATCTCGTACTGCCGAGAGAAAGTTATATATTAATTTTACCATAATGTATGACGTTAAGTAGCCATATTTAAATGATTTTTACCTTCACCACTTAAAGTGATGTTCAATGGGTGACTCCCCCTCTCGGCGTTATTAGGAGGATATGAGGAGTTGAGACTCCTCAATTACTCTTGTATCACTGAGATAGAGCTGATAATTAATTTTACCATGATGTATGACGTTACAGGACCATATTTAAATGATTTTTTGCCTTCACCACTAAAAGTGATGTTTAATGGGTGATTCCCCCTCTCGGCGTCATTTGGAGGATATGAGGAGCCTAGACTCCACAATTATTCTTGTATCACTGAGAGAGAGTTAGTTAATTTCATCATAATTTATGATGTTACACAACCATATTTAAACTATTTTTTTCCTTCACCACTAAAAGTGATGTTCAAGGAATGATTCCCCTTATCGACATTATTGAGACGATATGAGGAGCCGAGAATCCTCAATTATTCTCGTATCGTCAAGAGGTAGTTAATAGTTAATTTCACCATAATGTATGATGTTACACAACCATATTCAAAGGGGGTTTTTGCCTTCACTTAGTTTAAGGGGCGATTCCCCCTCTCGATGTTATCGGGAGGATATGAGGATCCGAGACTCCTCAATTACTCTTGTATTTTCGAGAGAGAGTTATGAGTTAATTCACCATAATAAATGATATTCTTTAGTTAGGTATCATAAAAATCATTCAAAGATCAGTGATAAAGCAAAATAAGTAGGAGGCAACACTTTAAATTTTCATTATACTGCAACAATTGTAAAATGGTTCTTTTACAATTGAATTTAGTGCAATCTCCTTGACATTTCTTCTGAACTGAACTGAAATGAAAACAATATAATAAATGATACATCAAACTTTTGGCTTACATGACATTAGTAGACTACTGATAGTATCTTTTTAGGTGATATGTATTCCAAGGTTTGAAAAACGGTACACCTTCTAGATTTTCGAGTCGGAATGTTTCTAGTACAACCTCCTCAGTCACTCTGTAGGTCTCGTGCCAATTTGGGTGAAACTTGTTTTTTTTTGCCAAACCATATTTAGGACAAGGTCTCCAACATCTATAGGCTGAGACCTCACCCTCTTGACGCAGAATTTTGTTATTCTCCGCGGATAGGCTGACTGTCTTACTACGTCATTCCTTATATTTCTTCGATTAGGTTGAGATCTAGCCTCATCTCCTCCAAGTTGGCCTCCAGGTCATAAGTCTGCCTGGGGAGTCCAAACTCTGTCAGAATGGCCGCCTTATACCCATAAGCCAGGAAGAATGGCATCTATCCTGTCGGATTTTTATCTGTAGTCCTGTAAGCCCACTAGACTCCATCGAACTCATCAGTTCACTTTCCTTTCGTGTCTTGAAGGCTTTTCTTTATCCCATCATGTATGGTCCTATTCGTGACATCAGTTTGGCGATCAGCTTAGGGTCGGTCAAGTGAGGAGAAAAAATACTTGATGGCGACCCTTATGCAATACACTTCTAAAGACTAATTTTTGAATTATTTGTCATTATCTGATATCATCGTATTGGGCCGGCCATATCGGCAGACGATGTTTATCTATATGAACTTGAATGTCCTTACTTTAATCATATTTATCACCACTTTGGACTCCACCCACTTTGAAATGTAATCAATCGCCACAATCGGATATTTATAATTTCTTGGTGCTCAAGGAAGAGGGATGACAAGATCTATCCCCCAAATTGCAAGCGATCATGGGGCTGTTATGGACAAGACTGGTTAATGGGGTTGACAAGGAATGCTCACGAATCCTTGGCACTTGTCCTATTTCTTTACATATTTTCTTGAATCCTTAGCAAATATCGACTAAAAATACACTTGAGTGGCGATCCTTTTGGCAAGAGATCGACTACCCACATGGTTTGTACAGGACCCTTCATGCATATCTCGAAGAACATATTTTGTCTCCGAGGGATGTAAAAATCGAAGCAGTGGTAGGAGAAAACTTCTTTTGTAAAAGATGTCACCTATGATGGTGAACTTTCCTGCCCTATACCTAATCTTCTTACTATGGCCCTTTGATTCTGCTAGCTTCCCATCTCTAATGTACTCAATTTTGGGGTACATCCATGACTCCCCTAAATTCAATTTTAGACAAATATTCATGGTACAGTGCACCTGATGTGGGGGACTCTTGGCTCCTTCAATGCTCGACTTCACTAATATTTCAACAGGCACAGTGCGCCTGATCTCAGTTCTGGTTATCGATGCAAATCATTCCAAGGCATCGGATGTGTTATTCTCTAATCTTAGAATTATCTTCATTTTGATTCTAAAAAAATTTCCAACATTTTTCTACACCTAGTCAAGTATTTGGCCATTTTCTCATCTTTAGACTCATAGATCCCCACTATTTGATTGACGATATATTGAGAATATTTATGGCCTATCATCTGGATGACATTAAGTGCTTTAGTTAGGGAGAGAGTTGCCAACAAGGCCTCATTTTTTGACTCATTATTTGACATTTTGAAGCTAAACCTTAGAGCATATTCGATGTCTATCCCTTCTGGGACCGACAGTATCAACCTTGCTCCGTTGACTCTTTCACAAGATGAGCCATCCAAAAATAGGCTTCCAGGGGGGGGGGGGGGCTTTGTAAAGGGACCCTCATTCAAACCATTCTTAAACAAAAATCTTTCTCTATAACATCAGAATGATCTATCTCTGCCACTACCTCTTTTTGTCCACATATTGGCACTTTGGCCTCTTTTTCAATTTTAGCATTCTCATTCACAACCTAGGTGAACTCGATAATGAAGTTTGCTAATGTATTCCCCTTAATTGCATTCCTCGATTGGTAAATAATATCAAACTCCCCTATCTATACTGACCGAGACATTAGCCTACCCAATTTTCTCAGGTTTATGAATGACTTTCCTCGGTGGAGTATCAGTGAGCACCACCAAATTATGTGCCTGAAAATAGGGCTTCATCTTCCTCGAGGCATGTATTAGCGCATATGATAACTTTTCCATCTTTGGGTAATTTAGCTCTGCCCCTTTCAAAGATTTTCTATTTAAGTACACTAGTTTCTAAATTCCATCATCGTCTCGGACGATGGTTGCACTGATGGCTCTGAGACAGCCAAATATAGGAGCATTTTCTCCCCTTGTACTGGCCTGGAGAGAAACATTAGAGAGCCCAAATAAACTTTCAAATCATAAAAAGACTTTTTGACATTCATCATACCGGACGAAAGCCTTTCTTAAGATCTCAAAGAATGACAAGCACTTGTTGGTCGCCCGTGAGATGAAATGATTGAGATAAGACACCCATCCCGTCAATCTCTAAACATCCTTAATGGTCTTCAGTGTTTGCATGTCTATTATTGCTTTAATCTTGTCAGAGTTGGCCTCAATCCCCCTTTGATTCGTAATAAAATCAATACATTTCCTTGCACCGACCCCGGAGACACATGTTGCTGGATTCAACTTCATTTTGTACTTATCCATCGTGTCAAAAGTTCACACTAAGTCAGTTACATGCATCCCAACCTTCAAACTCTTCATCAACATATCATCTTCATACACCTCCATGGTCTTACAAATCTCATCTTCAAACATTTTATTTACCAACCACTGGTAGGTTTCCCCTTTATTCGAAAGGCATCACTTTGTAGTAGTAGGTTCCTTTATCAGTGATAAAGGAAGTCTTCTCAACGTCCTCCTTGTGCATGAAAATCTGATTATACCCGGGGTATGCTTCCATAAATCTTATGAGCTCATGTCCAGCTGTGGCATCAACCATCTGGTCGATACAAGGTAAAATAAAGTTATCCTCTGGGCAGGCTTTGTTGAGGTCTTTAAAATTGATGCACATCTTTCATTTCCCATTTTTCTTCGGAACAATGATGACATTATGGAGCCAGTTTGGGTATTGGACCTCTCTAATGAAATTTATTGTCTATAAATTTTTAACCTCATCCTGGATCACCTCGTATCAATTTCTGGTGAAGGTTCGATACCTCTACTTTATCAACTTATCACCCTCATCTATGTTTAGCCGATGGAAGATAATATCGAGGTCAATCCCCAGCATATCACCATGGATCCTTGCAAATATGCTCTACCTTTCTTTCAGGAGCTTTATCAATTCCTCCTTCACTTCAACTTTCAGAGACGAACCGATTTGGATAGTTTTTTCCAACTCATCCTCATTGAGGATGATGGATTCTACCTCCTCGATGGGTTCTCCCTATTAATCTTCATTTCATCCCTTAGATCAAGGGTATCAATATTATATGACATCATCTTCCTTTTATGAGCCTCTTTCTCCTCGCCCGAGGTGAAATAACATTCTCGGGCTTCCACTTGGTCACCTTGCACTTCCCCTATTACATAGGGAGTCGGGATTTTCATCATTTGGTGCAATGTGGAAGGTACGACTTCAAAATCTTTATGTGCTACTCTTCCAAAATAATCTTGTAGGCCGAGAAGACATGCTCATCCATAAAGAAATCTAACTTTCTTGTTTAGGCACCTCGGCCAGGTACTCATATAGACATCCATCTCATAAACTCCCAACGGATGTACTTACTATCTGCTGAAGTCGATCAACAGTTGGTGGTGCAGAGCTAATCTCTTCTTGCTTAGTTTTAGACCTTTGAATCACTCCCGAAACATAACGTCAACCGAGCTCACCCCATCAACCAGGATATGAGACATGGCACATCCTTGAACTTGCATACTGATGACTAGTGGGTCATTGTGCGAAGCCAATATTCCCCTAAAATATAACCTTGAGAAACCTACAACAAGGATGTCCATGTACACCTTTTTTAGCTTGCTCGATTTTCTTCATTCTCGAAAGAATTAACCTTAACCCTACTGGGGGCTCCCTTTGCTTCAACCACGTGAGCCTTTCTATCTGTCGGCCCATTGCCTCCACCTCCTATGCTTCCACATATCAATTTGACGTCAAAGGAAATCATATGTAAAGCTCCTTTGGCTATCAAGATTATTGCTAGAAGATTGGGATCATTATCTCCACTATCGTCGGACTCCTCTTGATTCCTGTTTGCCTATATTTCCTTTCTCGGCTTGTTGTCCTTTCTTCCATTAAATCTCTTTCTTCCCTCATCTCGTCTACCACTCCGGTTGACTTACTTTTAGAGTTTCCCTTTCTTCAACACTTCTAAATCTCATCTTTAATGGCAAAGAATTTATCTATCGTGTGGCCGTTGTTTTTATGGAACTCACACCACTTACTTTTATCTCTTTTATGGGGTAGGGATTTTGGCTTCTCCAACCACTTGAGTGGTGTGTATTTGGCAAACTAATCATCATTCGACCTCTTCTTCCCCTCTTTATCTCTTCTTTGATTGGACTTATTATTACCTAACTCCTTTATGTCTCGACTCTTGGACACCATGACCTTCTCCGCATTCAGGATTCTCTCGGCCATAGCTAGAAGTTCAACCATATTTTGTAGAGGATCTTTAAAAATGTTCCATAGGAGTTTTTTCGATTGTAACTCGCTGATGAGGGAAATCATTGTAATGTTCTCATCATAGTCCTCACCCTCTAACTTCTCCTTATTGAAGCGAGAGATATACTCACTCAGAAACTCATTCTTTCCTTGATTAACATTCAAGTGGTGAGTTACGCATTTTAGCGGATTCATACTGAAACAAAAGTTATGAATAAACCTCTCTGCCAACTGTTTGAAATTATCTATGGTGCCTCTCGGAAGTCCGGTGTATCACACATGTTGTGTTCTTATGAGGGTACTAGAGAAAGATCATCACCTCATCTCATCCATTATTGAATAAATGTTGGCATACGACTGATACATTTTATTGTGATGAATGGGATTTGTGCTCCCGTCATATTTTGGTGTTACGCTCAGGGGTTTGAACTTAGTAGGGGTTGGGTAACTGACAGTCTTTAGCACAAATTGTGACTCCTTCATGTACCCTGGGCAGTTAGGAGGTCTTGATTTTTTATCAAATTATAAATTTTATCGTCTAGCCTCTGGATGGAAATGTTCCACGGTTTCTCTTTTGCTATTGCATTGTCCCCACCTCCTTTTATTGTAGCTACTTCAGGAGATGGCTCTCGATCGACAGTTCTCTTTTGACTATTGACTTTCTTATGATCTTCCCTTTCTAGGTCCTATCTCGACCTCTCATCCTCACGGTGACCATATATCTTCATGTCATTGACACTACGAGAGTGGGAGTGTTGGTATCGTCCTGGTTCATCTCTTGGATCGAGACGGTAAAAAAATGACACGCTGCTCAGTCCGTCAAATGTCTAGCTTGTCTATCGACTCTAGGGAGTGTGCTGGATGATCTTACCTTGGTTGGTTAGTGCCGAGGTTGCTCTTGGGCGGCAAGTGTCACCTAGAATTTCATCCCATCAGTCTTCTTCTTGACAGGCTTGGTTATCTGGGCACCCATGAATCTATTTTCATCCCAGCAATCTTCTTCTTGACAGGCTTGGTCATCGCAGTAGTCGTCGTGGATCGATAACACCCTTTGGCATGTGTTGTTGTTGTGCTTACTTGACTAGGTCTAGGGGTGGCCCCACTATCATTGTGTCTTCCACCACCCTGGTTGTTAGAGTTATGATGTTAACTATTGGATCATCAGGGATCATACCATCATGATTTGACTGAAGGCCATAAACTGCTATTTTATTTGTTATTGGCTGGCCACTAGGGATCTTAGTGCCACCACCACATCAACTATTTTTGACTGCTGAGGTTGTTAATTGGAGCTACCCTAGGCACTACAAGGAGGCTCTTTGGCTATTTTAATTGAAATTGATCTGAAATAAAGAGAGAGAGAGAGATGGTATATATAATAACAAAGAACTGGAACTAAATGGAGGAAGAAAAATCTTGACAAACACACCTTCAAACTCTTTCAATGGTGAACCAGCTCCAGCAAAAGTGGAACTAGGTTACCACCAAAGGCAAAAAAGACAGTGCTCAAGTGAAGAACAAGAAGAAAATCTCTTCCCACAAACGGCGCCAAAATGATGATACACGACATCACCACCTTATGTTAGCGATCTACTCAAGTTTCTATAACTGTATAACTATGGTGGAATATGAGAAACAATACAAAAAATATATGATAAATAGAAGGGGTGAGAAATAAAGAGGAGACTAGTATGTATGAATCAATTATAAAGAGAATAATTAGCATATAGACTAGCTCTCTCTCTCTCTCTCGTAAACCCTAATTAGGGTCTGCATGGAAATCCAAAATCCCCCTACAACATAAACCCTAAGCCATCAGACATCCCTAATATTTAGAATCATTTGTTTTCCTCTGTGGTGGCTGAATGTTCATCTTCACATGATCTTGGACTCAAGAAACCTACAACTTTCAAAAGGGAACATGCAGTAATTTCTTCCGAGGAAGATATTTCAACTCGTGCGAAGCTATTCAAATATGCCTTGGTAGGGAAGTTCTCCCATGTAAGGCCTTCTATGGATGTTATTAGGCAAGTTTTCCAAACCTTCTCTCTTAAAACAACATTCAATATGGGCCTTCTAGATCACAAACACGTTCTTATTAGATTAAACTCTAAAGAAGACTATTCTTGAATATGAATGAAAGATACATGGTAAGTTAGGAGATTTCCTATGCGGATATTTAAATGAACTCTAGAATTTAGACCTGCTATTGAAAGAAACTTTGCCCCCATTTAGATCTCATTCCCTCAACCCCTATCCATTTTTTCCAAATCTTCCCTATATTCTATTTCTCAACTGATAGGTAATCCTTTGAGACTTGATGCATCAACTATTGAAATAAATAGACCTAGTCTTACGAGGGTCTTTGTTGAAGTGGATTTAACAAAACCTATTTTGAAGAGAGTTTGGATTGGTTGTGGCTATAAGGAATTTTGGCATGAGGTTATTGCTGAAATATTCCAAAGTACGGTAGGATTTGCTCTAAGAAAGGCCATAATGAATATTTATGCATGTATAAATCTCCAATCATTGTAACCCAGCCAAAGAAGATAGCCCAATATGTGATCAAGAAGAATCAGCCAAATAATGATGTTACAAATAAAGAGGTTGAAGCAGATATAGGTCAAGAAGCTTTGGAAAGTTAATAAGGTTAAGCAGGTAAAGATTCACACAATGCAGTCCAGGAAGATAAAGATCAAGAAGTGTTTGAAAGTACCATACCATTATTTGATAATAATCGGGAGGGTATTGAAGTTGCAACTGTTAGAGATATGGAATTGGAAGAAGGGAAATTTATAGAACATAATTCTATTATAGTCCCCATCATAGTGAATAAGACCAAGAAATTCCAATCCAAGAAGATCCAAGATCACATCCAGAGAATTCAAACTCTTAATATTAGTGCAGATGAATCATCTATTATGAATATTTTCTCTTTGACTCCAAGAGCTACAGACTTACCAGATTATGCAATAGACAAGGCTTCATTGCCTATGTACATAACTTATAATGAAGAAAGTGATGCTAATAACCCTCCCTATTTGGAAGATTGCCAGTAATTTACAAGAAGATTTGAAAGGAAAATCAGTTTTTACAAGGCAAGACACAAGGAGGAGTAGGAAAACCAAGCACTAATGAAGATCCCCTAATCCAAGTTAAGAAAGTGAAAATGATAGATCCCCTTTTTAGGAGATTAATAAGATCTCCAGCCAAAGGTAACCAACATTCCCTCCTCTCTTATTCTAAATGATTAATCTAATAGTATGGAATATTAGAGGGCCATCCAAAAGGTCCTTTTCTAAAAGAATTAAAATGCTTCTTAAAAGGCATAAACTTCCATTTATTGCTCTCTTAGAGCCTAAAGTTGATGCTCAAAAAATTTATAAGTTCAAGTTTAAATGGGGATTTGAAGGATGTGGCTGCAACACCCGTGGGAATATTTGGGTGTTTTGGAGGTATAACATTGCAGTAAAGTAGACTAAGGATCATCCTCAACACTTATCCATTCACTTAGATCATCCTGCCTTAAAGTCCTCCATTTTTTTATCCACTATTTATGCTAAGTGCACCATAGTATATAGAAGAGAATTATGGGATCAATTGGTGGATTTGTCAAGATCTATTGAAGAATACCCTCATCTGGTTATTGGTGACTTTAATCTAGTCTCCTCTCAATCAAAAAACGTGGGAGGAAATGACATTAATTACCAGGTTGTTCAAGATTTAAATCAAGCCATTGATGATTTTGGCCTAAGAGATTTGGGTTATAATGGGTCTAAGAACACTTCGTGTAATAAAAGGAAGGAGGAAGACTTGATTATGGATATATTGGATAGGTGTTTGTTCAACTTGTCTTGGGATGCAAATTTTCCTAACTCTACAATTCAACACCTGAATAAAGCATGATAATGCTCCTCTCTTGCTTTATGTGAAAACTTCTTTGGATGATTGTCCTAGACCTTTTAAATTTCAAGCTATGTTATATTCTCATCCATCTTTCCTTGATACTATTACGAAGTCTTGGGATGAAGATATATCTGGTTATGGTATGATGAAATTTTCTCTAAAACTTAAAAGACTTAAGGGGGATTTAAAGAAATGGAACAAATAGACCTTTAAAGATATTTTCAAACTATGAGGAATCTAGAGGATAACATTGCCCAACTAGAGGTGAATTATGAAAAAGACATCTCTAATATTAACAGCTGAACCACTCTCAAGCAAAGTTTTTTCAAGCTATTAAAATTGAATAAGAATATTGGAGGCAAAAGTCTTCAATCAAATGGCTTAATTTGGGAGATGCAAATTCTAAAACTTTCAATGCAACTGTGAAGGCTAAGCAACAGTAGGTAACTGTCCATTCTTTAAAATCTAATAATGGCTCTATATTGAAGGATCCTCAAGAATTGAAGAACCACATAGTAAAATTCTATATGGATCTTTGGTCCCCTACTTCTTCAGTTAATATAGAGAATGTTTTTGAATTTATTCCCTCTATTATCTCTATTGATAGGAATGATGTATTAGAGGACCTCCCTTCTGAAATGGAGATTTTTTCTGCCATCAGTGATCTAAATGAGGATACAGCTCCAGGGCCAAATGGATTTAGAGGAGTTTTTTACAAAAAATGTAGGTAAATTATAAAATCTGACCTTTTCTCTACTATTACCTCCTTTTTTTGCAGGTTGCTCTATTCCTCAAAGCTGAACTAGCACTTTTGTTGTTCTTGTTCCAAATATTAAATGCCCCAAGACTTGTCTTGATCTTATACCATTAAGTCTTTGTAATTTCTCTATAAAGATCATTACAAAGGTGTTATCTAACAGATTGTCTAAAGTTCTTCCATTGATTATATCAGCAGATCAGAGTGGTTTCATACAATGTAGATCTATTAAAAAAATATTCTTCTAGCTAAGGAGATGGTGGAAAATTTGGGGAGGATAATTCATGGAGTAAATGTTATAATTAAGTTAAACATGGAAAAGGTTTATAATAGGGTTGATTGAGGATTCCTAATATCAGTGCTCATGAGCTTTGGATTTCGTGAGAGGTGGATTGATTTTATTTGGAGAATTATTTCCTCTAATTGGTTTTTTATTCTTTTTAATGGTAAAAGTTATGGTTATTTTAAATCTACTGGAGGATTGAGACAAGGGGACCCCATATCCCCAGGTCTTTTCATTTTGGATGCAGACTATTTGAGCATGGGTCTAAACAAGCTTATGGAGATTGGAAAAATCAAATCCTTATATTTACTTAGTGCCATTCTTATTATTTCCCATTTAGCCTCTGCAGATGACCTCATTATCTTTTGTAGAGGGGATAGAAGAAGCTTAAGAAATCTCATGGGCTTTCTTGATACATTTGCTTCCATTTCTGGCTAAAAGATTAATTTCTCTAAGAGCAGCTTCACCGTGGATATCAAATGCTCTACTCAATTCAAATCTAAGGTGGTTGAAGGTTCAGGTCTGAGATTCAAAGAACTCCCTATTAAATATTTAGGTTGTCCTATTTTTAAAGGAAAAATTAAGATGAAATACTATGACAATTTGTTTCACTCTTTTAGATCCAAATTGGCAGGTTAGCAGACAAAAAATTTGTCTTCGGGTGGAAGGTTAATTCTTATAAAATATGTCTTGTCATATACTCGCCCTGACCTCTTGACTTCTATTTATCCTCCCAAAACTACAATTCATATAATTCATAAGATTTTCAACAAATTTTTCTAGGGTGGTAATATTGAGAAAGGATGAAAATTTCAATGGAAGAAGTGGGAGTTTCTATGCAGAGATCAGATGAAGGTGGCCTGGGATTCAAGGATTTCAATATTATCTCTAAATCCTCATCTATGAATTTATTCTGGAAGCTTAAGACAGAGACTTCTCTCTGGACTTCACTCATGATCCACAAGTATAAGTACAGAATTGCAGCCTCCATAGGTAGATCCCAGACTTAGAAGAGAATAGATGCAGTTAAAGAGGTTTTCTTAGATAATATGGAAGAATTGGATGGTATATGGATTTGGAAACCTCATTCTTCTGGGGATTTTAATTTCGCTTCTGCTTATGACCTTTCGAAAGATCATTTCCCTTCCTCTAACATTTTTTATCAGATTTTGGATTCTAATATTCCTAAAAGGTGCTCTATACACATGTAGAAGATGTTGAACAATTGTGTCCCTATCGATGACATCATTAAAGGTTTGGGAATTAGGCTATGCTCTAGATGTAAGGCCTGCAAATGTCATGAAGAGTCTATAAGCCACTCATTTATTCAATGTCCTTTGATTCAACCTATATGGAACTTTTTTGCTAATATGTTGGGAATTACTTTGGATAGATCTTCTATTTCCTCTGTTCTGCATAGTTGGTGGATGAAATCAGGTTCTAAGGATTATTATATTTTTCTCTATAAGTGCATTCCTTTTGTGGTTTGTCGGGGGATAGGGAAAATAAAAAATCTCTTTACTTTTGAAGATGTAAATATGGACTCTCATTATATCATTTTCCAATGTGTATCTTTAATCTCAGACATATGTAAAGGTCTTAATTTTAAAAATTCCTTTTCTAAGTTTAATGGTGGTTTAAAAGAGGCTTTTAATCTTCAATTCAAAAAAAGAATTCAAATCTGCAAGTCTTTAAGTGGTCTTTTCCCCTCCTTAAAGCATCAAACTTAACATTGATGGTGCTTCTAAAGGGAATCCAGGAGTTAGTTGTTGTGGTGTCATAGTGAGAGATGATAAGGGAGATATTATCCTAGATTATGATTAATCTACATAGACTGCTTCAAATTTAGTTGCTGAATTATATGGTCTTAAAATGGGGTTTAAGTTGTGCATTGAATATGATATTAAGGAGAGTCATAACGAGGCTGATTCTATGTTGGTGGTGAATCTGATAAATAGGAAATGGAAGCCCCCATGGAAGTTGAAGACATATGTGGATGATATTAAAGAAGACCTTAAGTTCCTTAATTACTCTTAATCCCACTACTATAGGGAATCTAATATGGTGATTGATGCTTTGGCAAACTTTGGAATTAATCTTCCATCTATTCAGATATTTACTACTACTTTGGACCTTCCTCCTATGGTAAGAGGAGCTATTAGGCTTGATAAGTTAGGACGTCATTACATTAGATCCTCATTTTCTTATTTATTGTTGGTTATATTTCTCTTTTATTTGTAATGGGATTATGATAAAATCCCATATTTATTTATTTCAAATTTTCCTTTGCTTGTAAGCCATTGTGGAGAGGCTTTTTCTCCTTGAATAATTTCATGTGTGGGGGTCTCTCCCCTCTTCCATAACAAAAAAGACTAGTATGTAAGTACTTCAACCATAGCCTACATCCATTATGCAAATGAGTAGTGATTGTACTATCATTTGAGGCCAGAGGCCATTAAAGTATTTACAAGCTCTTTCTCTCTCTACAATGGTAATTTGACAGACTAACATTAGGGTTTACAATACTTGATCCTTTGAAAATATGATGGACCATCCTTTTATAGCGTTGGGGGTGCGTAGTGTCACCCCCTAGCATGTAGCTTGTGTGCATGAGATCAGTGAACCAATAAGAAAGTGCAGTTGTGGAGTACATGTGCATTTCATGATGAGTGAATATTCTCCTCACGTGGGGTAGATATGTTGTAATGATTTTATCCACGTGTTCCATTGATGCCTAGATCACATGTTCATTGCGAGTTGCTAATATCGGCGTTGTAAGGTCTCGGCTGGTCGAGACTGATGAGGTAGCCTTCCGATTGGATGAGGTTGAGGGTGATGCATGTCTCCCAAATGATGTGACTGATCTTGGCCCGATGATGTTGTATGGAGCCAACACATGGTAAGGCCAAGAATTGAAGATGTCATGGCCTGAGTATAACAGTGGCTTTCATGAGTAGCGATATATGTTCTCTGGAGTGGGTCTCGGAGGTCGAGACTGTTTGACTTGGCCTATTTTAATGTGGACCCATTGGAAGACGAGTCTGAGTTAAGCTGTGAGGGGGCATACTGCTTGGTTGATTCTCATCCAGATGAGGTCATACTTACGTATATCAACTCCCCTTAACCTTTTGAGACATTTTGGGAGGGGGGGTTCCAAAGGAAGATCTAATTTCATTATTCGCTTTTATAGCATTTTTAGATAGCAGTGAGGGTTTAATTTCATTATTTATGTTGAGGTAAATAAAATTTGAGAGAATAATATAGTTAGTTGAATGCTTGTAAATTTATCGAAGAGTTTATATTTTTATTTTCTCAAATTTTGATTATAATCAGATTGGTGGAGAATTTTGTTGAAGTTGGAGTAATTGATATCAATTTAAGATATTGCTTTGTGTATTTTCTCTCCTTATTTTACATTTCTATTAGTTCTTTTTATGGAATTAAATTTGCATCATTGTTGTGATTTTACTCTTATGGAAAGGTAATATCTGATCCACGAGATGATATGAAACCTCCGTGGATTTAATTTTTTTAATGTTTTTGAATTTCTATTATTCATTCTACTCATTTTATTATTAAATTCAAGTTTCTACACTAATTCATACAGTCAGATATGATGAATTATCTTTGAGAAAAAATTGAGAGTTATTATACTATTTTGAAAATTTAATTTTGTATTAAAATTAATCATCCAGATTCCCGTGACATAACATTTGTGTCGTCGAGTCTTTCAAGTCACATAAACTTGATTCGATGAGTGAGGAGCGGTCATTTGAGTTATAATGATCCTCCAAAGATTGAATATATTTCAAACCGCTCATTAAAGACTTTGATTGCCATACATTCATTTTGGAATAATGACTATATAATTTTCATCAATGTTGTGAATTTTACATGGCTAAACAGACACTCGTGCACTATGTTTTCTAAAATGTATGAATATTTTTGAAAAAAAAAAGATTGAACAAATGTTTGATGTAATTTCAACTATTTCATATTACATTTAAAAATGTTTTTTGGAGTTGGATTTGTGTTTTCAACTTGTTAAGGCTTTTTCAAAAGTTTATTATTTTAATCGTTCACACGACTCTATTTTGAGCCCGTGTCCATGGTGGCATTCGCACAAAACAAAATTGTGTCCATGCGCATAACCAGGGCCATGGCTCCCTACTGGATGGAATCGTTCACATGAATAAAAATGCACCGTGTGCATGACTGGATCATATTTTGAAAATTTCCTATTTAAATATCATTTTCCCTCCCATTTCGAATGATCTGAATTTTACATAATTGAAATATCTCTCTGAACTAATTTCAAAATTTGAGAGCTCCTTTTATCTCTCTTTAAACCAAATCTCACTTATTCTTCATAAATTTTGATTTATAACCTGATCAAAAGTGTTTGTGAGTGAATTAAGAGTGGACTTGATCATATCTTCACTTAGACTATGTCAATTCATCACACTTCTACTAAATTTCTTTGATCTATTGTTATTTAATCTAAAATTAAAGCCATTTTGATTTATTGGGGAAATTGTAGTATGGTGTGGACTTCAAAGAAGAGATTGGACTTTTTCATTCACGACGTGGAATTTATTATCGATTCTCATCATCTATAAGGGTATGATTTAACGTTTATAGGTAACTACACAAGAAAGCTTGTGTTAGAGGTATTTCTTTCCTTTTCTAATACATATTTTCAAGTAGAAATTAGAATTGGTGTGCATCAAGGTTTTTCACCTCTAGGTGGGGTTTTTTCCTCATAAACCCAGTCATATGGATGCTTGTGTATGATTTTTATATATTTTTACACGTTTGATCACGCACATCACCTAAATCTGATTTGTCTATTGTGATTTTCCTCAAAATTGGATTAAGTGTGATAGATCTAGGTTTTTCAACTAGATTCACTTAATTTCATCATTATGTGAGTTAATCAAAACAATTGAAGAGATATTTTTTATAATCATATGTTGAGAGTTTTAAATTTGCACGAAATTTTGTGAAAATCAAACAATTTACCTAAGGATGCATATCTATTCACTCCCTTTGAGGTACGGTATGGATTTTTACTTGATCATAGCACACAATTTTCTCAATTGATACCAGTGTTAAGTTCTCAGTTTAAGCGCATTAATGTTCTAGAGTTGATCTTGTACTTGTTTTTGTGCTATTTTCATTTTAGTTATATCCTTGATTGATATGTGAATTATGCTATTTTTACTTTTATGGATCAAATCCCATAAAAGCCAACCAAAAAACCCATTTTATTAGACATGTCCATATAATCCAACCGACAAACCTTCTTTATCAGACCTGATATCTGACAATGCTTGTGTATGTACCACCACCCCATCTAATAATAGTCCATGCCCCAAAAATGCCATACAACGTACACCCACATCCCAAGATTAAGGGATGGGATCATTTCAACCATCACTATATCAAGGCAATCCCTCTCATTTAATTCACTTAGTTAAAAGGAAACTTACTATCACCTTTTATCATTAACCGTGAAAACTACACACTTAGACATTCCTTTTTCCATCTTTATAAATATCCTAGTCATTACTCTCACAAGCAACAACACAACCACCATAATCAATAAGTGGGAAACTACCATGGTGGTTGTGGTGTTGATGGTTATGATGCCATTATCCATAATCAATAAGTGAGAAACTATCGTGGGGATTTCGATGCCAGTAAGTCCAGTGAAAGTAAAATTTTCAAGTGGGTTTGAAGTTGAAGGATCAACAAATTCCTCGGACAACCTCTCCATTGAAAAAAGAATACCTCCCTAGTAGAGTCATCTTTATATGAGGGTTGTTTGGGGTTAGATAGTATTTGGTATTTTTTCCCCTCAAGGACCGTGGTGTAACCCATCTAGGAGAGGTCTTGATTAGAGGCACAAGAGATAATAAATCAATGATAAATAATAATAATTAGTCTTAAGGGTGTGATGTAATGGATGGGGAATCGATTATTGTGGTGTTGCTTGTGAATGGTGGTTGTGGTGTTGCTTGGGAAAATCCCCCACTGCCAACAACTTTCGAAAACCTAACCGTCATACCCCAAAATCTAAATTTGGATATTCCATTGTAGCTACACAAGTGCTGGTGCTAATGCCAACTTCGATAACAACAACACCGACTAGACCCAACCCATTATTTACGGCTTTACTACAAACTTCTTATCCCAAGGATGCAACTTATCTTTTATCTTCGCTCTGACCTTGTCATCCCATAACCAGGAAACTACCCAATCCAACACTTATAACTCTAATGTCGCCAATTGACAAGACCCCCTAACCACCCAATACTCAACATCAACCCATCAGTTATCAACAAAATACCCTATCACCGCCGCAAAACTTCTAGTACTACCTTCTTGACAAAATATTGGTTAACCAATGCCTACCACGCCACCACCACTAACACCAAATGTCTTTGTGACACCCAAAGACATGCATAAATTCTTCATAAGCCAGGTTGATAAGTTCACGAATGTGGTTCCCTTCGAGTATGACAATGGGTCGGCTCTTATCCAAAGTGTCTACACATCACCTTACCCAGTTGGGTACATAGCACCATTTAATTTTGAGTAGTATGACATGAAAGGTAATGCTCAGGAGCATGTGAGCAAGTTCATAGAAAACATGGGAATTCATGCAGGGAATTACACCTTGGGGTTAAAGTAATTTCTAAAATATCTAAAGGAAAAAGCTTTAATGTGGTTTGGGCCATGATGGTCGGTAGTGTTGTTAATTGTTCCCAAATCAATGAGGTGTTTTACACCAAGATCTTCATAACAGTGATAAGAATTAAAACAACCAATTTGGCTCAGGTGAAGCAGGATTTAATGAGGATCTAATGGTATATATTTCCAGGTTATGTGAATATTCCCTTGACTATATGCAAGATCTGTCTGAACTACAACTTGCCTAAATGTGTGATGATTGAATACTACCAAAATACTAGATTAACATACTCAATCACACACAAGTAATATTTGCATAACTGTCGGAGTAGGTGAGAAGTGTTCAGGGTGTAGTTAAACAAATCATTATTTATAACAACCAGAGAATGATGGCTTAATAACTAGCCATTCGGGTCGGTATACATATTGTCCAAGTAATACCATTTTGGACACAGAGAATTCCCCCTTTGGCCCATAGGGAAAATATGAGAACTATGGTTAACTTAGTTTGAGCGAATAAGGGATCCAAAGACAAACCCTAAATGACTTACCAAGGCCAAAGACCCTAAAGGAAGGCTCATCAACAAATGTCTTTACCCTTTATAAATGAGAAAGTCCTAGTGATATACGAAGGGGACGTGAAGAATCATTTTTTGAACTGATTAGGCATAAATATTCCATATTTATCCCCTTAATTTTGATATTTTTATGATCTTTTGCATTGCATTTACCCCAATTTTTATCTAATTATTGTGATACTAACCCTCTTTGGTGAGTATTTCGTATTTTTTGTATTTCTATCATGTTTTATAGGTAATTTATGCAAGTGGATGCGAGAGAGAAATGGAAACGGTGAAAGAATCATGAGAAAGGAAGGTCAAGGCCAAATTCGTAATTTCTCAGCCAAAATTCGTAAGAGGAGCTAACTGAACAATCGAAGAATTCAAAGTCACGAGCACTTTGGAAGAAACATCACGTCAATACGAGCTATGGTGTAGAAGTTATGTGCATTCAAATTTGGGATAAGAATCGAGGGGTAAAAGTGCAAATAGGAGAAAAAGACCAAAAAAAAAAGGAGCATTTAGGCAGAGGAAGTACATGAACCAATTCAGAATTCGAGGAGTACTGGTTCTTCTTGCAAGTTGATTCGGGTCCTCTGGGGAGAATGGGCTTAGGGTACCTGTTTGCTTAATGCGGGAATTCTAATTTTCTCCTTATCTTTAGCTAAAAGAGTTATGTTAGTTGACGACTTTGAAAAATGACTTCCATGACTTGTAAATAATTCCTAGGATTATTATTATCACATAGGAATTCATAGAAAGTAGCGGAGAACCCTAGAAACAAGTGGATCAAAGTTTATGATTCCTTTTCATGCAAAATTCAATAAGAAATTGATTATATTCCAGAAATTGCTAAAGCTTATTCCTTGCACGTTCTTCATTCTCTACATATAAGTAACGTTGTTTTGGTGATTTATTATTCTTATTCAATCACCATGCTGAGAAGGCCCTTTAGCAGTTATCTTTAGGTGAATGAGAAATATTCAAAATTTACAAATTTTATGTCTAAAACTTAACTTGTGAAAAACCAATTTTGATTTACCAATTTTATCTTGTTAATCCTATAGCGTGCATATAAGTAATTAAATAGATAGATTAAATAAATCAATAACATGAGACGACGATGTACGAGGAAACCACTAAGGGAAAAAACCTCGAACGACCACGCCAGACAATCACTATGATACGAAAAATTACAAAGAGCTAATTTCGTCTTACTCAACGACTCGATCACCCACAAGCCTTGATGCCTCTTCTTCTCTTCAACTGCTCCTCCACAGTGCAATGTAGGAGTTCTCCTACACTAAGTCCACAGCACCCGATTCCACGTGTACCTCGGTTTCTACTGAGGTAGCCTCAGCAATCGTCACCGAATCAGAACACAAACTTCACCGCTTCGTCTTCGTACACAGCACGTACGGAATCCACCGCATGAAAGTAATATGATCAATTGAATGGATAGTACGATTCTGGTAAACACATTCAAGATCACAAGCTTTGGATTTATGAGATTCTATCTTGAATAAACTCCGGATGATGGAAAACCTTAGGAACGTTTTTGCAAAACTGTTGCAGAAACGTTTTGGCAAAGGTTCTCTATGTATTTCTGAGTAGAAGAAGTCTTTTTATAATCAAACACGGATTTCGAGGTACATCGCCAAGTTGTTTGAACGACATAAGATGTTGTTTGAATGATGGATAAAACTTGATTTTATTTTTAAAAAAATTCCTCAAAATTTCTAAAAAATATTTTAACTTAGAAATAATAAAAATACGTTTTCACAAATTATATTTTAAATTGCCAATATTTAAAAATCATTTAAGAACCATTTTAAATCATCCGTCATTTAAACAAGATTTTAAATCACAGAAATCACTAAGCATCCATACTTGAGTTACCTATAAGTATCTGAATGTGAAGAATGAAACATGGCATGATCAAAGCTTTAACCACATATTCTTCAACTTGGAACTTCATAGGCTTTGTGGGATCACAACTCAATAGCTAGCCTAGACTCAAACTGTTTAGTTCGGAATTAAGCCAATTACAAACAAATTGACTCAATTGAGAATTTTTCCTTACACATGTCTTCATGCAATCTTGATAGTTCATGCGTAGTGATTAATAAGATCATGTCTGACTAAATTTTTAGAGGGTTAGGTTACATGAACCCAACCTAGTTGTTAGATTTAAATACAAAATTGAATATGATCATAAGTACAATTAGGGTTTGATAAGTTGTCAAAATTAATATCATAGGTCTCTTAACTCCATTTTTTGTAGGCACCGGAGTGTTTGCCAATATAATATACTTATTGATAATTTCGTCATTTACGTCAATATATTTATTGACTAGATATTGTGCGGAGTAAAATCTTCATATATGTAGTGCTTTGATGAAATTAACGTTTGTTCTAATTTAATTTATAATTGTTGAAAATTTTGAATCTAACTATAATATCTACGGTTCGGGGGATTATATCTCGACTCCATTTTTCTCAATAGTTTTCCAAAAATCAAAGCTTCCAGTTTTTGCTTTCTTCAAGATTAAAATTGCATTTGTAGTTAAACCTTCTTAGCTAAGTAAAATTTTCTCCAAAATAAATCACCTTTTTTTTAATTTTTTGAGTCAAAGCCTAGATTCTAGAAACCTACCTTTTTATCGTCGTCATAATTTTTTGTCCTATTTCCCCATTGATTCGACCCCTAATTACCGGGTTATTACTTAAGCGACCGACTTAAAATTGAGTTGTAGGAACACATGTAGGATATGCATTTTGTGTACCTTCATGTACCCTTTGAAAAATCCCAAAGGCCCCCCATCCGATGCCGACAGACCTCACGCTGATTGGGGTATTCTCCCCAATAATTTGTAGAAATTTGCAAATTAATGGCCGAACATGTTGAAAAGATGATAATGGAGATCCAAAATATCCATCATAATACCTTACTAAACCATCAAAAAGGAGGAGAAATGTTTGTACACGTAGATAAAGAGGTCACGAAAGCTAAAATTTAAGAAACCATGAACGAGGATCCAGAGTAAGAAGTGGAAGAGTTGGGAGGGATGATGAGAGAATTGAGGATCGAACGCTCGCTAAGATGGAGCAGCATTGCTAGTCACAACCGATGATGTAATGGATGTGATTGAAGCACAGGGATTGTACATGGTTAAAATTAACAGTGGAGATGATGATTCAAAAATGGAAATTATCACAAAAATTTTATTCAGTGCCAAATTTAAATGGGTTTACGAACAAGTGGGCATCACACCATAAATAAGGGAAGAAATGACAAGAACCATAATCAAATTCGTCGAAGACAAATGAGAACTAACTCTAAACTTGAATGGTGTCATTCAGAAGATCATTCGGGGGTGACATTGACAATTACATTTTCGGGTGAAGATAAATTGGTGCTATTTTTAAATAATCGGTCGCTTTATGTCACCACTTTGGTGAATACTTATTGAGTTAACGAGAGCTTTGCTAGATGGTGGAGCCTTTATTAATATCATGCTAGTTACTGGCGTCTTTCATGTCGGGTGAAACCTCCTTGTCTTTAAGCTTATCGTGTAGGGGAGGTGATAAATCAACGACTCTCCCACTATGTAGAGTGGTCACGGCTTGAATTGCTCTTTATTATCTTCAAAAGTAGAGCTAACACTAGTTTGACCTTGGGGAGCTCTTTGGCCTTGGGCTGGAAACTTGCCCTTCTCTTGGAAACTTAAGGATGATTGGAACTTAGACAATAACGCTCTTAATTTGGCAAAATGTTGGGCATTTTGATCATTGATCACCGAATGGGTTTGCATAAATTAGTTCAAAGTGTCCTCGAGGTTTCTACGTGGTGGGGTGATATAAGGCGCAGGAGGTGGTGCTTCCATATGGGAGCTTATTGGAAATATGGGAGCGGTGGCGGCAGTGGGGTAACCTGTGAATTAGGATTCATCGCCATGTGTGATTCCCATAATTGAAACCGGGATGGTTCTGCCACAAAGGTTATATGAATTCCCGTGATGGGAATTAAAGTTACCCTTAAAATATCCTACCGCTCCCACTTACTCTTGAAGCATCGCTTTGTAGGTGAGTATTATCCTACATTCTTTCGTTGGATGTCCCACCTCACAAATTGAACACACATCCTCTATCGATGCTCGAGTGGAGCCGGATGTTTATCTTCCTCTCAATTCGACTACGTCTTCCAACCTCTTGGCAAGTTGGTTGATTTGATGCTTCAACTCGTCTTCTTTGTCCAAATGATAAATTCCTGACACAGAAGGAGCTGTGGACATTTGTCAAGATTGGGATTGGGTATTTGGATCATATGTGCCTCACGCTTGAGTAGTCTCAGTGAGGTACTTAAGGTGAGCCTCGACATCGTCCGCGTCTAACCTTAGAAATTCCCCAGAGCACATGGTTTCAACGAGTTGTTTGGAACTTAAGCTTAACCCGTGATGGAAAAAGTAGATGAGTCTCCATTTCTCAAAATCGTGGTGTGGCACATATTAAGAAACTCATTGAAACTCTCCCAACATCTATCAAAAGGTTCATTTTTGAGTTGTCTAAAGGTTTAAATTTAATCTTTCACAGAATTGGTTCGATGTGGGGGGAAGAATTTTTGTAGAAACTTTGATTTCATGTCCCCCCATGTTCCAATTGAGTTCAGGTTCAAAGACCATATCCAAGTCTTAGCCTTATCCTTCAGGGAGAAGGGAAAATGTTTGAGGCGAGTGATATCTGCAGTGCATGTTTGATCGGTTAAAGTCTCACACGCCTCCTCGAACTCTCGAATGTGGAGGTAGGCTTTTTTCGACTCCATACCATAGAATGTAAGGAGGATTTGAATCATCCCATTTCGAAAATGAAATTACCCCGCATTATATGGGAATATAATGCATCCCGGAGTGACAGTTCACTTGTGATATAAGAGGTATCTCATAGGGCGGTATTGTAACTCACCCTTACCCGTACCATAACTAGTGTTGTCAGACGTCACTCTCTTTCTTAATGACTCAATATTCTCACTCGACGCCCTAGACATGTGACTCACAGTGTGACTCGTGATGGAGTTGGGCGGTGTGGGAGGTGGAGCCCAAAACTATGGAACGTGAGGAGTGTGTGGGCTATCGGGATTGTACTCTACTATAGGATTTTCGTGAATTCTGGTAGGGGTGGATTGAGGAGTTGGTTGAGGATTTTGCAAGTAAGGATTTGAGAGATTCTATTTTTTTGAATTTTTTGATTTTATGATTTTTTTTGGGTTTTTAAGAATTAAAGTCAAATTTTGGATTAACTCGACCTAACCTAAATGTCTACCTAATCCCCCGGCAATGGCGCCAAAAACTTGACGCGACTAAATAAATGTGATCTAATGCGTGTGATTACAGCTCAAGTGTAAGGTGGTCGTTCAAGTAATAATTCGATAAATTGAGTATTGAACTCAAGGACTAGGATGCAAAACGTGACGACGAATAGGAACGAAGAATAACCTTACATTTGAGTCAGAGAAAGAAAAGAAAAGATGATTGTTTGTGAGATTTTTCTATCAACTAATGAAGATTAATTAAACTAGTGAATTAACTACGCATACGAGAATAACTAAGTGATTTTAAATCAATGTGAGAAAATGGAGTTGGAGTACACTCCCCCGAACCGTTGGTGATTACTTAGAACATAAAACTAGGGGTGTTCAAAAAATCGACTGGACCGACGGACCGAACCGAACCGAGCCGAACCGACCCTTTTTTCGGTCTTTTTTCTTAATCGGTCCGGTCTCGGTTTATTTTTTGGGTGGACCGACCTAGTCGGTCCGGTCCACGGTTTACAGTTTCAAAAACCCTGTTAGGACCGATCCGGACCGACTGTATATAAAATAATATATTTTTACATATATATGTATATATAAGATAAATAAATAGTAAAAGTATATATTTCAATATTTGATTAGTTTAAATTATAGTTTAATCCAATAGTAGGTTTGTTTTAATCGCAAATTTTGATATTTTTTAGTTTTTAATGTTTGAAAAAAATAGACTCGGGTATATTTGTACTATTATAAATGATGTAATTCATTAATGTGAGGACCGATGGGTTAGACCGGACCGTCACTATAAAAAATCGAACCGACTAGGGTCGGTTAACCGACATTATCGGTCCGATCTCGGTCCATTTTTTTAGAGGACCGACCAAGTCGGTCCGGTCCAAAAAAAACCTTAAAACCGAACTGGACCGGACCGCGAACACCCCTACATAAAACCTTCAAAAACCTAATTCTCAATTCAAAGAAACATCAAATACATTCTAAGCATTTGACATATGCGGATTTCACTCCTCACAATATCAAATCAAAAATTATATTTAACGGGAATGACAAATTACTGAAACTCATATTATATCATTAAACATTATGGTTACCTAGGGCAAACGGAATTAAAAGACCTACAATTTTTATTTCAATAAGAAATCAAGCCTTTGAATTGTTAATTAAATTTTATTCCCTTTTAATTCCATTCGTAACACCTAGGTTGGGTTCATGTACCCAAACCCTCTAATAGTTTAGCCAGACATGGTGATGTGGGTATTAAATGAAATTTTAATGTTGCATGTAGTCAAAATTATGATGAAATTATATCTAAACGTTCATGAAGTTCTTAAAATTCGAAAAGATAAACAAAACATTTAAAGGGGAATAAGATTTCAGAATACAGTAGAGAAGACAAACTTTATATATTAAACCTTGAGAATCAATCCATAAAAGTGTAATCTTTATGAAGAAATTGAAAGCAATGGTTCTTGCCTCTTATCCTCCCTAATACTATGTTAAAAACTGATAAAAACTATGTCTAACATGAAACTACAACCTTTCTTAGTCGTTTTTGTTAGAGTCCTACTATAACATAACTCTAAGAAAAAATCAACATTAAGTGAAAATTCGTGTGTCAGGTACACCGAACCGGTTCGGATGGTCAAGATAACTGGTTCGCCGATGAATAGGTTTGGCTGAACTTGCTGCCTCAGCTTGTATTTTCTTTCTTTCTTCTGGATTTTGTTCTCAACTTCGATCGAGCATAACTTTTTCACCGTACCTCAGAATTGGACGCCGTTTCTTCCAGTGTTCTTGTGATTTCATATTATTCAACTTTCTAGTTGGCTCCGCCACCGAACTATGGATCAAAAATTACAAAAATTAGTTATTATGCATTGGTGTGTAGTGATACAAGAAACAACAAAGCAACTTGGTAACATAAGAACAATAGATACTAACTACGATGTGATAGCAAAATGACACCAACTAGAATGTACTAAAATAAGCTTGGGATACCAATGAAAAATTGTAACAAGATAGATACCAATATGAACCATTATCATACAAGGACTAGATGCAAAAGTAAAGACCCAAAAAAATGATCCATATATATAAATATGGAAAATATATCAATGAAGCATAAACACACACACACACACACACACACACACACATATATATATAGTTAGAAACACCACACATGGTTGTAACACCCGTATTTTTTAGGATAAATAGTTTATTTAATTTGGTGAATTAGAATTTAAACTAAATTGATAATTTGGAGAAATTATTCTATTTAGAGAATTTATTTAATTTGGAAGATTCAATTTATTTCGAGAATTATGATTTAAATTAATTATGGTTATTTCTTTTAAAATACATGTGTTGTAAATTGAGGGTGAAATTAGAGATTTTAGTTAAATAACTCGAATGACGATTATGAGTGCATGGTTGGTTCCAAATAGGTCGAAATAGTCAAAATTGAGTACCTGGGGTTGTGTTCGGGTCTCATGGGCTTTTAGACTAATTAGAACTTATTGTGGTGACTTTTGGGCTTCTTAAAGGTACATGGAAAGTAAAAAATGGGATTACACTTATAAAAGGAAAGGTTTCGGCTTAGAGAATAGTTATTTTCACAAAACTAAAGGTTGGGAGAGTTATACAGAAAGGTGGAGAGAAAGTGAAGAGAATTGCGAAGGAATTTTAAGAGTCTAAAGGGTGATTTACAAGAAAATTCTTAGAGTGAAGATTTGGGAAAGAAATACTTGGAGTTGTATCAATATCTTCAACAAAATCAGACGCTACGAAATTATCCAGGTAGGTAGTTAAACTTGCTTTTATTTAAATTGCAGTAGTGCATTTCATATCATGGTGGGTGTAAACCATATTTGTTTTGGGTGGATTATAGTATAAAAATATGGGTTTTAAGGATTTAATATTATATGTAGATTAATTGTTAAATTGTTGGGCGTGACGATTTATGGTTGTAGGATTGTAGATTCTGTTGAAAACCCAGAAATTGTCTTGTGTAATTAATGTTGGAAAATAAATAAATTTGGGAGGAATTCTCATAACCACTGTTTAAACAACCTATGAATTCAGAGGAAAATATTATAAATCATTGATGATTGAAGTTGACGAGATTTAGTGTGATCTAGACAGGGGGGGAAATAGTTGTTGGGAAATATTTAATTGAAGTGTGGATTAAAATCAGGAAGTTTGGGATTCATTTATGGTAGAAATCCCAAGAACCATAAGAAACACATCTTGTATTTTAGTACCTATTATGGTAGATTAGTGTAGTTGATAGAATAAATCCATGTTTTATATGAATAATAGAGAAGGAATTTGTGAGGATTTGTAGAAATTTCATCCTGGGAGGTTGAGAAGATAATAAACTTGGAAGGTCGTCTATGGCAGAAGCGTGAGTGGGAAGGAGACAGGGGTCATTCCAACGACCATGTCCAACCCAAATTTGTTCCTTTTCTTCCGGTATGAAGAGTTTGGTAGCCATTTTTCTCAGTTGCGACCTTGGGAAATTGGGGGATTATTAAGGGTTCTAATTAAGAGTTAACTAAATACCTTGAGTAATGGGAGATGGAGATAAGAAATTTTAAGGGTAAAATAAATGGTAAAGTTTAGTAAAGGAATTTTATGAAATAAAGTCCCAAGAATTTAATTTACGGACTAAGTGAGGGAGTCCGAACATTTTGTTGGGTGAGACTACGTGATAAAATTATAGAGGTGAAATTATTTTAAATAAAAGTTGGGATTGTGAATCGGATATTATTTTCAGGCAATTGCGTCGGGAGGTGGGTGCGGAGTGGCCGGATTAATTCACTGTAGGAAAAAATATAATAAATTATTGAATATGATATTTAGGGAGTGTTGTGAACTAATATTGTTTTTTTTTTAGAATAAATTCTCAAGAGTGATGATACGTACCGAGTAAGTACGTCTGGGTATTGTAGTTGGGTGACACTACCTTAATAAACTAATCAGTGTGAAAGGGATTAGATTAATTGGTGTAAATTAAAATTTACCGAATTCAGGGAATAAGCGAACCTATGATTTAAATCAGTAGGATATGAGTGAATTACTTCTTGATAATTTGTATACTTCGAGTAATGAGGGATACTTGGAATTAAATAATACATAAGATATTCGGGAGATATATATGCTACATAAGGGTTATATGATATAGGTTGTGTGTATACCTATAATGATTTGTATGATTTATTATGTGTATGACATACCTAGGCTGTTTGCTGTCGGGAGGAGGTTTCGCGTTGTGGACAGTCTTATCCTCATGATTCGATTAGGGTTATTTTAGACTTGTACCCTGAACATAGGATCTTGGATACGTGCTATCTGAGATTATGATAGTTTCGATGGTTAAATGGGAGCGTAGGTATGTGCGTGACCCATTTGGATGGGGATTATGTTCGCCTCCAATATGTGTAATTGGTGATAATGGTTCGAGTTAGATACTGAACCAATAGTCCCTTACACAGTACGTGATTTATCGGGACTTGATAGCAGAGTATGCATGCACTACAGGTCTCAGCCTAGGGGTGTCGTATTGTTTGTATATATTTAGAATAATATATATACTTGTGGTTTATTCTACTATGTGTGCTTGGTAGATGATGTATCGGGCTACTATGTATATAATGAGGCGATAAATATACACTTATGACATATTCTAAGGTATGTAATTAGTAGATGAGAAAGAAAGTGACATCTAAATAACTCTAGTGGGTGGAGGATTAAACATGTAATGAGAAATTCATAATTGGCTAATTAATCATCCAGTAACGTATTATATGGGAAATACGGGTGGGCACAACAAGTTAGTATGAAGAAAGAGACTTCATACAGCTAGTTGGGGGGTAGCTTAACTAGGAGAGACTAACAGGAAAGTGTTAGGTGTGCACATTCGATTAGGGGTGAGATATACCTCTAGAGAGTGCGACACTAACTTAAATATGAAGAGTGTACATGCATATTTAATTACTGCAATTTAACTGCTTGCTAAATATTTTTCAAAATATTTTACTCGGGATCTTACTCGTGTCAAAAATATTTTTCAAACCTATTAGGTGTCCGGCCATAAGGGCGCCTAGTTTCAATAATCTATCCAGGGATGTGAAGCTGCAGCTCATGTGGAAGTTGCAGGACTTCCTATAGACGCTTCGTTCAATTTTTCGTAGTGTAGGATCTTTACTCCATTATCCATTTGGGCATGTCGTCCTCAGATGTATTATTCAAGTATTTATTTGACATTGTGTATTCCGATTATGGTTTCAGTTTACTGTTGTATTTTATTATTGAACCGACAGTTGATTCGATTATTTATAATTATTCATCTGTGTTGGATTTATGTATTAGTTTGTGATTGATGGTTTAATTATTATTTACCTCTGCATGTTTTTAATTGGGTCAATTATTAAATAGTCCCTACTATAAATATATATTTTTTAAAAAGGACACATATTTTTAGTTTAACCCATTTAGTCCCTCAAGCACTCAATATCCTCTTATTTTTAGAGGTCCGCGCCAGCGGCACTCCCTCTCCAAAATATGTGGCAAAGGACTTTTTGAGGCAAAATAAAAAAGTTTGAACTAAATGGGTATTAAAAAATGTCCGAGGGACTATTTGGTATATGTCCCTTTTTAATTAGTGAAACATAAAATTTGGCACCAGTCTAATTAAATTACTAGGTGGTTAGTAATTTAAAAAAAAGTAGTTTTCGATAGTGATACTAAGAATGAGCCATATGAGACCAACATTTTATTTTGATCACGAACTGGACACCCGGTATTTTAATTGGCAGGGGTGTCACAATGGCACTAAACACGATAAGATTTCCACACTCATATGGCATAAATGTGTCTAAATAATCACGTGGTAAACGGAATGAAACAGTATGAGCTAGATACAAAAGAATTATGACCCAATCACTTAAACATGTTCAAGGAGTTCTATTTGGTCTCAAAACTTTATCAAACTTAGATTTATCCTCATCTGACCAGATAAAGTGAACCTTAAGAACAAACAAGCACAATATACACAAGCCTAGAATTTTGATGATTATACAAACCAATAGCGTCATGAAAAAATAAGCATAATTAGGATTTATTGTGCAAACTTGTTGATATTCAACTAAACACCCTTAAAAGATAAACATATTACATATTTTCTTTTCTTTTCTCAATTCTTTTGAAGCTATTTCTTTTGAAAGATCAAACAAACTAAACTATGTTGTCCTTTGGCAATTTTTTGTATTGCCTTTAATCTTTTCAATAGGCTCTTGCCAATGGTGGCTTTCTCGTAAAGGATATTTGCTCCTTTCATAGCCCTTTCCCATGCACCCACATATATTTTCAATACAATTCAAATAAAGCTCGTGGGTAATGGTTCTTACATGCACAAATCCCCCATAGTCATAAAACATGTAGATGACATAATTAATGGGAAAACATCTCACTTAGTTTAAATATAACATGTGAAGTTAAAGTTCAAAAGAGACCATGCATGTGTGTGAGGAGGCATATACAAAGAGAATCCATTAAGCAAATAAAAGTCAAACTACTTCATGAAAGCATGATAAAGAACAATTTAAGCATCGAAATTGATAACCCAAAGTTCTAGCCACATGTATACAGGGAATGATATATATATGATTCAAACACAAGGATATGCCACACAAAATGTGTAAAACAAAACTACACGCAACAAATGAAATCTTTTTAAGTTTTAAAAGTATTAACAAATATTTTAAAACAAAGGACAACTCAAAAGACAACCAAAATCTTTTTTTATTCTTGATAAGACCCAATAAATGAAAAATACAAAATACAAAAGACTCAAAACACATACAACTAACAACCACATATATCATGACGTCAAAAGCTAGTGTATGTAAATATGCAAACTCGCTCAACCACTAGATTTATTATGGAATGTATCATGTGAATGCATTTGAGAATCAAGAAGTGTATCATGTAAAGCCTCAAAATCGAATTTCCTAACTCACATAGGTGAAACGTGATGTTCTAGGGATTTAAAACCCTTGGTGACTCTAGGTTTAGACTTCTTAAAACCATTTTTAAGATCAAAACAAAAATAACTAAGGTGACCATTCCTATAACAATGTGTGCAAGAAAAGACACATGGAATGTTACCTAAGGGTTGACCTCTTTTAACATTCTTATCAATGATTGACTCTCTCAAAATCATGGTTTTGGTTATATTAGTGGAAGCATTTTGAGTATCGAAGCTAATACCACATTTATCATGTTTTATTTGAACGATGCCTAACATCTTATCCAATTTTTCAAATCTGGACTCCAAATCAAAATTAACACGACTCGAGTCTCTCAATTTACCTTCAAGATTCACTATCCTAGACTCAAGTAAACTCCTAGTCTCTTCAAACTCAATAAGATCATTCTTCATAGCCTCCATTAAACCTCGAAGACTATCTCTCATACCTTAAACATACTCTAGCTTCTCTAAAAAATTCCTCTCACATGACGTAGGATCATCAATTAAAACACTCTCATCATTTTCTACGGCACGTTCTTTCATCCTAGCTTCCAACTTCAAGTTTTCCTTTTTCAATTTCAATAATACCTCATACAACTCACGAAAGGCAACTTGGAGTTCACTCTTCTCATCCTCTTCTTCATTCTCACTCTCTTCTCCACTCTCTCTACCATTAAACACTTAGGATTCACAAACAAAGTCCTTGGAAGTGTTATGCAAAGAACTATCTTCATGGGAAGATTTATCATCAAAACTAGCATGACTAGCCATGAATGTGGTAAAGTTGCGCTCAATGGGGGAATCGGTTGCCTCTTCTTATTCACTATCACTAAGGGTGACATTGTAAGTAATAGGTTTCTTACCCTCGTTCCTTAGTTTAATGGGACACTCAGCTGCCCTATGGCCATAACGTTCGCACCCAAAACATCTATTCTACTCGTCCCTTTTAAGATTATCATTATAATTTTTTAGGGGTTTATCAGGTTTCTCTTTATTAAATTTAAGAAATTTTAGGAACTTCTTAATAAACATAGCCATATCATCGGAGTCAATGTCAGACTTATCATCCGAGACTTGTGTTTCCTCCTTCTGGACTTTCAAAGCAATGTTCTTATCTTTCGTAGGATTTTTAGAGGTAAACATGTCGAGTTCATAGGTTTGAAGATCACCTACAAACTCTTCAAGTTTCGTAGAGTTTAAAGTGCCCAAAGTATTCAAAACAGTCACTTTTGGATTAAATCTTTCAGGCAAGGACCTTATGAATTTTTTTATGATACGATTGTCGGGTATCTTTTCTCCCAAGTTAAAATATGACTTAATTACATCGGACATCTAGTGCAAAACTCATCAAATGACTCACTTTTCAACATCTTAATGGTTTGCAACTGAGTGGCGAGGTTTTGAAGTTTAGAACCCATAACAACACTTGTACCTTCATGAGTGAGTTGAAGTATGTCCCATTCCTCTTTAGATGTTTAACATGTCATAATATGGTGGAACTCCTCCAGCTGACCGCACTAAAAAGATCATTTAAACCGCGTGAATTATAATTTGCTAGATTATGCTCATCCTCATTCCATCTTTCTATGATTTTAAGAACACGAACTTCTCCAACCAAACATGTTAATGGGGACCACCCTCTAACAACAACTTGCCAAACCCGCTCACTTAACCACTTAAGTGCTGACCTTATACGTGCCTTCCAGTACGCGTAGTTAGGACCATCAAAAATAGGAAACCTTGAAAATGATAAATTTTCCATATTCAAGACTAAAAGGATCTAACATGATAATTTAGTGCGCCCTCTCTAATACAACTTGAAAGAGGGGATGATGGTTCCGACATTTACACAAACTAAATTTAAATAAACTTAATTCAAAATTGAATCAAAGTAAACTAAATTACCCAAAATAAATTAAGCACCAATTAAACCATTTTTTTAATTAAACCAATTTTAACTTGTTAACCTAAGCATGCATCTAGATGTGAAATTGCAGGATGAAATAAACAACCACAACACCCGATGTACGAGGAAACCTAAATAGAAAAAATTGCGAATGACCCAGCCAAAAAGTCCACTAAGTACGGAATTACAAACAGAACACGACAGAAAACTGACACAATGGCTCGACTGCCTCGCAAGCCTTGACGCTCTCCATTCCTTTAACCTCTGCTTAATGACAATGCTGGAGTCCACCTACGTCTTGGAGTCCACCGATGGAGCACAACCACCGTCAACCATATGGGTCCACAGTATGTATATCAAAGAGCACAGAATCCTCCGCAATAAACAATTCTCAATAATGTAGAGAATGAACATGATGCCGAAAAATTGATCTCAAAGCATATACATATATGTGGAATTTTGGATATAAACTAATTGGGTGTAAACTTATTTTTTTTTAAAGTTAAAACATGAATCGAGAACAAAAACTCTCTTGGACTATTCTAAAGATATCTCATTCTTAGAAGATGAAAAAATCTCTCTGAAATAGCAATCATGTACTCCTTAAATGGGTGGAATGGAGTAGTGGGGAGTTGAGGAAAAAACTGGCAAGAAAAAAATAATTTTTTTAAAAACACATCCGGTTGTTCGAACGAGGTACATGCACGTTTGAACGACATACTCAATTTCCTTTGAACGAGCAAGGAACGAGCCTTCTAATGAGATGTAAGTGCATACCAAAAATGAACATCATTAGAATTCGTTCGAATGAACTCCAAATCTCATTCGAACGACATAGAAAAGTCAGTCTAACGTTAGCATAAAAATATATTTTTCTTAAAACAATATAAAGTCATTTTAATAACAGTTTAAAAATTCCTAACACCCAATAATTAAATATCCAAGGCTCAACAAAAAATATGCATTCATACTTGAGAGATCCTTGGAACGTTTATGACGAATCATGGCACGAAACATGGCGTGGTGATGTGCTCTCTTTGACTTGGCCGCTGTGTCTTCAACAAACATGTCATAGGCTTGAAAGGTCACTAACTCAAGTCCTAACCTATGACTCAAAGAGTTTTGTCCAGAATTAAGCCAATACATACAAATTGACTCAATTGGAAATTTTTCCTTACAAATATTAATCCTTTATCTCGTTAATTAATATTTACTAAAGTCTAATTTAATTTACCCAATTAAATTAATAATATTAAGTACATGAAAATTACATAACAATAAAAGTACTGGGTATTACATATGCATCTTTCTTATCATTAGGTAGAATGTCTTCCTTTAGGAAACATACTCTCGGATCCATCCAATTAGGGGTAATATTGATGATCATAATCTACTCAGTCGACTTCCCCTTGTTGATGCTGCCCGATCAACGTATTTTCACTTGAATTGTTCACACCAAATCTCTCTTCACAGACGAATCAAGTGTGTCTAAGTCATCTATTTGATTGTTGTTTCCTCTCGGGAACTTTTATAATTGCATGTGATTGAATTGAGCGGCCAGGTGCTGGGCCCCTTAAAGAAATGCAGTCATGTATTCATCCCTAGCATTGTAGTCTCTAGATATATGATTTTATACCGGCTTTGAGTCAAAGAAAATGTCAAGGCGACGAACGACTAGGGAGAGTGCCTTCTCCAAATCATCGATCAATGCTTCATAATCTAACTCGTTGTTGGAGGCTTCAAATCCTAAGCGTATTTCCTGATCATGGATCATTTTTTCCTGAGGATACCAACATTATCCCCACTATTTCCCCTTGGAATTGGAGGCCCCATTAACATAAAGGGTCCATCTCTCCCCTTCTTCTACCGGTTCTTGAATATTCCATTTGTTTTTAAGGCGAACCTCTACGGGTGCCTAGTCACTCGAGAACTTAGCAATGAAATCATCTAAGACCTTCCCTTTAATTAATGTCCTGGGATAAAATTGGATATCGAACCTCACCTAAACTACCGACCACTTCGACATCCATCCAGGAAGGTAGGCCTTATAAAGAACTACTTTTAAAGGGAATGAGGTTTGGACAATGATCATGTGCACCTCAGATTAATGATTTAACTTACAAGAGTCTGTAACCAAACAATGCATATGTAAGATTTTTTTGTGGTAGGTGTCTTTTCTCGGCATCAAGCAAGGTTTTTCTCGCATTATATATGGGAGCCTAACTCCTTTTATATCATAAACCAGAGATGATTTAACTGCGTGACTGAACACTATTAGGTATAAGTACAAGGGTCCCTCCTTGTCAGGGATTTCCATTAGTGGAGGTCGGCTCAAATACTTATTTACTTCTTAGATGTCTGGGTACGTTCATTGTTCCATATATCCTTCCTTCCTTTCCTCAAAATGTGAAAGAATGATTAGCATTTCTTTAAAGATCTTGATAAGAACCTATTAGGTGCGGAGAGTATGTCGATTATCTTCTTCACCTCACGCATAGTGTTTGGAGGTTTCACTTTTCTTATTGCTTTGATTTGGTCAGGGTTTGCCTTAATCCCCCTTTGACTGACTAGGTATCCAAGGAACTTTCTTTATTGTACCCCAAAGGAGCATTTGGTTGCATTCAAACTCATTCCTTAGTAGAAAAGGACTTTAAAATTTTTCTCTAGGTTTGCAAGGTTATCCTACTTCATCTTTCTCTTCACGAGCATGTCATCTATATACACCTCCATCGTATCTACCAACTATTCTTTAAGCATATTTATCACAACTCTCTGATAAGTTTCTCTGACGTTGTTCAACATAAATGGAATCACTTTGTAGAAGTACAGTTCAAACACGGTGATGAAATAAGTTTTCTCTTAGTCGGGACCGAATAATAGGATCTGGTAGTGCCCCGACTAGGCGTCGAGGAAGCTCATTCGTTGGTGGTCGTGGTCATATCAACCAACTCACTACACCAAATCTGCCCATTTGTCAAGGTCATTGACCTTGACAAATCCACCTTGTCAAGGTCAATGACCGTGACATTTCGAGGCGAGACAACTTTTTTTGTCACGGTCGTGTCACGGTCATTGACCTTGACAAAAAACTCGCGTTTTGTGTCACGGTCGTGTCAAGATCAATGACCGTGACACGTTTGTCACGGTTCTAAATCGTGACATAACCGTGACCCCTCTTACCCAGAATTGTCACGGTCAATGACCGTGACAATTCTGGGCAGAATTTAAAAAAAAATCTGCTGGGCAGTATGGCCACTGCCACTGCCCAGCAGTATATTTGTACCTGTTATAGCAACGTTGTACCTATTCCAAACATCATATATCCAACACAAACTAAAGATAATGCAAATATATATTCATGACGATATAATCCAAATATTCAAAGTAAAAACAATATACATGACGATATAATCCAAATATAATTAAAATGGACAAACTTAAAAATAATGTTACTACATGTCTTAGATAACACTGAGGAGGTGAGTAGGCCACACGACATACGAATTGACGCACCCACTAATATACGTCGTGCCGCATTGTTCGCGCAACCACAATAGGGAGTTCTCCTTCCCGGGTATGACATGCGTGACGAGCACCCTGGACTCCATCTCTTGAAGCACACGTCCATGGACTATTCCACCCTCGACGATATTCGGGTCCCTCAACCCCCGCCCTATCCGCTGGCCATCAAATACGTCCAATATGAACACGCTCGGCCAACCAATTGTCAACAATGGTCTGTTGGAGGGCGTCAAATAGGGAAGTGGATCGTCGAAGTACGAACGTGTCGGTGATGAAGCAGCGAGGTCCACATCCTCGTCATCCTGCGCCTCGTCCTCCCGCACCTCCTCCTCCACCGCCTTCTCCTTCCCTTTCCCTTTCCCTTTACGGTCTCCACCCAACGTACGCTTCATGAATGCGTACATATCTTGGACCGTCGCCTCCAAACGGGACAGCTTCGCGTCGTGTGAATCCACCGTTCGAGACAACCCAGTGTCGCTCGTCTCCAATCCGATGATCCTAGATTTGGCCACCCGCGAGCTCACTCCCCTTGTCCTCCCTTTGCGATCAGAGCCAAGCACTTGGCTGAGTGCGTCTGTGGACAAAGATTCCTTGTCGGCATCAGACTGCGACTCATGCACTTCCTTAAGCTTTGCCTGAAACGACAAAAAGCACATGATTAGTAAAATAAGTAAACTAAAAAATTATAATGTAATTAACAATAATTAAACTGTCGGATTACTTACAATCGTGGCCGCGACGCTCGAGGACACCTCCTTGTCCTTCCCCTTCTTCGTCCGAAGAGCCACATAAGTATCGAGCCTATGTGGCTTACCCCCTAGCCCACTCCCTACCCCCTGAAATAAAATAAAGTAAAGTAAAATTAGTATCGGCCCCGCAAAGTAAAATAATATCCAATAATATATTTCTGTAGTTATAGATAAATTAAATCTTACCTGCATCCTATGCTCCACCTCAGCGTAAGAGGTCCGTCCGGAGTAGTGCACGTCCGTCTTTTTAGCCCGATTTTCCCTCCTTGATTGGCGAGATGCCAACTATCGATCCTCGATCTCATTGTCAATGAACTTTTGCCATTGTGCCAATGAGATCGGCTCCTTGGGCGGGACGGATCCGCGCCATTGTAAAATGGACTCTCGTGTTTTTCCAAAGTACCGTGTCCGCATATTTTTCTTCCACGTCTTGTGTTGCTCCCTCAACTGCTCCAAGACGGAATCGCGTAGCTTTGGATCCAAGTTGAATTGTTCTTGTCCGACAAATACAATGTTAGTTGCGAATAAATATAAATTGAAATATTCATATAAATATTACCTGTAGTGCCGCCCAAACAGCTAACTTGAGCTCATACGGCACCTCCTTCCAACTCATAAACCCCGGGCCGATGACCGTCTTTAGCAGCTCGAGGGATCTCGCTAAAAGCTCCGACTTGTTTTCGACGGTAATCCCAAATTTTCCATATTTGGGGAGCCTAGCGTCGGAGGAGCCCTCGTCGCCTCCGATACCACCGAACCCAGACGACATCATCATAAACAGCATCATCATCTTTGCCTTAACATCTGAAGGAGACATTTTTGCTATAAAAAAAATGTTATTAGTACAGATAAAAAAAAATGTTAATAGTACACATTTCGTTTTACCTAATTGAATTAATTGAATTAATAGTACAGATAAAAAAATGTTTCGTCTATATTATAACGTATGTGTAAGTTCCGTCAATACCATTTCGTTTCAATTTTGTAATATTATGTTTTTTCCAAATATTTAAAGAGTTATTAAATGGGTGCCCCACCCCCACCCACCGCCACACACACATGCACACCTACGCACCTACGCACACACACACACACACCACCCCTACCCACCCCACCCCCACTCCCTCCCCCACCACGACCGTGACAACTACATATATTGTTTATCAATAAAATTATGACATGAGATAATTATAATTGTAGCATAAATTTCATTATCATGGGTTTTACCTAATTGAATTAATTTCATGAATAAAATTATTATCAATTTAAATGAAAATATCAATTATTATCCAATATTTTTTAATGAAATATTTATTTTGAATGAAAATATCAATTATTATCCAATTATTATCCAACTATTATCAATTATTTATTTTGAATGTAAATAATATTCAAAACCCCACCCACCCCCACCCCCTCCCGATGTTTATTATCCAATTATTATCCAACTATTATCAATTATTTATAAAATTGATGTCTACTTTTAGTGTTGTGTATATATGTTAGTTGATGCCATTATATTTTTACCCTAATTAGATTCTAAGGTTATCTCAATTTATATTTTAAGTTCGTATCCATTTGTGATGTTCAAGTAGTTTGAAATGTTGGAATTATATACTATTACTTTGACCGTTAGTTTGTGCACCAACTAAATTGAACATCACACACACACACACACACCCCACCCCACCCCCTGCCCCCCTCCACCACCCCCTGCCCCACCACACACCACCACACACACACACACACCCCACCCCACCCCACCCCCTACAAGTCTAAGGATGTTCTTGATTAAACATGGGAAATCTTATATCGTTTGCAAAAAGTTCATAGATTCTTAATCCCTAGGGTTATGGATATTAAATTTCTTTCACAATTATTTCTTCGATTGCGATGGGTGAAGTTCAATTATATGTTAGAACAATAGATCCTCGCAAGTTGGTCAATCATTGTGTGAATAGGTATGAGATCATAATTTGGAGGAATTCACGTCCAAGAAATAATTTGGATTGTGATACCCCTTGATAGACTTATATGTTTTGTTTACCCGACCGATGAACTATTTTATAATCCTATAGAATTAAGTTTTAGAATCAAGGAATTGATCAGATATTCATTAAAATCGGTTAGTAGAAAATTTATTTAACCAAGAGGGTATCGAAAACATAACGTGGGGAATCATAATATACCGTAATCAACTTTAATAATAAGAACACATTCTTTCGAGTGATTTATAAATAATTAAATTTGAGTGCAATCTTGATTATTTAGTGGAATGAATCGTGATTAAATAAATAAAGGATATAAATTAGACGGTTATAAATTGGGATTTCCTAGTATTTACTTTGAATCCAGTTTATTTATTTATCTTTGGTCCCTAGTATAGTCATTGCCCAAGTAGTAGGAGCGAAACTCTATAAAACCCTAGTTTAGCTAAAGCCCGTGAATTATCCTTCCCCCACCACACACCACCACACACACACACACACACCCCACCCCACCCCACCCCCTGCCCCCCTCCACCACCCCCTCCCCCACCACACACCACCACACACACACACACCCCACCCCACCCCCTGCCCCCCTCCACCACCCCCTCCCCCACCACACACCACCACACACACACACACACCCCACCCCACCCCCTGCCCCCCTCCACCACCCCTCCCCCACCCCGCCCCACCCCCCACACACGCACACACATACACACATATATATATACACATACACACATAAATATACACACAAATATATATATAAATGGAAGAGAGAGAGAGAGAGAAATTGGACCTGAAAGTAGAGAGAGAGAGCAGCGTCTAGATAGAGAGAGAGAGAGGGGGAGGGAACGGTGGGAGGGAAAAAATAAGGGGGAAAGGGTTTTTGCTGGAAAAGTTGTCACGATCGTGTCAAGGTCATTGACCGTGACAAGACCGTGACAATTAAATTTGTCACGGACTTGTCACGGTCGTGTCAAGGTCAATGACCGTGACATAAAACGCGTGTTTTTTTTGTCACGGTCAATGACCTTGACAAGGCTGGCCGGCTGAAAGGTGACAATTTGCCCATTTTGGTGTAGTGACTGGTTTCTCTTGGGTAATGGGAAACTATCCTTTAAGCACACCTCATTTATATCAGTAAATTCTATACAGACTCTCCACTTTCCATTATTATTTCTCACGATCACTGGATTTGATAACAATTTAGGTAATTGAACTTCCTTAACGAACTTTGTCTGCATAAGTTTCGCCACTTCCTCCTCTACTTTCCTCTCTTTCTCGGGGGAAGTTCTCACTTAATTTAGGTCACTGGAAAATGTAATGGATCCATATAGAGTACGTGTCATATAACCTCCGGGTCAATTCCTGGCATATCATAAGGTTTCCAGGCAAAAACATCTTGATTGCTTTTGAGGAAAGCAACTAGTTTTTCCTCCTCTTCCCCAGTGAGTGTGTTGTCGGTCAAAAACTTCTTCTCAAGTTAGTTATTTCCAAATATCACCTCATGGAGGGGTTCCATAATCCGATCGATAGGGGAAACCCTGGTTTCCTCAACACCAGGTCGCCCATACTTTAGTTGCAACTTATAGGGCATATAGACCTTTATGGGCTCCACAACTTTCTATTTCTTCTTCCTACTTTGGTCGGATGGAGGCTATAAAGAACTACCAAGTTGAGGATTATCTCCCCTAATCTCTGTGATCCCCTTCTCAGTGATTCACTTTAACTTTTTGTGGTAGGTGGACGAAACTTCCCTCATGGAATACAACCACCCTTTGCCAAGTATTGCATTATAGAAGGAGTCTATGTCTATCACGAGGAACTCAATGAGTTTGAAGACTCGACCTGCTTGAACTGGGACAATAACTTTCCCAAGGGGCAACGTCATCCTTCCTATAAAGATGACTAGGGGCACAAAAGTTTCTTACAGGTCTTCTACTTTCAGATTCAACTTGTTAAACATCATGAAGTACATCAGCTCTAAGGAACTCCCTTGATCTACTAGTAGCTTGTCCCCATCCTAATTGGAAACTTTGAGAGTGATTATCGGAACATTATGATGAGGAATCCTCACTCCAACAGATTGTCATCGATGAATATTATGTGCTTAGAGTAATCAATCTCCTCCATCGGGTCGTCGAGGTTTTCCCGCAATGGGCTTTGCCGGGTCAATTCAGAATGCCTCCATCATTGCTGTGAGCTTCTTGATCTTAATTCTGAGGGCATTCCCTTTGATTTGACTTGGATTGGAGGCACTATGAATTACTGTGAACTCATGACCCAAATCTTCATTCAGAATATTTTCTGGCCTCTGGTTTCTCACAACTTGTGTCTAGACTTCTTTCTTTTCAACGAGCTCGTTGAGGTTCCTGGCCTGAGCTAGTTCCTCAAGGTGGGATTTTACGGCTTCGCAATTCTCAATCTTGTGGTCATCATCCTTATGGTATTCACACTTCACTATCATGTTCCTCTTCTTACGATCACTTATCATCTTCTCAGACCACTTAAAATACTCCAAACCTCTAATCTTGTAAAAGACGTTATAGATCGGCTCAGTAAAGACCGTGTTGATGGCCTTTAACACAATCTTGGGATCCTTTTTCTCGGTTCGTTTTGGCTTCCCATTTTGATTTTTCCCTTTTTTGCCCATTCCTTTTTTATCTCCATTTTTATATTTCCTTAGAAGATCGGCTTCCTGGCCAACTCTAACTATTATATCTTCCACCTTCGCGTACTTATTAGTACATTTTTCTCTTGGTGAGGTGTTGATGGAGCATGGAGCTTATCGGCAACCCAATAATAAAATAAACCACCGTAACTTGCTAGGTACAGTATTCCACTTCGTTATACACCTCTCAGTACCTCCTGGCATACTCTCAGAGTGTCTCCCGAGGCTTCTTTTTCATCATAAGAAGAGAGTATATCTATTTGGGATGGGTACTGCTCGTGATGAATATGAATGTAAAGGCCCCAGTAAGTTGCTTAAAGAAATTAATCAACGTGTGGTAACTTCTCGAACCACTTTTAGGAAACATTTTCAAGACTAGAGGGAAATATGTGCACATCAATCTCTTGTTATTGTTCCACAGCATCATGGTCTGGCTATATTGCCTGACATGGCCGGTGGGATCTATCTTTCCATCATAAATTTTGAATCGTGGAGCTAAACACTTATTAGGAGGTTCAGTATCCGCAATAGCCCAGTTAAATGGTGATTTTATCTCACTAACAAGGGCTCGTCTATATAGCATTTGTGTCATCCGTGACCCCTGGTGGGTAGGGTGCCTATCCACCTCTCTTTTGATCACATCACGAATATCCTTTACTCCTCTTCGCTCATTGGAGTGGGATATTCGTGTTGGAGACCCCATGTGAGGAGAATCTTCCTTACGTCGTGGGGAACTCCTCCCACGGTTGCGAGGTCTGCTCGCCTGAGAACTAGGAGTGCATGACCTGTGGGCACGCTTACTCTTATCTTTTTAGGCCTCTCTCTCCAGCCTATCCAGACGTCATTAAAGAGAAGCTCTATGCTCTTGGTGATATCTAGTGGCGTCATTTTCATTTTTAAGGCGCCTATTGTAGTTATTAATGAGCCTTGATATCTAGTTAGATCATTGTGGATCATTACTTTCGATTGTCCTCTTCTCCTGAGGATAATAGCGTGCATTAAGAGATTAATAATAGTCGTTAATCTCTGATCTAACCCTCTGGGATGAAGGAGATGACTGATGGCCCTCCTGGTCATCAATACTATTATAGTCTATATGGTGACCCTCCTAGTCTCTATGGATATCCTGGTGATGACTCTCCTAGTCATCGAGATTTTAGAGATCTTGGTTGAGAGAATAAGACATCGCAAAAAATTTGGCAATTGGCAAATAGCTAAGATCGTTCCCACAAACGTCGTCAATTATCAATGGTAATCGTAAAGGGGGAATGAAATCGTACACACAATGCAAGTTGTACGTGGTTCAATAATGTGCCTACGTCCATGAGGTCTTGGAATTTTCTCTATTACTCAACAACTCGGGTGGGTAGAGTTATAGTACCTCTCGATGTTACAATAATACATGCCCGTTCATGTGGGACACATTTACATTTATAATGTATCTTATGAGAATCCTAAGCCCCGTTAGTAGCTATCCTTGAGAGTTCGGACTTATCGATGATCCTAATCGACAGTTACAAGTGATATCATTGAATAGTTCTTTTGTTTTACTCAGAGTCTTCATTGAAATATAAGCGAACATGTCCAGAAACCTGTGGCCGAGCACGTGCTAATACAATTCTTGACCCCACACTATGTATAAAAGTATCTATAGAAATATGTCATAAACCTAACTTCATGAAGCTGTTTCTCTCAAATGGTATCATTTTTATAAACTACGTAAAGTTTAAGGAAAATATTACGAACCCGCTTACTAAAGGTTTAAACAAGAGAGCAAGTATGATAGTGGTTATAAGTATTTCAGTTAAATATTTATATCTATTATAAAAAAAATATAGTAAATAAATAATTTAAAATATTTTTTAAACTATTTAGATAATAATAAACATCTTTCATAAATGGTTCGAATCTTAAATTTTGCAAGAAAGTAGCGTAACCAATAACCAATAACCAATAAAACTATCTATGTATTAGTTATAACATGTTAGTATATAATAATGAAACAAAATTTGGTAAATAATATAGTGTTTGGTGACCTTTATCTAACACAAAGACAAAAAATACTAAGTATGTAAATTGTATGTCTAATTTAATAAATTTATATATATAAATCATTTGCACGACGACACGAGGCCAATGATATTTTTCTCATAATTTTTTGAATTTTGTGCAAAAAGTCATGATTTTTTAAGAATTTAACTAACGAAAAATTTGTTCCCCGCCAAAAAAACTTAACAGTCCATTAAGTTTTGAACTAAAGCGACTGAACTAACAAACTTTGAAATTTTATGTGCCGTTTATATACTTCGGGGTCTGAAGTGCCAAAGGGGGTAAAGTTTGAGGGACTAATATGCTAATAACTCTATGACATGGTGTAAACATTTAGAAAATACAAGTTTATTTGGTTTTAATATGAACGTCCTAAAAATATGGAATTACAAGTTTTCTCCTAAAGTCTACACATTTACTACTTCTTCAAAATTAATTTGTAAGTTTTTTTTTGTAGGAGTATGGTTGATTCACTATTTTCATCGTTGGAAAGATAATTCTTACATTTTACTCATCATAAGTCTATCTTATTTTTCCTCTCTCCTCGCATTATTTATATATTCCTACATTCTAGGGTTTGTTTTTATATTGGTTTCTTCCCCAACATAAACCGAAATGGTAGAGAGGTGCGGCGCGGGACGCATTCTCTTTCTATAAATTAGTTCTCAAACTTAATTTCCGTTAGTTATTTTCTATAATTTTTTTGAGTTTAGTCTCATTTTCAAAGTTTTGTTGGGTTTCCACCCCATGTATTTTTTGAATTGTATTAAGTCCCATAACCACCAAAAATCGCCCCCAACAGCCTTGTAACCGCCCCTTCTTCCTTTCCAGAGATAATGACACTTGTCCCATAGGGTCAAAGTTATTACAACAGGACCAACAACTAAAAAGAGCCCTTCTACGTCGACATATGATTTTCATGTGTCGGCCGCGACACAGTGACCTAGCGTGTCATAATTGGTTAATGCCGTTGATGCGGACCCACATTCATAAGCCACTAACCAATCGTGACATGACACGTCACTATGTCATGGACGACACATGAAAATCATAAGTCGGCTGAGATTTATTGAACTAAAAAAATCAAAATATGAGAGTGGCTGCAAATGAATTTTTAAAATTTGAACTAAATACTTACGATCCCTTCACTAAAATAATATTGCTACTCCAAATTATTAATGGGAAAAGAAAAGACATAAACCCAAAACCATATAAATTATTCTTTTATGGATCATCTCAAACGTCTTAACATAATTATGAAGTACAATTTGTGCCCATAAGTAGGAAGGGAGAAGGGGAGGGGGAATTAAAACCTCAACCTGAAGTGAGAACCCTAACAAAAGAAGTCGTTTATCCATAAATTAAAATTGTGGGGAAATACTTATTGTCTATTGAAAAGGTAAAAATTACGGGATTAACCCTGATATTAATTTTTTATTGATATATTAAAACTTGTAATGCCAACCTAAAGATTTTTATTTGTACAATTTGAACCTTATGTTTTAACACCCATAAAAAATAAAACAGAAATCCACATGGCCAACTGATGCAGCATCCTATTTAACATTTTATCTAATAAATGAATATTGTGTATGTACAATAAAAATTTCTATCTAAAAGTAATTAAGTACTTAAATTACAATTATGTAAGCACTCTCTCCGCACACAACCACCACTTCCACTACCACTTTTTCCACCTGCAACTGACATGCTACCTTCTACTTCCACCACCACCCGAAAACCACACCACTAGCAACCTCCACCTGCCAAATCATACACACACACACACACACACACACACACACACACACACACACACACACACACACACACACACATCTAAATCATTTTACTTTTTTCATAAAGAGGAAAATACAAAGATTCAGTTTATTAAACTCTATTTCCATGATAACAATCGCAACTATAAAGGGAGGGGCAGTAAGCTCTGTATCAATAACATGGGGGATTGTTCCCCTTTGTCAACTCCTTGCTTGTGTCATTGACAAAGTCAACCTTTGGATGCTATTGTGACGCTTTGGTTAGGCTCGGTTGACTTTGTCAATGCTATTAAGGACCGGGGCGAGCAAAATTCCGTAGAGGCTCGAAGAGGGGTTTACTAAGCGAAGGGTCGAAGGAGGATTTGCTATCCATCCTACTATACCACCGAAGGGCGACAGGCAACGCTGCAAGGAGATAGTGGGATTCCACGTGCCCCATGCTACTCGGGTCAGAGCGTAAGCTAGTGATGCTTTTGGCTACTAGACGTTCACCATATAGGGTACAACACTCCACCGCTTCGCCTCATAAATGATGAATCAATTTCTTTTTATACGCCAATCATTTTATCTTTGTTAGTGTCGTTTATAATGATGGATGAATCAAAAACTTTCAATTGAACTTATTCGTTCAATTGGTATTTTTGCTTATTTCCTATTTGCAAAAATGAAAACTTAGGTAAGTGATTTTTTATAAACATATGTATAAAAAGAACATATTTCATTTACAACCGTCCTCACACAAGAAAAAAATTTGAAAAAACAAATCACTTAATAAGTCCGCAACGACAAACCCTAACAAATCAAACACCGTAGCAAAGGTATCCCATATTCTCCTCCAGCTGGGTGTCGAGTCTCAGTATCCTTGAACTCAATCCAATACCCTCTCTAATTCACGTCCATAATATTATTTTTCAAGTCTTTTAAGCATTGAACATTGGAACTTTCTAAGTAGTATCTATATTTATTATTAATTAAGAAGAATGGACCCATGTGTTAATCGTTGATTGGATCGCTTTAAAACATTATCACATATCAATATTCTAAACTTGTAAGGGTGGGTGTGATTTAAATAAATTTTAAGATTATAAGTTATTGTTTTAACTTTTCAGACATCGGGTCTTTTATTGACTCCAGACCTTAGGATTAAATTTGTGGTTTTCCCTATGAATGTATTCTACACTTATTACATGCGCATGTAAAGGAAGAATATTTTATGTCGCTAAAGACATCAAACTTTGTTGTTTTAGAGACGCGATTGGTTAATGCCATTGGAGCATACCCACATCATTTAGTGAATGTAGGATCGAATTAACATATCACGTTTCTAAGACATCAAAGTTTGATGTCTTTAGAGACATAAAAAAAATTCCCATGTAAATAAGCAGTTGGTGAGGTTATATGATTACACTAAAATCAATGGGGGCAATTAGTGATCTTGGAATAAGCCTTTTACACGTCAACAAAGACATACAACAATATAAACCACTGCTAAGTTACTTGATATGAAAATTGATTGGGATTTGTTTTAAGTATAAATCGTTGTGCCAATCATTGATAATAAATCTAACATGAAAACTATTTATAAATCCAACTGGACATATGTGGGGGGGAAAGTCTCCATTATAATAATGACGCACGAATGATAGGCAGGCAACATATGCGTAAAATGATGGAACTTGATTTATTGAACTATATTAAAAGGTCAAATTAAGCACAATTGTAACTTAAATATCTATACTAATCTAAAATTCATTATAAGCATTGAAGTCTCCTAAGGTCAGGAAAACCCACGTCATTGCAGCATCTATCCACGTGGCATTGTCTACATCTATTTAACTATATAAAAACTATAGACCCAAATCATGGGAGGATGACATGTGGCATTGACATAAATATACATCTCTCCTCCTTAAATCATCTCTCCTCTCTTTTCTTCCACTGTTTACATTTCCAAGACAGATTTTCAAGACTCATTTATTTTCCTCCTACAAAAATCCAACAGCATCTTTCTTTACACTCCAATACAATGAATTTAGTCCGTCTAACCGGCTTCCTATTCAATGTACTCCATTTTTAGTTTTCCAAGAGCAACCTCTTCCTTTTCCTCTTCCTTTTCTCTCTCTCTCTCTCTCTCTCTCTCTCTCTCTCTCTCTCTCCCCCCTTTAATATATGAACCATCCGCTAAAGGATTATCCAAAGAAAAAAAAAACACAACCCAAAACAATCCATAATTTGTTGGTGGTGAAAGTAACTTTTTACCTGTGAACGCAAAGCATTCATGGCCGGAACACTACCGGTACCTATGATTTTATTTTTATTTTTTGTCATTTTCATTATTTTAGTCATTTTTACAATCAAATTTATAATTTCAATAGCAATATATAATTTGTAAAGGAGTTGTTTTTTCAAATCATCTCTTATGACTTAGAGTTATTTGATTTTTTGTGGGATTTTATTTTTTAAGTTGGGACAACCATAGATGAAGCTCCCAAAATCAGGTATGTTACCTTTTTCATATTAAATTAGTGGAGTGTATGAAAAAGAATACTATACCAAAAAGAATATAGTTTACATAAATTCCGCCACGCATCGCGTGGCCTTCCTGCTAGTTTATCTATAATTGTTTTCCCACGCCAGATACATAAAAGCAATATGTCTCTTCCTTCCATATAACCCTCTCTAGTCCTTCTTTCAAGTGTTGGTTTCTTTTTTCTTTTCCTTCCCCAAATTTTTGTTGTCTCTTCCTTTCCCAAAACCAAAAGCGTGGGTTTCTTTTGTCTCTTCCTTTTCCAAAACCAAATATATTTAATATACCTCCACGTTTAATTAAACCCACTTCCATTTCATAGATTAACTTATCTCCCTTCTTCCCCTCCATACGCTATGTCCTTCCAACTCAAAAACTAGCGTATTTTTAGGATTGAAAATTCAGAACAACAAGAAAGATGATGGTCAATACAGGGGGTACAGTTGTTGTTTTACCAGAAAAGGATGATGAGGTGGCTATGCTAGTGGAGGATGGAAGAGTGAAGACGAAAAACTAAGTTGCGAATACTCGAGTTTTATGGGAAAGAGAGCTAGCATGGAGGATTTTTATGGCGTACAAACTTCCAAGATTGATGGTCAAACAGTCTGCCTCTTTGCGATATTCGATGGTCACGGTGGTACTCGAGCAACTGAGCATTTGAAAGAAATATCTTTGACAATCTTATGAAGCATCCAAAATTCATGATGGACATCAAATTGGCTACAAGTGAAACATATCAATAAACTGACATGGAATTTTTGGAGTCTGAAAAGGATAATTTCAGGGATGATGGTTCTACTGGTTCAACAGCCATTTTGATCGATAACCATATATATGTTGCCAATGTCGACAAAGTGTGCTTATCCCCGTGGTAGTTCTGATAATATCACTTGTATTGTAGTGAAATTTTTAATTTAATCGTTAATATTTTTTCATGATTTTTCTTGTTATGTAGGAATGTTTTTATTAGGTATAGATTACTAGAGAACTTCAAATTGATTGTACTGGAAAGTCTTTTAAATTTATATTTAATTTTAATTTAATCTTTAGTTAAGAAATATCATTTGGATCAAACACTCCATTTATCATCAATATTTTTGTTTATATTTGTACACATTTTTATCCTTTAATGTGACTAATAGATGATGAGATGGCTTAAGAATTCACGTATTATAAGATTTTTTTCATCATATTCAATTTCTTTAAAAAAAAATTGGGTGTGAAACGAGTGACTATATAAATGTTGGGCAATGTAATTTCTAATTATACCACACATAATATTCTTGTTGCTTTGCATTTGTCGCTTATATGTTTACGCGTGTTTATATTTTATATTAATTAACTCTGTGTTGCCCGTGCATTGCGCGGGTTACAGACTAGTCTAATTTAGACCGCATCCGGAGTAATCCATATCTATTTATTATGAATATTATATTATAGAGACGGATACAACTGATCTTTAAAAATATATCCATATCATAATACCAACAGATTTCGATCATAAATGTATAAATTCAAATCTGACCCATTTACTAATGGGGTAATTATATCTAGGTCCCATTTATTGGGTCAACAAGCTTATAAGTCCTATTAACTTTTTAATAATCTCATAGGTCCTATTCCAACTTTTTAGGAAATTTTTTCACAATTTTACCCTTTTAAAACCAACCATCCGTAACTTCCTTGAGGAAGTTACATAAGTGGTTGGACATTTTTTTTTAATCTTTAAATGATCATAACTTTTGATTCACAAATCCGTTTTTTGCAAAATTACTATTTTTGAAATCTGCTCGACGAGATCTATCAAACAAGATCCATGAAGACTATAAAATTCCAAAGAAAAAAATTTACACAAACAGTAAACTTTACTGTATGCACTAGAATATGAAATAGTTTTATATCTGTGACATTTCACAAACAGACAGTAACATTTACTGTGGTAATACTACACAGTAAATATATATATATATATATATATATATATATATATATATATATATATATATATATATATACACATCCGGTGGATCCAAACCCTCTTTTTTCAAAAATACCTTATATTTAAAGGTTCGCGCTAACGGCATCCAATCCTTACCACCATTGTTGGAGCTTCAACGACCTTCGTCAGAACTCCGATTTGGGGTGGGTAATGGTGGCATGTGGTGCCGCTGGCGCGGACCTTTGAAAATAAGAGACTTTTGAATAAATGGGCTTTGGATCCACCGAAGTATCATGGGGTGCCACCGGCGCGGACCTTTGAAAATAAGATTGGATCAATGGGATCGGGATCATCTGGAGCGTCAATTTGGGGTGAATAGGGGTGGCACAGAACTTTAAAAATTTACGAGCATATTGGATATATATATATATATATATATATAGTTTGTAAAAACGTTATAGATATTAAACTTTATTGTATACACCAGAAAATGAAATAGTTTTATATTTGTGACATTTTCACAAACAATAACATTTACTGTGCTAATATAGTTATGAAATAGTTTTATATATATAACATTTTCACAAACAGTAACATTTACTGAGTTAATATTAAACAATATATAAATAACATTTTCACAAATAGTAACATTTACTGAGTTAATATTACACAATATATAAATAACATTTTCACAAACAGTAACATTTACTGAGTTTATATATATATATATATATATATATATATATATATATATATATATATATATATATATATATATACACACACACACACACACGGTAGATCCAAACCTCTTTTTTTTTTTAATTACCATATTTTTAAAGGTTTATGCTAGCGACATTCAATCCCCACCACTACCCACCCCAATTGTCAAAGCTTCAACAACTTTCATCAGAGCTATGATTTAGGTGGGTAGTAGGCATAGGGTGCCGCTGGCGCGGACCTCTGAAATTAAGAGAATATTAGATAAATGGATTTTGAATCCACCGGAGCTCCGATTTGGGGTGAGTATGGGTGGCATTGAGTTAGGTTTATATCTATAACATTTTCACAAGCATTAACATTTATTGTGTTCATATAACACAGTATGTATATATATATATATATATATATATATATATATATATATATATATATATATATATATATATATATATATATATATATATATATATCCAAACCTCTTTTTTCTGATATTATCTTATTTTTAACGGTCCGCGCCAGCGACATCCAATCCCCACCACCACCCACCCCCTTTATCGGAGCTCCAACAACCTTCATTAGAGCTCTGCTTTGAGGTGGCATGGGATGCCGATGTAACATTTTCACAAACAGTAACATTTATTATTTGTGAAAATATTACAGATATAAACCTAATCCAATGCTATCCCTACTCACCTCAAACTGGAGCGCCGGTGTATCCAAACCCCATTTATCCAATATTCTCTTATTGCCTAAGGTCCGCGCCAGTGGCACTCCATGTCACCCCAAATAAGAACTCTGATGAAGGTTGTTGGAGCTCCGATAATTGGGGTTGGTGGTGGTCGGGATTAGATACCGCTAGCGCGGGCTATTAAAAATAAGACAATATCAGAAAAAAGAGGTTTGGATTCACCGTATATATATATATATACTGTGTTATAACACAGTAAATGTTAACATTTGTAAAAATATTATAGATATAAACCTAACCCAATGTCACCCCTACTCACCCCAAATCGGAGCGCCAGTAGATCCAAACTCCATTTATCTAATATTCTCTTAATTTCAGAGGTCCGCGCCAGCGGCACCCTATGCCACTACTACCCACCTAAATCATAGCTCTGATGAAAGTCGTTGACGCTTCGACAATTGGGGTGGGTAGTGGTGGGGATTGAATGTCGCTACCGTAAACCTTTAAAAATATGGTAATTTAAAAATAAAAAGAGGTTTGGATCTACCGTGTGTGTGTGTATATATATATATATATATATATATATATATAAACTCAGTAAATGTTACTTTTTGTGAAAATGTTATTTATATATTGTGTAATATTAACTCAGTAAATGTTACTGTTTGTGAAAATGTTATATATATAAAACTATTTCATAAATATATTATCACAGTAAATGTTATTGTTTGTGAAAATGTCACAAATATAAAACTATTTCATTTTCTGGTGTATACAATAAAGTTTAATATGTATGACATTTTTACAAACTATATATATATATATATATATATATCCAATATGCTCCTATTTTTAAAGTTCTGTGCCACCCATATTCACCCCAAATTGGCGCTCCAGATGATCCCGATCCTATTTATCCAATCTTATTTTCAAAGGTCCGCGCCAGCGGCACCACATGCCACCCTTACCCACCCCAAATCGGAGCGCTGACGAAGGTCGTTAATGGTGGTAAGGATTGGATACCGCTAGCGCGAACCTTCAAATATAAGGTAATTTTGAAAAAAAGGGTTTGAATCCACCGTGTATATATATATATATATGATGTGTAGTATTAGCACAGTAAATGTTACTGTCTGCTTGTGAAAATGTCACATATATAAAACTATTTCATATTCTAGTGCATACAGTAAAATTTACTGTTTGTGTAAATTTTTTTCTTTGGAATTTTATAGCCTTCATGGATCTTGTTTGATAGATCTCGTCGAGCAGATTTCAAAAATAATAATTTTGTGAAAAACGGATTTGTGAATCAAAAGTTATGATCATTTGAAGATTAAAAAAAAAATTTCAACCACTTATGTAACTTCCTCAAGGAAGTTACGGATTGTTGATTTTAAAAGGGTAAAATTGAAAAAAAAGTTCTAAAAAATTAGGAATAGGACTTATATGTAAGGAAAAAACATGATGGGACTAGAATGTATATAAAAAAATCTAATAGGATCTAAACGTAAATGCCCCTTTACTAATCAACTAAAACGATAATCAAATTACATTCGATTCCATAACACCCATTCATATCTGAATAAATACAACAAATTCTATTAAAATCCAATCCAGTGACTAGCACGTAGCCTAACCATGTGTAAAAGGAGCTTTACATAAAGTTGCACAACTAAAAGTTATGTAAAAAATTGTAACAAATTTAGAATAATATTTACTTAATGCAAAACTTTATAATAGAAGAGAGAATGAGTGCCTTTAATTAAATATATTAAAATCTACCATTAAGAGGACTTTGGTTATGCTGGAAATCCATAACAAGTGCACAAGGGAATTGTTGCCCCTCGAGTGACGTGGCAACAATGAGAAAGAAAAAATAACATAAATTTCTAGCATAACCCGCCCAGTGAGCATTAAAGGTGGGGTCCCACAAGAGATCAAACACAATAACCCATATTTCAAATGACTTTCACAAACAAGCCTTAGTATATAGACACAAACTATTCTGATAATCATGAATAAAAGAAGTTCAAAATCCATAATAAAGAGTTAAAAATCATTTTCAGTTATCTACCAGATGCATTCAACCCCACACTACACTATACAACCCTGCAAAAATAACGCTGCAAAAATAACCCTTCAAAAATAACGAGTTGCTTCCATTGGATGCTATCTCATAACCCTGCAAAAATAACGCACAAAATGTCAATCGCATGTACATGTTACTTCTTTAACCCGCAATATCACAAAGACAACCAAACCCTTTGGTCTGTTTAGTTAAGCTTTCAAAATTTAGGTTTAAAAAACTGTTCTTCAGAGGCGTTTTATAAACTAGTTTTGTGTGCTGGGAACATCCTTGTGCATTTGGTAAATTTAGTGAAATAGTTACAAAAAAAGGGCAATGACAATGCATTTAGTATGCATACATAAAGGAGGAGGGGGTTTTGGTCTCCCCTATTGAATGGTTCATATTGAATGTTGAGATTTTATATCTGATGGCTCAAATCTTTCCTAAGGGAATATTGCTTTTGATGAAACATAGTCCAAGTTGCTCCTAAAATCTGTATTTTTTAACACTGGTGTACTTATTACTGAATGTGTAAGAAATACTTCAATTAACATTTTTTGAAATTTGAACTCTACTTATCCATTATTCAAAGTAACAACACTTGAAACCCCTCTCTCTCTCTCTGAAAGTTAACTAAAACCTTCACACAAAGGATGTTTGCTGCAATATATTTTATCAGGTTCCTTTCTTTAGAGCATCCACAATGGTGGAACTAAAATCCAAGAAAATCTGTGAGTGTAGAGAACGGGTGGCTCGCAGTGGTAAGGTGAACATGGTTCCAAAGGGTACAGGTCGGGTAGCGGAAGGGTAACCTTGCAGAATGCCTAACCGATCAGTAAAAACTTGATACAATATTCATTCAATCGTATCAATTGATACTATTAAATGAAAATCGTATCAATTGATTCAATTATCATTTAATTGTATGAGAGAACAAATATATCTTTCATATGAACAAATGTTATTCGTACTAATTCATACGAACATCATTTGTTCCTATGAAATGAAAATGTTTATATTTTACCCTTCACCGTTGTGGAATGCTCGACTGACAAGGTAAATATTACTTTTGGATGTGTAAAACTAACTTTCGAGAGAGCTCACCGTTGTGGATGCTCGTAGGTACAGATTTGATATTAATTTTTAAAGAATGATAGTGTTTTCGTCTCAAGGCAGAATATATGTAAAGGTTTTTATGTCCTTTAATTCTTTAGTTTGATGTTACCGATATAATGTTCATAAACTTAACCTGCTTAGTCGATGTCATACTATACAGAATAATTTTGGTGCTAATGACGAAAAAGTTGCTTGGTGTTATTTTTGAATGAGTGCTGGGAACAATGTTTTTTTCCTAGTGTTAACAACCAAGTAATACTTCCCTTTCGATGAAGTTTCCGGCAAGGTCTGGAATTCTCTGCTTCTTCACCACTTCCCACTTTCTTGACGCAACACACACAACCTCTAAATCTTTCAAAATATCAAAATTTAATTACTCAACTCCCCCCCCCCCCCCCCCCCCCCTCCTCTCTCTCGCCCCCTCTCTCGACCTTTTTTTGGTTTCAAAATAGGGTCTCGTTTTTTCGGGTCTTTGATTTAAGATCATGGATTTAGGATTGTTTGAAACTAAATTTTTATGTTTTTTACTATTCTTCTACTCTTTGAATCCCAAATATATACTTCGTGCTCTCTACGTACGACTTTGTTTTGGGTTTAATTGGTTTCTTCTAATTATGTTTAATTATTTAGTGTTATATATTATTTGCCACAGAGAGAGAGAGGAGCGGAACAATTGAAAGATCGCATCTCTTGGCCAGATGGCTATAGAGCGAAAGATGGATCTTTAGTAGTCTCTTTTCCTCGAGATAAGGATTCTAAGGTGCTCCAGAAAGGAAAAGTGGAAAACATAAAAAAAAATCGCTGACTTGAAACCCTTACCCATGCTGGTACTTAAAGAAGGCAAATACCACCTCTTTTTTCTATATTATTCTTAATCTAGTGATTAAGACTTAGATTAGATTTACAATTTGTTCAAACTTTCATTTTATTGTCGTCTCTTTTTTGTATGAAGGGGCGCTATCGGTGACATATTGTTTAATTAATGAGAATAATTAATAAACAGAATAAATTGAGATAATTGTAATAAATTGTGACGGATTAATTTGGCGTACTGCATGTTCTTGAGATGACCGATAGGGAGGGGCGCATGTCGGTTACGTGTCGATTAATGAGTGAGGATAATTAATTAATGGTATGAACTGGGATAATTCTACTACATTATGAGGCTACGTTTTATGGGATGGGCCATTCATTTGGATTATATATAAACTGTGATTCTATCATTTACTCATATAACTGTTTGGAGTTGCGTAGCTAAGTTACTTGCTATTATTTTGACCCATCTCTATACGTGGACCTCGTGTGCTAGGGTTGGACCTCGTATAGCTTGTTTATTCCATCCAACATTGTTATTCATCAGTCGTATCCAGGATCCACAAAGGCATTGTGGGTCTTTACCTTATCTGGTTAGCATTTTACTTTTCAACCTAGTTTACTTTGTGACATTCAAGTTTGTATTATTGAGAGACTTATTTGAGGATGTATTGAGATATTATTTTGGGACATTTTTGTATTTCTCTTCCAAGCTATGGACATCTATATCAGGATGTATTGAGATATTACCTTGGGACATTTCTGTATTTCTCTTATGGACTATGGACATCTATATGAGATTGTATTTGAGGACTTTCATATCATTTCCATATTACTTGCCTATGCATTCATTTGTTCTCTCCATGCTAAGAATGGTATTATATTGTTTTAATATCCTGTATGATTTTATATTTAGACTTAATCAACTTATGTGTTTAATTACATGGGGTATCACAGTTGGTATCAGAGCATGGCCTTAGGTCATGAGGGTTATAGATTATCTTAGACTTCAACGTGCCTATCTTTGTAATCTTAGTTATGTTTCATTACATATATGGTTTCCACCTAAAATTCCAGTTGTCGTCCAGGGGGAGATTTAGTCAGGCCAGAGAGCCAACGGAGCAGGCTGATCTCGCGGCTCCCGCATCACATGCGCTCGTTATGTCGGATACTCCAGCTCCGATGCCAGGGGCAGTGTACAACAAATGTCAAAGTTTTATCAGCCAGGTAGTCGCGACAGGCTTGGCGACAACCCAATAAGAGATACCTCTCGTAGTGCCTCTGTCATCAGCATCGATCATTATGGGAGGGGAAGGTTAAGTGAAGGCGTTTCATACATAAGCACGAGAGGCGCTAGTAACAGAGCCAACAACAAAGGTGCATGTAGCCCCATTTCAGGTAGTATGTTTTAAATGTGAAGGAAGAGGACACATATTTAAAGTTTACCCCAGTGCAGAGATTCAAGGGCAGCAGCGTCAGGGCTAGTCGGGCCAAGGTCAGGGTCATCAGGGATAGGACCAATAGGGCTTTAGGCCCCAGCAACAGCCATACCGACCTCCGCATCTTCCAGCGGTGAGGCCACGGCTGGTAGCAGCACTACCCGCACCTACGGTTGCACAGCAACGGTCCCAACTTCAGTATGGGAGAGTTTATCAGATAGCGCAGCCCCAGCCGAAGGGCCAAGGACAAGTCCAGGCAATGGATGATACGTTTTATGTTTTCGATACTTTAGCTAGAGTTTTGTTTGACACTAGTGCACACACTCTTCCGTATCACGTGGTTTTGTGGAGATTTTTGGCTTACTTCCTAGACTATGTGATAGAGCTTTATCGATAGCCACTCCGTTGGGCGTATCTACACATAATTTGGAGATTTGTGATGATGTGGAGGTTTACATCAGTAGGTTATGTTTTGAGGCTGATTTGTTAGTTTTGGGGACACACTCTTATGATGAGATCTTTGGTTGGCTGGTTGGTTAGATATAGGACTCATATATATTGTAAGGGTCAGGCTATCTTTTTCATTATTCCGGGTCGGAAGATGTATGTTGTAGTTATGCATAGGCAAGAAGAGGGTAGTGTCATGACACACTTGTATTTTATTGATGAGGAGACCCAGGAGGGGACTACCATTTTGCTAGATTCAATTCCAATTGTCAGAGATTTTGCGGACGTATTTGAGGAGGTGCGAAAGTTGCCACCAGCTCAGCAGATTGATTTTGTGATTGATTTGGTCCCGGCATGACGTCGATTGCCAAGGTGCCGTATCGAATGGCTCCTATGGAAAAGAGGGAGTTGAAAGAGCAAATCAAGCAATTGTTACAACAAGGGTTCATTCGACGTAGTACGTCACCGTGAGGAGCTCCGATTCTTTTTGTGAAGAAACGACATGGTTCACTGCGGTTATGTTGATTATCATGAGTAAAACACGGTAACAGTGAGGAACAAGTATACTTTGCTGAGGATCGATGATTTGTTTGATTAGCTTCAGGGTGCTTCGTTCTTCTCAAAGATCGAAGACTGCCGAGTTTAGGGTCATGCTGTTTGGGTTGACCCATGCCCCCGCTGTGTTCATGGATTTGATGAATCGGGTGTTTCGGTAGTATTTGGATCAGTTTATCATCGTCTTTATAGATAAACAACTTGATTTATTCACGGACCGAGGAGGAGTATTGCGAGCATTTGAGGGTTGCACTTCAGACATTACGGGAGCACCTCCAGAAATGTGAGTTTTAAAATGGGAGGTACAGTGTTGGGGCCATATAGTTTCGGAGACGTGACTGTCAGTTAACCAGAAGAAGGTACCGCCCGTTTTGGATTGGGGCCTACAGAGATTCGTAGCTTTTTAGGATTGGTCGGGCATTATCAGAGGTTTCTCCGAGGATTTTCAAAGATAGCAGGACCATTAGCCGAGTTGACTCGGAAGGGGATACATTTTGTATGGACTGAGAGGTGTCAATATGCCCTTGACATTCTCAAGGAGAAGTTGACTTCGGCTTTAGTTTTGGCTCTACCTAAAAGTGGGGTAGAGTATTTGGTATACACCAATACTTCCTTACAGGATTAGCGGGAGTGTTGGTGCAGGAGGATCGTCTCATTACCTATGCGTCTCAGAAGTTGAAACCCGCGGGGATAACTATTGACTCATGATTTGGAGCTAGCGGTTGTAGTGTTCGTACTACACGTTTGGGGGTATTATTTGTGGGGTGAGAAATCCAAGCTCTTTAGCGATCACAAGAGTCTTCAATATCTGTTCACGCAAAAAGATTTGAACATGCGACAACGGTGGTTCGATTTTATTAAGGACTTACCAATTTACAATTCAGTATCACCCGAGAGAAAACCAATGTGGTGGCAGAGTCGACGAACTAGTGGCAGTTTGTCTTCTCTTCAGTTGACTGATATGGGTTTCATTCAGGTGGTTGGTGAGTTAGCCGATGCGTTTATGGGGATGCTGACCGTGACTCTCGATATTCTTATGCAGGTGGATAGAGCACAGACACACGATGTGTTTTACAAGGAGAGTGGCTGAGCTTTTGGCCACCAGTGTACCTTTTTACACCGTTGGTTCGGATGGTGGATTTCCATACAAGGAGAGGATAATCGTGTCGTCAAACGAAGAGTTGCATAGGATTATTATGCAGAAGGTCCATGGATCGCAGTTTTCGGTGCAACCCGGCGGGGATAAGATGTACCAAGATATGAAGAGACGGTATTAGTGGTCCAGGATGAAGCGAGATGTTGTTATGTTTGTGTATCAATGTAGCACTTGCCAGATGGTGAAAGTGGATCATCAGTGACCGTCAGGAAAGCTTTTACCCTTATCCATTCCCGAGTGAAAGTGGGACAGCATTTCAATGGATATCATTGTCGGATTGCCTTCAACGCCAAGGAAGCACGATTCTATTTGGGTTATAGTTGACCGTTTGACAAATGTTGCAAATTTTTTGCCCGTTCGCATGAATTTCATGACAAAGCAGTATGAGCGTTTGTATGTAGCGAAGATTGTTCAGTTGCAAGAGGTACCATTGTCGATCGTCTTAGACAGAGATCAGACTTTCATATCTCGCTTTTGGGCAGTTTTCAGGAGGTTATAGAAATTAGATTGCACTCGTCATACCATCCTCAGACAGATGGGGGGACAGAACGGTTGAACCAGATTTTAAAGGATATGATTCGGACATGCGAGTTGGACTTCAAGGGTAGTTGGAAGATGAACTTACCCTTGGTTGAGTTCGCCTACAACAACAGTTATCAATTAGTATGGCACCGTATAAGGCATTATATGGGCTACCGCGTAAGTCATCGGTGTGTTGGTTAGACCCCAGGGAAAGTAACAAGTTGGGACCCGAGTTTGTCCAGGATACCTCGTGTAATTAAACCCTTGGGTTAATTACACGAACGGGGTACCACAGGTGACTACACCGACACAATCTCGTGCGATGTCTTACCCATGGATGTTGCTCACATTCTCTAAGGTCGTCATTGGCTTTATAATAAAGACGCCACAAATTTTAAACGGGAAATACTTTTATCTTTCACCATAGAGGTAAGAAGATTTTATTAGAAACCCAACCAAGCCAACAAAATATGATACTCTACCCATGCACTCTTCATCTCAGCCTCTTAACACGGAAAAATAACATCTTTTAAATAGTACTCAGTTCGTGAAAGAGAATAAGGAATGTGACATGGTCTTGGCATTTGCAGTGAAGCATGAGTCGTCGCCTTCCCCGCCCATCCCGAGTGATTTGCCATTAGAAGTTATCAACATATTCAATAACTTTCAAGATGTCAATCCTGAAGAGTTACCTAACAAATGAGAGAGATATTCAACACGCGATAGACTTAGGTTGTGTTTGTTTTTTCCTAATCCCTCTCTCCTTTTTTTGCTCGTTGAATTGGTTTTTTTCTTTATTGGTTTACCCGGACGGTATCATAACAACAAGGGAGTGGCTCAACTATCCCACCTAGACAAGGCCAAAAAAAATAGATTAGATATAAATGAGTTGGAAAAAAAAGGAGAATTTTTTTTAAATATGGCCCGATCCCAAAAGTCTGAATCTGAAAAATTTATTTGTTTTTATGTCTGAATGGATGTATTAAACAGATTCGAAGTTCAGATCTAGATGTAATTTTATCTCTTAATCTTAACCATTCAGAGGCAAACATAGTCGTTAACCTCTTAATCACAAAATCATTAAAAAAACACTTTCTTGCATGAAAATCAAAAGATGAATACAGAATCACGAACACGCTTTTGTAACAACCCGAGGTTTTGGGACGATAATTTATTTATTTTCGGGAAAAATAAATATTATTTTTTTATTGGAGAATAATTAAATTGGCATTTGAGGTCAAAATTTGGAGTGGTTAGAAAGTGATTCGGATGGCAATTCTAAGGGTGTAGTTCTTTCCGGAAGGGTCGAGAAAGTCGAAATGACTGTACTTGGGGTCTATTTAGGTTCCGAAATATTTTAAGTTCGTTTGGCTCGAATTAAAGTTACCGAGTCATTTAAAGTGTGTATTATCATTTAAAGATGTGTATTTTGGGAGACAAGGCTTAAAAGCCTACGGGAGATCAAATCTCCTTAGAGAGAGAGAAAGAAAGAGAGAAAGAGAGATAAGAAGAAAAGAAGAAGAAAAAGAGGAGAAAAGTGGGATTTTCCGGCCATTACGCGATCTCGAGGACGAATCAGACCCTACGAACTTGAGGCAAGTAATTAAACGTGCTAAATAATTATTGTGCATCATTTATTCCATGGTTTGTGGATATAAATTCTGAATTTTGGGTTGAATATGTAAAACGTAGATTTTTGGGTAAATCTTAGATTTGTGGTGTATATATGGATTTAAGGTTATAAATTAGTTGGGTTGAGTAATATGATGAATTTTAATGTTAGAAATAAGTTTGGGTTGATGTGGAATGGAGAGAAGAGGATATAATATATATACATTTTGGGATTTTGGTTTTTTAAGAAAAAGTAGCCATTTTCGTAGCTTCTGAGAAACCGAATCGATTCGGAAAGTTGCAGGTGAACAGGTCTGAGGGACCGAATCGATTCGGCCGCAACCCGAATCGATTCGGCCTGAGACAGAATCCCAGGTCCTTTGGACCGAATCGATTCGCATGAAGGGCGAATCGATTCGCAGGGCCGAATCGATTCGGATTTGGCCCGAATCGATTCGGAAACAGGGCAATTTTAGGGATTTTCTAGGGAGAATCTCACTCCGTTTTATTCGAGGTTATCGATTGGGAACCTCTATAGGAGTTATGTGAAGTGTGTTTTGGAGACTTTTAGGGAGTTTCCCTTATGAGAAATTATTGGAGTCTTATTGACTTAAATTGAGAGAATATCGATTAGAGAGTATTGTACCGACTAGTGGGAAAGCCCACTACCATTGAGAATTCTATTTGGAGATAATTACTGAATTATATGAAAGAGTGGGAATGCGCTTAGTGATATTGGATTTTAGAATCAAATCCCAAAAAGGGGATAACTTTAAAGGTTCATATGATCAATTGAACCGTATTTTGGAGTGAGAATTATAAATGCTTATTGATGTGCATACGAATATAGAAAATATCCTTAACGCAAATTAACTTGGGAGATGTTTCATATAAATGAGAAATGCTGATCGAGGTGCATTAGGATATAGAGAAAATATCCTCAACGTAAATTGAACTGATAGACAATTCATATAAATAGAAGTGATGTGTGAACTTCAAGTGAGAAATAGTATAGTGTATACTAAGTGGGGAAGTTATGTGAGTTATTGACGATTAGTATATCGAGAGTAAATTATACTAAATAATGATGTTATTTCAGTTACGCCTAAGAGCGTACTATAAATATGTAAACAGTGTGATATATATACCTTATATGATAGTATATATTTATATGATGGGATGATGTATGTATATCTTATGTGAACGATATATATATATTTGTGAAGCATACCCCCTCCTTGCTATCATTGGGAAGTTGCGCGATGAGGATGAGCATCCTGGCTCGAGGAGCAGGGTGTGGATATTCCCCAGGCCATAGTCGTCCATTTTATCTATGTGATTATATTTTGGGGGTGAGAAGTCGTGGGTATGTGTCGTTCCCACTTGCCGGATAGGAACTATGACCGCTTCCCGGACGTTGTGTTTGTGTGTTGACCACGAAGTAGGTGATATTTAGTCCTACCGGTGGTCCCCAAGATGGTATATGAGTGATTCCCTGGAAGATGATAGCATTGAGAACCTGCGTCCTCGAGTTATAACTCGTTTGGATGGTTATTATATATTTGGTGTGCTTAGTACTTTGGGTATCGAGGGCATAATGGACCTCAACGACCAACATTGCCAAGGAGTAGTTTATCGGGGGGGTTCCTTGTTTGGATTTCGCTTGCGAGACGTCCCACGCACGAAACGCAGTGCAATGCTGAGAGTGAGGAGAAGTTAGTCCTTAATGCTCATATTTATATATTGTATATCTCGACGATCGACATTGCCAAGGAGTAGTGTATCGGGGGGTTCCTTGTTTGGATTTCGCTTGCGAGACGTCCCACGCACGAAACGCCGTGCACTGTTGAGAATTGGGAATATTTATTAATTAATTGAGTAATAAGAATTTGGGTTACATGCATCATGCATTGAGGGCATAATGAATCTTGATAATCAATACTGCCAGGAGTAGTGTATCGGGGGAGTTCCTTGTTTGGATTTCGCTTGCGAGACGTCCCATGCACGAAACGCAGTGCAGTATTGAGAATCGGGAGAAGTTTAGTCCTTAGCACTTGGATGCTAATAACTCATATATATTTATATGCATATTGATGGCATAACTAGAATATGAGAAATTCTAGTAAGGAAATGTTTATGTAAACTTTATATGTTAAGTAAGTGAAGGGTTATGTGTTAGATGGATTTAAGATGAGTATCAATTGGGTTTTAAGTTAGATTCACTTGCCTAGATAGATTTGGGCATCTTTTTGGAGATCACGTGTATACGCTTAGTTGCACGCTTTAGTTGAGAGGTGAGTTGGATTTTATGGAGAGTGCGACTCCACTCTAATCATGTCATAATGCATTTATAATTATTATGCATTTTAATGCACTTGCTATAAAATGTTTTCACCTCGGGGTCTGATCCGTTTATATTTTCCCTGCTATGTATATATATTGTATTATTTTAGGTGTTCCTCCGCAAGGACGCCATCGTGGTTATCCATCCAGTGTGTTCGTGGAGCTGTGGCAGAAGCGAACTGTTGCGGTATTTTGTTAAAGTCGATTCCTACCTTTTGTGTATCTAGATTAGGATTCAATTTGTATATCGGGTTTATACCCAAGTGTTGCAGAGTAACCCTTTTATATATTCTTTCTCAGATTACTGTATTGTCTGTGACCCGACAGCATATTCGGGTGTTTTATTTTGTACTTTATGTTGTACTCTTTATTCATTATTTTGAGCATGTGTGCGTCTCTCATCATATTTAGATGTTATGTTGATGGTAAATGGTTGGTTTAATTGGTGTTAAATAAAAAGTTTTAAATTTTTGACACCCTCTTTTTGTAATAATGGGTTGTTAGACGAGTTTATTTTAGAATCGTCAGTAGATGCTGAGAATAATCCACTTGAGATTCCTGATTATTTTAGTATAGGGTTGGCCACCCGTTATTATTTTAAGCGGGTTGTCACAGCTTTCATGCATAATCTCCAAAAAAATAAATAAATAAATAAATCACTTGAGGATGAGTACATTAGTTGGTAGGTTTGAGCCTGCAAGATTGCACGACTTCATCCACCACTCCATAGAGAACCTTCGCTTGAAATACATCAATAGGGTTGCCAGCTGCAGGATTAGCATTTCTCGCCTCAAACGTGATGTAATATAGTAGGCCAGAAGTACACTGCGCATTTGCCTTGAGAACCTTCTCAAAAGTATAGTGCGCTCGAGCCTACACATAAATAATAATAACTATTATTATTATTATTATTATTATTATTATTATTATTATTATTAGAAGAGAAGGAGATAAAAACATCAAAAAGGAAATGTACATTGTTCCGGCAGTAGTCCTTAATTGCTAAATCAGAACAATACTCGAGGAAGCGTGTCTCTTTCTGGGAATGCTGGAAGTTGACTTTCATAATTTGACCGTACATGCTTGTGCCGGGGAATTCGTCAACATCGAAGCCCTGAACAAAACTGATTATTTTGTATACAAAATAAAAAGGGTCTTTTTATGTTTAGGGTTTAGTAGTTCTTGTTATATAAAGGTTGGGGTCCACTAGTTTTCGTATTAGTTGGTTGTGGTTCAAAACTAACGAAAACCGTTGTTTGACCATTTTGACCGTCAGTTGACCGATTTTTACAATTAAATGTATAAATATATAGGATAAAATCTTACGGTTATTAGGGCTCTGTCCCCCATTAGTTATATCGTTTTGGACTTTTGCCCCAATTAAAAACTATTCTATATTTGACCTCCAATTTTCACTGTTACCGACGGAAAAAATGTGTCGCTAAAAATATGAAACAATTCAAAAAGTGTCGCTAAAAGTGAACATTTGGGCCAAATATACAATGGTTTTTTAATGGGGGGCAAAACCCATATAACACAATATATTAATGTATTCAGTGCAGAATTGGGCAAAATTGTATTTTTAGCAGAAGAAATGGGTCGACGTCAAAATGGTCAACTAACGATTTCTGTCAGTTTTGAAGCCGAACCAACTAATATGAAAACTAGTGGACCCAACCCCATATAATGAAAACTAATAGTAAGAGACCCAAACGAAAATTAGGGTGCGTTTGATTACAAAGTTGGAAAATGGTGAGAAATAGTTCATTTTTATTAGAGGTGGGAAATCGTGAAAAAGATAATTTGGTCAATTCCCTGATAATTCTCTCTTTCTCTCAAACACACACACACTAATACACTTTGTTTGTACTAAATTACTCATGTATTGAGAAACATTTGTAATTTTTAATTGTAGAAAAATGTGGCGCTACGGATTATTGGAGGTTCAATCAAAACAATATAGTACTCCCTTTGTCCCAAATTAAGAGTTCCCATTCAATTTTTGTATAGATTAAGGATAAACCAAACCAATGGTCGTGATGAACACGATCACTATTGTGAAATGTCGTTGTTCGATTATGTTCAAAAAAGAAAAGTGGACTATTAATTTGGGACAACTCGAGAACCAAAAACCCTAGCTTAGGTCTCGCAATCTCTCTCTCTCACACACACACACGCACACAAAACACGCATACAAGTTCAATTTTCATCTAGTGTGAAGAACAAATTTAATTTGTTATTCTAATTTAGGTTGCGTTTGTTTTTTATCTGAATATGAAATCTGAAGTCTAGATCTCTAGATCTGAATATAAAAGATATGTCTATTTCTATGTCTGAATGAATGGACCTTTAGACCCCTGAATGAATGTATTTACACTGATTCAGACTTCAGATTCAGTGAAAGGTGGTGTTTGCTTTTACCTCTTTCATTCAGACTTAAGAGACATCAAATAGTGTTTGTTTTTTTAAATGATTAAGAGTTTAACGACTATTTTTTCCTCTTAGGGTCCTTTTGGTTCAAGGCAAAATATGTTTCAACGCGGTGAAAGTAATATAGTAAAATACGTTCTCACGTATTTTAAATTAAATTTTTGTTGGGTTGACATTGTGAATAAATGCACATCCTATAATTATGGAACTTTAAACAAGAATTGAGAAGAAAATTTAATTCTAAATAGATGAAAACATATTTCACCATACTTTTTTTCACCGCGTTAAAATATATTTTTCCCCGAACCAAACGGACCCTTAATGATTAAGAGATTAATATATTTTTGAAGTCTGTCTAAATACATTCATTCGGATTCATTCAACAATAAAAATAAACATATTTTTTAATTCAGAATTGAGACTTCAAATTCTGATGGAAACAAACATATTTTTCATATTCAGATTTAGACTTCAGATTCAGATTAAGGAATATTACTTCTTAATTATTTTTGAAAAAATATAATTGTTATCCTCTGAATCAATTGAAAAAACAAACAAGGCCTAGAGAAATTAGAGTTAAGAAAGAACAACATACATCGCTATCGGAGCATTGTTTGACGTAAAGGCTATATTCCTCACGAGTCATGTGACGACAACCGTCTCCCTCACCCTCGCAATCGCTGTCGCTCAGATACACAGTCGATGATGATTTGCCTTTGTTATCTTCAATTTCTCCATCGTAGTCTCTCTTTATCTTCTTTTGTACAGGTGACATTTCCTGTTCTAGGACATCCACAGAAGCCATTTTCGCTTTCCAAGCCCTAACGGTTTTACTAGGGCCGATCCCGAGATATTAGGGGCCCGAGGCGAACTCCTGAAGTGGGGGCCCTATATATAATAATATATTTATTTTTCTAATTTATAAATTAAAAAAATAATTATTACTTAAAATAAAAATATTTTTTTATTATTATCAAGCATAAAGATCTACAAATCACACTCTTATACTCTCCTTCCCAAAAGAAAAACAAATTAAGAAAGCATAACAACATACAAGAATAATTAACACCCAACCCAATTGATAATAGATAAATTTGAACAATGGACCCTCATTGACGAATTATACAATATTCCAAGCACGAAATATCCAAGTTAATCAGCTCTTCCTCCCAAAAAATTTAATTCACAATAAACCTATGTCAAATAGTAAAATATCAATCAATTGAAATAAAAAAATATAGTTTCTAAAAGATATAACAAAAGCAAAATATGTTTATGATATTACTAAAAAAAATATACAAGTGATAGTGTTTTATTAATAATCTTTTAGAAGAAAATAATATTTTGTTAAATAAAAGTAATAGATGAATTAGAAAACATAGAATAGAAGTAACAGTTATATTTATAAACAATTATATGATATGAAAAGAAAAGAAAACAGTTCTATGGATGGGTTTCGTACAAAAATACAAGGGCCTTTGGTTTTGGAATAGAAGTAACAGTTATATGAATCCTATGAAAAGCTGTACAACGCTATTGGGTTTGAAAAACTACATATGAGAAAAGAAAAATACCTCACGGCTTCCGATTCTTCCGGGGCTATCCCGACTCAGTTCCGATTTCTTTTCTGACGGTTGTTCCGATTCTCTGCCGATTGGTGTGTTTGAGTTGAGATATGGTTGTGGGTTATGGGTTTATATAAAAGGGTTTTCTGTCGATTTGTGTGAGAAATGGGGTATTTGAAGAGGTGTTTGGTTTGTGTGTCGATTGAAATGGGGTAAAACCGTTTTACAGTTGCAGGTATCTCTCTTCTCCTCTGATGTACTCTAATCTAATCTAGGGTCCGTTTGGTTCGTGGTGAAATACTTTTCACCGTGTTAAAACTAAAAGGTGAATTATTAGTGCGGTGATTTTGTTTTCACCATCTCCGTTTGGATGGTCGAGTTTTCACTAGGTGAAAATTTTAACTTTTTCACCATTTGTTGTTTGGATGGTAAAGATTAATATGGTGAAAAAATAAAATGACCATATTACCCACATACTTCAAATGCATATAACTATTTTGATTTTCATCACACAAGTGTCAATGGCCATTAAAAAATATGCATTTACCCCAAACTAAAATTTGACATAATCAACTCCCCCACACACACACAACTAGTCATATTTCGCTACGCAAGACAAATATGTAAAAAAACAATACCAATTAAAAATAAAGTCCTTATTAAAAAAGAAAACAGTCCCAATTTAAAAAAAAAATTCCAACAATGAAAAAAAGCTGTCATTTGTAAAAAAAAAAATCACAGTTAAAAAAAAAATAGTCAACTATAAAAACAGTAGTCCATAATAAAAAAAAAAAATTATCAACAATGAAAAAACAGTCCCAAATAAAAGAAAAGTTTTCAACATTGAAAAAAAAAGCAATCCCAAATATAAAAAAAAGTCCCAGCTATAAAAAAAAAGTGTTCCAATTAAAAGAATTAAAAAAAAAATAGTTCTCAACTATGAAACCGTCCCAATTAGTAATTAAATTCCCAACACATTACCATGCACCAAACAAATATTCATTTTTTTTAATTTTTTTTATGGGAATAGATATTCTCACACCCTCTATATGTTCCCCCACACCCTTTGAATAATAAATGACAATTGCGTCCTTAAATTTATAAAAGCAAAATGTCCAATTTTTTCACCTCCAACTAAAATAACTACATTTGATAAAAACAAAAAATTATATTTTCAATAAAAAAAATTGTTTTTTATAAGTAATAATAAAAAAAACCGTTTATAAAACGTAAAATCTTATCTATTTGTTTTATTAAAAAACTGTATATAAAACGTAAAATTTATTTTTCTTACGAAACTCTTTTCTTAAAAAGTGTTTTATTTTTTATTTACAAATTTATTTTTGGTTAAAAACCGTTTTTTTTTACTATATTAAAAATAATCTTTTTACTATTTTTAAAAAATATTATACCTCTGGCGCGGAGCATTTTTGTCTAATATGTTGGTCCGCGCCAACGGTATGTATAAGTGGTCGAACTGCCTATACATACCGCTGACGCGAACCATTTTTTTGTATAGTAAAAAGATTATTTTTAAAATAGAAAAAAAATAGTTTTTAACTGAAACAATAAATAACGAAACAATTTTTTTAAATAAATAAAAGAAACAGTTTTTTAACTAGAAATGATAAAAAGAATGTCCATTTTTTAAAATAAATAACGAAATAGTTTTTTTATCAACGTCCATTTAAATAAAAAGTAATATGTTTTTTATAAATAACATAATATTTTTTAAATGAAAAAATAACTTTTATAATTTTTATATTTTCTTAATATTAAAATTTTAATTTTCTAGAATATTAGGATTTTTATTTTCAAAATATTATGTTTTATTTTTTTCTTAATATTACCTTTTTTTTTAAATAATAGATTTTTGGGCAAAAGATTATATTTGCTCAAATCATATTTGCATAGAGGGTCTTTTGATCTTTTAGTATTTAAATATTAAAAAGGGTGTGGGGAAAGACATAGAGGGTGTAGGAATAGCTATTCTATTTTTTATTTTTTATTTAAATTTTTAATTATTTAAATTATTTAATTTTTTTTTAATTTTTTAATTTTTTAAATTAAAAAATGAAATTTAGAAAAAAAATATTTTTTTAAAATGAATATTTGATGATCGTATTAATTGAGAGGGAGAAATGAATGTGTGATAATTGTAAGTGAAAATAAGAAAGGTTACTTTGGTAATAAGATAAATTTCATTGTTTTCACCTGTTAAATTATTCACTTTACCCATGGTTTAAAATGGTTAAAGTTTCACCTCACTTTTCACCATATTCATTTTATTTCACCGTGTTAAATGCCCAACCAAACACATATTTTACCTAGGTGAATTTTATTTTAACGCGGTAAAAAATATTTCACCACGAACCAAACGGACCCCTAAGCTAATTCCTTCCTTTTAATTACTTGTCCGCCCCGCTTACACATTGTGACGAGTTGAACATATTTACCCCTCGTAAACTAAACTCGCACATTTGGGACGAATCACATCACATCGATGCATATATATAAGTAGCCTAACATAATCTATGAATGTCACGTGCATTTCCATGATGATGTAATGTCACGTGATTAGGGGTGTCAGTTATTTTTGAATTTTTGAATTTTTCGTTTTTTTATCTGAATTTTTTCGATTATGGCACCATTTAAAATCGCAAATTTTCGATTCCGAATTTTTCAAAAAAAAAAATGAAAATCATATATGAATTTCGAATTTTCCAATATCACGCCGATCCGATTTATCCAAAATATTTCCCGAAATAATAATATTTTTATTTATTTTAATATATTTGTACTACCATTTATATATATATAATTTATTATTTATTAGTTTAATTTGGACCCTCCATTTAAAGCCGTCTCAACTATTAATATATACCCATAAGTTATACTACATCTACATCACGCGCACTAACCCTAAACCCAAAAGCAACATACGGCTCCTTCCTTCCTCTTCTCTCTCTCTAACTTTCTTCTCCTCTTCTCTTCCCAACTCAATCGTCTCTCTCTCTTTCTCCGGCTAAGGTTCACTTTCTCTCTCCCTCTCTCTACGGACGACTGAGGTTCTCCGATCTCATTCTCTCTGTGTATGGATGTTACCAAGGTATACCCATTTAGCTGTTGTTTGTATATATGAATTGTTGGTAGGTATACCCATATTGCAACTTTATACTGTTGGTAATTGGTATACCCATTTATGAATTGTTGAAATGTTGTTATATGTACACCCATTTAGCTGTTATGCAGATTTAGTTGTTATGCAAATTTAGATCCAAGGATGATTTAGTTGTTATGCTGATTTAGTTGGAGAATGACAATTGAATGTTAAATTTGATGTATAACACTACTTAACTATCCATTTTGATGTATAACTACACAAATGTTCATTCCAATAGTTGTTAAACTTTAATTTCTTCCATTTCTTTGGTTGTTACTTCCATTATGGTTGTCCATCCTGATTTATAAAACTAATGTGGAGTGTTTTATTTTAAAAATATCCTTCTCAAAAATTATATTTCCGATATTTTTCAAAAATATTATAACTGATAATTCCGAGTATTTCGAGATTTTTTCGAATTATAAAATTTCCGAAATTTCCGAATATTCCGAATCAGCCAAATAGGAAAAAAAATGATTTTTCGATTTTTATTTTTTCCGAATTGGAAAGGATTTTAAAATTCCGAAAGTTTTGGAATTTTTTTCGAACACCCCAATTCCGATCTGATCCATCCGAAACACACCCCTACACATGACACTTTTATTATGATGTAATTAGATTTTAATCCTGCGCGAACGCTTTGAAATTTTCTTTATATCAATTTTTATAATTTTAATTTTAAAAAAAAATTAGTATATGCACATCTTTCTTAAAATTTTAAAAAAAATATATTATCGTCAATTATAATTTTTTTCCAAGAATGTCAATATATGGTAGATGTATTTTTAAAACTCAAAGTTTGAACATGATATTTTTTATAATGTGATGACAATGTGTTCTAGCTTCTATTTATAATAATCAATGCCTCCAATTAGGGCCACAATTTTAAAAATGACATGAAAACACGACATTCACTGACTCGAAATTGACTCAATGATGTGTTCGCGTTGGATATTTTTTACACCAAGTAGTATCATGCCGTGTTTGTATCAAAATTATGGATCGTACTATCATGTCTTGTGTGACACCCCGACTAATTAAATACCGGGTAGCTACTCCTTTATTAAATCAATACAAAATGCCAAGTTGGTTCAGTTAATAGCATCACTGTCGAAAATATTTTTAATGATTACTAACCACCTAGTATTTAAAAAGTAAGTAGCTACCCGGTATTTAATTAGTCGGGGTGTCACAGGTGGTATCAGAGCATCAGGTTCTAGTGTCATTTAGGATCTGTACGGCTTATTATGTTTCCGCTGAGCTTTCTTTGATGTAGAGCCCTATATTTTAGGAATGTTGTATTCTCTTGTATATGCTACGTTCTTCAGCTATTTTGAGTTTATAACTGCGAACTTATAGACTTCATTCTTATTTCAGAATGCCTCCACGACGTGCACAACGGGTTTCCAGGGATGCAACGCATGAACCACAGCCCGCACCAGTTCAGGGCACGATGAATGCCGCCGAGGTTGCAGCCATTGTGGCCCAGGCGGTAAATGCCGCACTAGCCGTACTTCAGCAGGCACCACCTCAGGCGCCAGTAGCCGCGCCAGTTCAGGCACATGCATTCCCGTCTGCTTGGGAACGTGTTCGAGATGCTTTCCAGAAATCACACCCACCGGAGTTCGCAGGTAGCTCCGATGTTGTGGTTTCGAGTCAGTGGAGGAAGGACATTCAGCGGCACTTGAGGATGTATGAGTGCACCGATGTCCAGAAGCAGATACTAGCTACCTTTAAGCTAGTGGGGTCTGCACTGCAGTGGTGGGAGTCTATTATCACCGTGGAGGAGAGAGATACACTCACAATACAGGAGTTTTGGGTGCGGTTCGACCGCAAGTATTTTCCGTCAGCTGTTCACACGGAAATGAGGAGGAAATTGATGAGCCTTAGACAGGAGGGTAAGACTGTGGCCGAGTATGAGGCCGAATTCACTAATCTTCTGAACATTGTTCCGGATGAGATACCGACAGAGGAGAAGAAGATACAGAAATTTACAAACGGATTGACTTGGAGGATCCGTCAGCATTTGTTGGGGAACCTATCGTTGGCCACTTACTCTGATGTGGTTAACGCTGCACTGCTCCATTGCCAGGATCACCGCTTTCACATGGCTGAGGGCAAGAGATCGGGAGAGTCCCTCCATCAGGGCAGGACTGGAGGACATGGTGCCAGTGGGGCACAAGCTGTTCAGGGGCAGAGACAGGGTGACCAGGGTTCCCAGCAGGGGGATCACAAGAGGTTCAGATCGGGAAATTTCAGGCACGGACAGGGAAGTTTCCGGCAGGGCCATCAGGGTCCGAACGGCCATCAGGGCCAGCAGGGTCATAATGGTCAACAACAATAGTTTCAGCAGGTCCAGCAGGGCCAGGGGAGGAACGGTAACGGCCACCAAGGCCGGGGGCAGCAGGGACAGAGAGGGGGGAACTTCCCGGGGAAGTGTTACGTTTGTGGCAAGACTGGCCATAAACGTCAGGACTGTCCTGATAGGGACAGGGCCCCGCAGCAGCAGCAGGGTGCTCGACATGAGCCACAGAGGCCACTTTTTCCACCTGCCCTCCCAGCTCCAGTCCAGGTGCCAGCCCTACCAGCCATTCCAGCAGATCCAGTGCAGCAGGGGCAGTTACAGTATGGACGTGTCTATAACGTCCACCAGGCAGCAGCTCCACAGGCACCACCCGCGATTGAGGGTATGTTTCCTATCCATGGTACTATGGGTCGGGTTTTGTTTGATACGGGGGCAACGCATTATTTTATAGCTACACATTTTGCAAAAGCCTTAGGGTTGTTAGCCACAGCATAGAGCACAGTGACGTGTGTAGACTCACCATTGGGGAGTGGGTCACTTATTTTCTTTATATGCCGGGGAGTGGGGGTAGAGATTGGTAGTTTGGTATTACCTGCAGACATGTTGGTATTAGATATGCATGAGCACGATGTGATTATCGATATGGATTGGCTTGCAGCTTATAGAGCCATGATTGATTGCTTCGGTGGGAGCATTATTTTTGCCATTCCGGGGCAAGAGATGTTTGTAGTGGTGATGCCTTGCCCAGAGGGAGGCTCGACCGCTCATTTGTATTACATAGAGGAGGATACCTCTAAGGAGGTTGTGATTCCTTTAGATTCGATCCCAGTTGTCAGGGAGTATTCCGATGTGTTTCAGGAGATACCAGGCCTACCCCCCAGTCGAGAGATAGACTTTGTCATAGACTTATTACCAGATACGAGACCTATAGCCCGCGCACCGTACCGTATGACTCTGGCAGAGATGCGAGAGCTACGAGATCAGATAGAGCAGCTGTTAGGTCAGGGCTTTATTTGCATGAGTACATCACCTTGGGGCGCTCCAGTTTTGTTTGTAAAGAAGAGAGATGGTTCACTGAGATTGTGTGTGGACTACCGGGAGTTGAATAAAGTCACGATACGGAATAAGTATCCGTTTCCTCGAATCGATGACTTATTCGACCAGTTGAGAGGAGCTTCTTTCTTCTCGAAGATTGATTTGCGATCGGGATACCATCAGTTGCGTATCAGGGAAGAGGATGTCTCGAAGACTGCGTTCTTAACGAGATATGGTTCTTATGAGTTTCGGGTTATGCCTTTTGGTTTGACCAACGCTCCAGCAGTGTTTATGGACTTGATGAATAGGGTGTTCAGAGATTTCCTAGATCAGTTTGTCATTGTTTTCATTGATGATATTCTGGTTTACTCCCAGACAGAGGAGGAGCACGCCGAGCATTTGAGGCAAGTTTTGCAGACGCTACGTCAGAACGAGTTGTATGCAAAGTATGAGAAATGCGGGTTTTGGCTGAAGGAGGTCCAGTTTTTGGGACACATTATTTCCGACCGGGGGATATCTGTTGATCCGGGGAAGGTATCCGCGGTGAGGGAGTGGGGACAGCCCACGACACCGACAGAGATCCGTAGTTTCTTGGGCCTAGCAGGATACTACAGGAGGTTCATTCGGGGATTTTCGAAGATAGCGGGTCCTTTGACACATCTGACTCGTAAGGGTGTGTCGTTCATCTGGAGTGATGCCTGTCAGTTGGCATTCGATGAATTGAAGGACAAGCTGACCTCAGCACCTGTGTTAGCATTGCCGAGACCGGGAGTTGAGTATCTAGTCTACACCGATGCGTCCTTGCAAGGACTTGGAGGTGTATTGCAGCAGGAGAGTCAGGCCATAGCTTATGCTTCCCGTAAGCTTAAGCCTCACGAGAAGAATTACCCCACCCATGACTTGGAGTTGGCGGCAGTTGTATTTGCCCTTCGGATTTGGAGACATCACCTTTTGGGGGAGAAGTTTCGATTGTTCACAGACCACAAGTCCCTACAGTACCTATTCACGCAAAAGGAGTTGAATATGCGCAGCGAAGGTGGCTTGAGTTTGTGAAGGATTATCAGTTTGATATCCAGTATCACCCGGGGAAGGCTAACGTGGTAGCAGACGCGTTGAGCCGTAGGTCAGTAGATGAGGTGGCAGGGGTGTGGAAGGCCAAGTGGAAGGAGTTGGGACACCAGGATGCAGTGGCCCGATCATTCATGTCTGTGATGACTGTTACGCCGCAGATTGTCACGAAGGTGGTAAAGGCCCAGGCAAATGACTCGTTCTGTCAGGAACAGATAGTTCGATTACTAGCAGAAGGAGCCGAGTTCTATACCGTTAGCTCAGACGGGGGATTACGCTTCAATGGGAGATTGGTAGTTCCGGAAGGGGAGGAATTACGGCACGAGGTGATGGCAGAGTCGCACGGCTCACGGTTCGCGGTACATCCCGGTGGGGACAAAATGTACCAAGACATGAGACGATAGTATTGGTGGAGCGGGATGAAGAGAGATATTGTCGTGTTTGTTTCAAAATGTGCCACTTGTCAGCTAGTAAAAGTGGATCATCAGAGACCGACAGGACTGCTACAACCATTAGAGGTCCCGATGTGGATGTGGGAGAGCATCTCCATGGACTTTATCACGGGGTTGCCTACGTCACAGAGAGGTCACGACTCCATTTGGGTAATTGTGGACAGGTTGACCAAAGTCGCTCATTTTCTACCCGTAAGGACAGACTACACCACGGGACAGTATGCCCATCTCTTTATTGCAGAGATAGTGAGACTTCATGGTGTGCCCCTAAATATCGTGTCTGACAGAGACAAGATATTTGTTTCACGGTTTTGGGAGAGTTTTCAGGAGGCCATGGGCACGGAATTGCGGTTGAGTACGGCGTATCACCCGCAGACCTATGGGCAAACCGAGCGTACAAATAAGATGTTGGAGAACATGTTGTGTATGTGCATCATTGATTTCGGGGGTGGGTGGGAGCAGTATCTTCCACTGGTGGAGTTTGCTTACAACAACTCCTACCAGTTCACCATTGGCATGGATCCATTTGAGGCGTTGTATGGTAGACTTTGTCGTTCCCCAGCATGTTGGTTGGAGGTGGGGGACAACAAACTACTTGGGCCGGAAGTGATTCAGGATACTTCGGCGAGGATAGAATTAATTCGGAGTCGCATTCGGGTAGCTCAAGACAGGCAGAAGAGCTATGCTGATGCGAAGAGGTCCTTCAGGGAATTTGAAGTGGGGGACCAGGTTTTGCTCAGAGTATCTCCTATGAAGGGGATTATGCGTTTCGGGAAGAAAGGGAAGTTGGCACCAAGATATGTGGGACCATTTCCTATTATTGAGCGGATTGGACCGGTTGCGTATAGGCTTGGGTTACCGGAGCATTTGCATCGGATTCACGATGTGTTTCATATTTCCTTGCTAAGGAAATATCTTAGAGACGATTTGACTCATTCTCACATTGCCTTGGAGGACATCGATCTCCAGCCTGATAGCTCCTACGAGGAGGGGCCGATTGCTATTTTGGACCGAAGTGAGCGGAAACTGCGGTCAAAGATAGTTCCGTTAGTGCGTGTTCAGTGGCGACATCATAATGTCGAGGAGTCCACATGGGAGCGCGAGGATGAGATGCGCGAACGTTATCCAGAGTTGTTCTTACCAGGTACTTTCTAGTTCAGAATTTCGGGACGAAATTCTGTTATTAGGGGGGAAGTATGTAATACCCCGTATTTTTGTGATATTTATTTATGAGGTTAATTAAATTAAATGTGTATTAATTTGGGAATTAATCCGGATAAAATACTAACGAGATGTGAGTTGGTATTTGATTACAATGTGTATATATGACTATATAGGAATATTAAACTATGAAACTTGTCGTGAGATTGATATACGGCAATTCGGGAAACTTTGTTGAGACACGTGTGACAGTCGCGTCAGGAACATATTTATTTTAATTAAAAAGTGAATTTTATTTCTATTAACCGTATGGTCGTTTTGAGTGCGCCAACGCGTTCGGAAGGGTCGAAATAGTCAGAAAATACTAGCCGGGGGTTTAGTTTGGGTCCCGGTGCATTTTTAAGCCATACCGGCAACGTAAAAGGGTAGTTTGGTAATTTTAGATTTTTGGGAATTAAAACCAACGAAAATTAGGAATTAAAATCTGATTTGGTAATTACCCAGTAAATCCACTAACTACACCTTATGACCTAATGGGCTACGGGGGTTATTAGAATTAGTTCCAAGAGTTTCCTAAGGCAAACCCTAGCCACCATTGTCACCTTGGAGAAGAAGAGCTTGTAGAGAGAAAAGAGAGGAGAAATCCTGCAGAGAGAGAGAGAAATTCATCAATTCGACATCAAAATCAGAGGAATACATAAGGCAAGTGGTTTAATTTACATTATTTTGCAGTGAATGTTTCTTCCATGCTTAGACAATTCTAAAATTACATTTGTTTGGGAGATTGATGAAAACCCATAAAATTGGAGTTATAAATTTAATTTGGGATATAGGTTTGCATGTAGAAATGTTATTGGATGATTGATCTAAAAGAATTACTACTTTTTGTGTTACAAAAACGGATTGTATTAGGCCCATTGATGATCTAAAATTTCTAGGGTTCATGTTCTTGAGATTGGGAAAAAAATGTAGAGATTTGATATTTGGATGATGTTTAGGATGAATTAATCCCACAAAACACGTTAGTATATGACCTAAGTGTGTTTAGGAATGATTAGAAACCTTAAACAATTGTTGGATTGATGTTTAGATGTGATTAGAGGTGAAGAAAAGTTGGAAAAACGAAAAAAGAAATTTCTGGGCTCGAAACTGACCTCTCGTTAGAAGACCTGCCCAGGTCGTTCGAACGAGCTCGTTCGAACGAGCTTCTAACGAGTTGACAGTTTGACTTCTAATGAGAGGGATGTTCGTTCGATGACTTTCGTTCGAATGAGATCTCGTTAGAAGGCCCACTTCGTTCGAACGAACTCTCGTTCGAACAGCCTCGTTCGAACGAGACTTCTAACGAGCTGACAGTTTAGGCTTTTTGGCCTGTTTTGATTTCGCGTGTCCCGTAACCTTATTTAATTGTAGAGATGACATTACCTTGATGATAAATTGTTATGGTAGGGACATTTGGGATATATAGAGGAGTAAAACCTAGAAGTGTGATTTGAACCAAATAAAAATTATGGATTAGGACGTGAGTGTCTATTACGACGTGAGAACAATTGACGGCTTGAATAATTATATTAACCGGGAATATGAAAATTGTGTAGCATTATATGGCGGTACGAGAATGAGAAGTGTACCACAAATAAATTATGGTGATTACTAAGATGTGTGCATACTTAGTATATGTATATGATTTTATGTGTATGACATACTTACCATACTTGCTATCACGGGAGGTTTACGTTCGCTTAGGGCCCTCTAATCCTTGTGTTGCCCGGATTTATATTGGTACCTCGAGAACATAGGTCAGAGAAGGACTTATTGGGATATTAATAAGTCTGCTGATCGTGGGAGCGTAGGTATGTGCGTGACCCATGTGATGTGACTGTGTTCGCCTCCATTGTTTATGATGTTGTTATATGAGAACGATTCCTGAGAGATTCGAAATGCGTGATCCTTATGTACGTGATGTACCGGGATTGATAGCAGAGTATGTGTGCACCGCAGCTTGTCTCGGGGTGCTTGCATCGTATATTTATGACGTGAATAATATACACTTATTTAATGAGAACTTTCATGTGGTATTGTGTGTATAAATATGGAAACGTTTTGAGAAAATAGAAAGGGATAACCTGCAATGAATTGTATTGCTTAATTGAGAATCCGAGTGTATGTAAAGCCTCTTTTTATTGATAACGTTAGAATGTATAATGGGAACCGAGTAGAAAGGTTAGAACTCATGTCAGTTTAGATAGATGTATTTATCACTTAGATGGGTGCTATACGTTAGGGGTGCACAATTAGACGAGAGGTGAGTATTTCATGTGAGTGCACGTCCTAACATGTATTTTGCATTCGTTGTTTTAATGTTATTAAAGCACTTGCTATTTTAAAATACTCTCCACTTTCGGGCTCTGACCTGTTTGCTTTCAAATCTACTTTTTGTAAAAACCATTTTAGGTGCCCAGCCACAAGGACACCATGCTTAGGATCCTCATTCAGGTGACGAGTTGTAGCTGTTTGTGGAAGTTACAGGACTTTGCTAGTAGACGCTTCATCTATCTTGACTCTATATTCAGTTTCATCAGTTGTAGGGCATGTCGCCCATTTCTATTAGAAACATTTCCTATTTCAGATTTTCAGACTTTTGGCATGTAATTAATTCAGGATATATTGTTTACTTATTTCAGTTGTGGGATTGTTGTGAGGAGTTTTCCTCCGGACTTATTCATTTTGGTTGGTTATTCTATTGCTTCGTTATGGTGAATGGTTGTTGTTCTTTCATTATTCTTTTTACTGTATGTTAACCAGACTTAAATTAAAATTTGGCAACTTACTTTTTAAATACTAGGTGGTTAGTAATCATTAAAAATGTTTTCGACAGTGATGTTATTAACTGAACCAACTTGGCATTTTGTATTGATTTAATAAAGGAGTAGCTACCCAGTATTTAATTAGTCGGGGTGTCACATCTTGTTTATATTGGGTTATTGTGCCTACGGTTCAATTGATCATAAAATTTAGGTAATTATGAAATTTATGAAATGATGCTAGGTAAAAAACAAACATTTGTTGTGTTCGTGTTCAAAAAATCATTGTTGTGTTGTATTCTAATTAAAAAAACACATAATCATATAGTGTCTTGTTCATATCTAAACAAACTTTGTCGTATCGTGTTGGTCCGAAACTCGATAAAAACATGAATCGTCAATAACCTCAAATCCGTTACTCCACTCTTGAAATGAGAATCCCAAGAATCCCTATTATACTTTTCGTGATTTTCTTTCGGATTTAAAAGCCTTATTTCAAGTCCAATGTGACAAATGTGTATTAAAAAAGCTTAAACTCAATTCTCGTATCAATTCCCATGTCTCCTAACCGAGCTCAGTCCCTAGCATGTCCTACATTTGTTATGTGTGTGTGTGGTAGTATTTATTTTTATGTAGATATATATAATTAGGTTGTGTCATTTTCATTTCTTTTTGTTTTATTTTATTTATTTTATTTTTACTTTATTTTAGGGTCTTTATTTTTTGTATTTTATTAATTTATGTAAATGTTATATAATACGGCGTGTGTCATTATGTGCGTGTCTATTTATTTTTAAGTGTGTGTTTAATTAGATTTTTCTTTTAGTTATTTTATTTGTTTTTAATATTTTTATTTTTTTGGTTAAGTTTTATTATTATTATTATTATTTTGTTTTGTTTGAGTCTTTTACTAATAGGTTATGATTTTAATTTTGATAGATTTTTTATTTTATTTATTAATTTTATATTTTTATTTTGAGGTAAATAATCAAATAGTTTTAATTTTGTTGATAAAAATACACACACACACTATCGTATTCCTCTCCTACCCCTAAAACACACTCACCCACACCCTTTTCTCACATATCTCGCACACACCAAAACACCCCCACAACTCAGATGTTCAAACAACCCAACTAAATTCAATTCAGATTTCTCTCACCTCTCCTCTCTCACCTGCCATCTATTTCCTCCCTCCACAAACTCCATAACCAACCTAAACTCAAAGTTCCACTCACCTTACTACCTACCCGACTACACCCCAAACCCGGAACCCTCTTAACTCGTACCTGTTGGAAAATTGGAACTTAAATGGGTATTATAACGCTGTCCAGATTTTTCTGGACAGATTTTTGAGCAACTTTGAGCTCAAATTTAGGTGGGACCCACACTACGGAAATTGTGGGACCATATACGAACGCGTTCACCTCCGCAAGGAGATTAACGTAGTATATTCATATGTTCAATTTCAATAAGTTATGAATGATAATTATGTCCCCAAAGTGACTCATAAAGCAATGAAAGTTAATGTATTGGGTATGTTTTAACTCTTGTTCCACATTGGAAGAGTAGTGGAATTTTGATGAGTTAATAACACCCCAAGTATGGACTAAGGCTTGGATGCCTTGGGGGTATCATAACTCTTTGAAGGGGAGATGACCTAAGCTATGCACGGGTTGACTTTCGGTCAAAAGTCCACACGCGCGCGCGCGTCCGTCCGTCCGGCCGGCTTCGGTTCGGGCTTGGGCTTGGGCTTATAAAAATTCTTAAATTTTTGGGCCGAATCGAATTAACTTTCTGGGCTTTAATTTAATTAATTACGGAATTAATTAATCTTTAATTAACTGATAAACAGTTAATCCCAAGAGTCAGCAGTTAACGAAATTAACTGCTTTGACAGTTAATTTCGGTTTTGACTGTTCCCAACAGTCAAAACATTTACTATAAATAAAATGTTTCCCCCTCAGTTTTAAACACTGAAAAATTAACCCTCCAAAATTCCAAAAATGCTACTGCATTATTTCCTCTGCCCAGAAAATTCTTTTCTTCATTTCTGCATTACATGTTCTTGGTTGTGTTGAGTAAAAAACACAGAAATTGTGTTCGCTGGGATTAGTCATTGCTGTGCTGTTTGATTAATCCGAAAATTCGTTCTATCTTGGTAGACAATTATTCATTAAACTCAAGCACGTTGGAGGAATAATTTTGTCTTAAGGAGATTGTTCAACAGGGCTCAGATTTCTTTCTAATTATTATTATTTCTGCAAATTCTAGTAAGTATTTCATTTCTATAATTCTGTTTCAATTCTGTCATTATATTAATTGTTCATAATTCTGTACAATTGTTATTTATAAATAGTAGACATAACAATCTTAAGACAAAATTACTAGTTCTACTGTTTTTAGTGTACAAAATTTTTTTTATTACAGAAATTTATTTCTTGGAAATAAATCTGTTTTGACAGAATAAAATGAATTAATTTACTGCTTTATTGTAGAAATTAGTAAAACAGTTTTGATATAGAATTTAATTTCTATACTGTTTTTATATTCTGTTTTAGAAAATAAATTTTATTTTTGTACTCTTGTTAAAATCTGTTTATCTAATTTTTTTTTAAATCTTAAATTATAATTCTGTTTTGTACGGAATTCTTTTTATTATTAAAAATTAGTGTGACACAGATTTTAAAAATTTAATTCTATTTTGTACGGAATTCTGTTTATATATTATACTTTAAATTCTGAATTATTATTTGAATTCTTTTGGAATTCATTTATTGTGAATTATATTTGGAGGAAATTGGTGCACAGAATTTTGTATTCTGTTTTGATTAATTCATTATATATGAATTTTATCATTGATAAAAATTCTGTTTTTGTAACAGAAATGGAATCACAAAGTACGAACACCACTCCTACGAAACTGATTGTCACCAACACAACTGTGACTGCACCCGTATCTATGCCACACGGGGAGAAACCTGAAAAGTTCATTGGGGCTGACTTCAAACGTTGGCAAGGACAAATGTACTTCTATCTCACTACCTGCCAACTGGGCAGGTTTGTATATGAAGATTGCCCCTCTATTCAAGAGGGAGATGACGCTGAAAAGGTTGATGCTGTCGATGCTTGGAAGCACTCGGACTACCTATGCCGAAATTATATTTTGGCCTACTTGGACAAGACTTTGTACCATGTCTATTGCACTATCAAAACTTCCAAGGAATTATGGAATTCTTTGGAAAAGAAGTATAAAACTGAAGATGCTGGGATGAAGAAATTTATCGTTGGGCGTTTTCTGGACTTCAAAATGGTTGATTCTAAATCTGTGATCTCGCAAGTGCAAGAATTCCAAGTGATCCTCCACGACATTCATGCTGAAGGAATGTCAATTAGTGAAACTTTCCAAGTTGCTGCAATTGTTGAAAACTTGCCACCATCTTGGAATTTGTTCAAAAACTATCTCAAGCACAAGCGTAAGGAGATGAATGTGGAGGAGTTGGTGGTCAGGATAAGAATCGAAGAAGACAACCGTGAATCTCAAAAGAAAAGTGGGAAGAATCCGATGGAAACAAAGGTCCATGTCGTTGAAGGTCCTAAAAAGAACAAACGAAAGCATGATGGGGAAGGCACTTCCAAACATAACAAGAAAAAGTTCAAAGGCAAATGCTACAATTGTGGTAAACCGGGACACCGCTCAAGTGAGTGTCGTAAGCCTAAGAAGCAAAATAAAAATAACTCTCAAGCAAATGTGACTGAGGGTGAGAATATCACCAATGATTTGGCGGATATGAATCTTTCTGCCGTTGTCTCTGAATGTAACTTGGTTGGAAATACCAAGGAATGGTGGGTGGACACTGGAGCCACACGACACATTTGTGCAAACAAATGGATGTTCTCCACCTATAAGCCTTTGGAAAATGAGGAGAACCTTTTTATGGGAAATTCTTCCACTTCTAAAGTGGTGGGACAAGGAAAGATTGCTTTGAAAATGACTTCTGGAAAGGAACTTACTCTCAATAATGTTCTTCACGTGCCTGATATCCGAAAGAATCTGATTTCTGGATCTCTCCTTACTAAGAATGGTTTCAAGCTTGTGTTTGTGTCTGATCGCTTTGTGTTGTCTAAAAATGACATGTATGTAGGAAAGGGCTACCTAAATGAGGGGCTCTTTAAACTCAATGTTCTTACTGTAACCCCAAAAACATCTGTTTCAATGAATGAAGTTGCTAGTTCTTCTTACTTGATTGAGTCATCTAATATTTGGCATGCTAGATTGGGACATGTTAATTTTGATACATTGCGTAGATTAATTAACTTGGAATTTTTGCCAAAATTTAATATTGATAAAAATCATAAATGAGAAATTTGTGTGGAATCTAAATTAGCTAGATTACCTTTCCATTCTATTGAAAGGATAACCGAACCTTTAGATTTAATTCACACCGATATTTTTGATTTAAAATTTGTTCAAACTAGAGGTGGAAAAAAGTATTTTATTACTTTTATTGACGATTGCACAAAATATTGCTATGTATATTTGTTACATAGTAAAGATGAGGCTATTAATGCATTTAAACAATATAAGAATGAAGTTGAGAATCAATTAAGCAAAACGATAAAGGCTATTAGAAGTGATAGAGGAGGTGAATATGAATATCCATTTGAGGAATTTTGTTCTGAAAATGGGATTATTCATCAAACAACCGCTCCTTATTCTCCTCAATCGAATGGTGTTGCTGAACGCAAAAACCGTACTTTGAAAGAAATGATGAACTCAATGTTATTAAGTTCAGGAGCTCCACAAAATTTGTGGGGGGAAGCCTTACTTTCTGCTAATTACATTCTCAATAAAGTACCTCACAAAAAGACTCACAAGACACCTTATGAATTATGGAAAGGTCGAAGACCTTCCTATAAATATTTACGAGTGTGGGGGTGCTTAGCCAAAGTGATGGTTCCTAAACCTAAAAAGGTAAGAATAGGGCCAAAAACCGTGGATTGTGTATTCATCGGTTATGCTACTAATAGCAGTGCATATCGATTTCTAGTTTGTAAATCTGAGATTTCGGACATTCATGTAAATACGGTTATTGAATCGAGGGATGCTTCATTTTTTGAAAATGAATTCCCGTATAACATGACCCGAGAATCTGGTCCTTCTAAAAGGACAAATCAAGCTACTACAAGTGGTACTCATCAACCTATTGAATCAATAGAGGATGAACCAAGACGTAGTAAAAGAGCAAAAACCTCGACTTCTTTCGATCCAGATTTTCTAATGTATTTGTTAGAAAATGAACCTCAATCGTATAAAGAAGCTATATCTTTACCCGATGCTTCCAATTGGAAAGAAGCAATTAATAGTGAAATTGAATCCATATTACAAAATCATACATGGGAACTAGTGGATCTTCCACCAGGTTCAAAACCGTTAGGTTATAAATGGATCTTCAAAAAGAAATTTAAGGCCGATGGATCAATTGATAAATATAAATCTAGACTTGTAGCTAAAGGCTATAGGCAAAAAGAAGGGTTGGATTACTTCGACACATATTCACCGGTAACAAGAATAACGTCCATTCGGATGTTAATAGCAATAGCTGCTATTAATGGACTTGAAATACATCAAATGGATGTAAAAACTGCATTCTTAAACGGTGAACTAGATGAGGAAATTTATATGGAGCAACCTGAAGGGTTCAAAGCTCCCGGACAAGAAGGAAAAGTATGTAAGCTTGTTAAATCACTATATGGATTAAAACAAGCACCTAAACAATGGCATGAAAAATTTGATAATGCAATGTTATCAAATGGTTTCAAAATTAATGAATGCGATAAATGTGTTTACTTTAAATACATTCATAATGGATATGTCATTGTATGCCTCTATGTTGATGATATGCTTATCATGGGTAGTAACTTGAAAATTGTCAAAACTACAAAACAAATGTTGAGTAGTAGATTTGACATGAAAGATATGGGAATCGCCGATGTTATATTAGGAATTAAAATTTCTAGAACATCGGATGGACTTATATTATCTCAATCTCATTACATTGAGAAAGTACTTGAAAAATTCAAGAAGTATGATATTAGTCCTACCAAGACACCTATAGATGTAAATTTACATCTAGCAAGAAATAATGATGAAAGCATATCTCAACTAGAATATTCTCGTATTATCGGCAGTTTAATGTATATCATGAACTGTACGCGACCAGACATAGCATACTCAATAAGTAAGCTAAGTCGATTTACGAGTAATCCAGGAAGAGATCACTGGAAAGCAATATTGAGAGTTTTGGGTTATTTAAAATATACTCAAAACTATGGATTGCATTACTCAAAATATCCATCTGTTCTTGAAGGACATTGCGATGCAAATTGGATATCTGATACAAAAGACTCTAAGTCTACGAGTGGGTATGTGTTTACCCTCGGAGGTGCAGCCGTATTTTGGAAATCCTCAAAACAAACGTGCATTGCTAGATCGACAATGGAATCTGAATTCATTGCACTAGACAAAGCCGGAGAAGAAGTTGAATGGCTTCGAAATTTCTTAGAGGATGTTCCAAATTGGTCTAAACCTGTGCCCGCAATATGTATACATTGCGATAGCCAATCAGCGATTGGAAGGGCACAAAATCACATGTATAACGGAAAGTCACGACATATTCGTCGTAGACACAATACCGTTAGACAACTTCTCTCAAACGAAATTATCACAATTGACTATGTAAAGTCAAAAGATAATATATCGGATCCACTAACGAAAGGTTTAAACCGAGAGCAAGTTGAAAGATCATCGAGAGGAATGGGTCTAAAGCCTATAAATAAATAAGAATCAATATAGTGGCAACCCAACCTAGCTGACTGGAGATCCCAAGATCTAGGTTCAATGGGCAAACCGAACTACGTTGTATTCAGTAAGCACTGGAGGATATATCATCCTATCCATTCCAAAGATGAGACAGTGCATATCTGCCGCGAAATTAGGATAAGTTATGCTTTTAATGACATCTATATCTTAGTACGTCTAAGTGGGGTATTGCAGAATACTCTTTATGGGAGTCACCTACGTAAGTAAGAAGGGGGCCACTTCTATGAGAATAATGAAAGGCATATTCTCTAAAATACTTGCGGAACAAGTGGTGTTCACGGCCAAAATGAACACAAACGTGAGAACCAACTGTGTTGAAGAATTGTTGTGTGAATACTGTTGTCTAGGTTTACAAAAACGGTTGACAGTTCAAGGACGTGAAGTCTACTGATTAACCAAGTAAATCCGATAGTATATCACTAAGGAAAGTTCAAGGCCACTAGGCTACTTCTCCCGATGCAATAAGTCTTCAGTTTTACTCAACCTGTGTCTGCATCTGCATCAGCATCTGTTTTGTTTTATTTATAGCGATATATCATTCATGTGGGGGATTGTTGGAAAATTGGAACTTAAATGGGTATTATAATGCTGTCCAGATTTTTCTGGACAGATTTTTGAGCAACTTTGAGCTCAAATTTAGGTGGGACCCACACTACGGAAATTGTGGGACCATATACGAACGCGTTCACCTCCGCAAGGAGATTAACGTAGTCTATTCATATGTTCAATTTCAATAAGTTATGAATGATAATTATGTCCCCAAAGTGACTCATAAAGCAATGAAAGTTAATGTATTGGGTATGTTTTAACTCTTGTCCCACATTGGAAGAGTAGTGGAATTTTGATGAGTTAATAACACCCCAAGTATGGACTAAGGCTTGGATGCCTTGGGGGTATCCCAACTCTTTGAAGGGGAGATGACCTAAGCTATGCACGGGTTGACTTTCGGTCAAAAGTCCACACGCGCGCGCGTCCGTCCGTCCGGCCGCTCGGTTCGGTTCGGGCTTGGGCTTATAAAAATTCTTAAATTTTTGGGCCGAATCGAATTAACTTTCTGGGCTTTAATTTAATTAATTACAGAATTAATTAATCTTTAATTAACTGATAAACAGTTAATCCCAAGAGTCAGCAGTTAACGAAATTAACTGCTTTGATAGTTAATTTCGGTTTTGACTGTTCCCAACAGTCAAAACATTTACTATAAATAAAATGTTTCCCCCTCAGTTTTAAACACTGAAAAATTAACCCTCCAAAATTCCGAAAATGCTACTGCATTATTTCCTCTGCCCAGAAAATTCTTTTCTTCATTTCTGCATTACATGTTCTTGGTTGTGTTGAGTAAAAAACACAGAAATTGTGTTCGCTGGGATTAGTCATTGTTGTGCTGTTTGATTAATCCGAAAATCCGTTCTATCTTGGGAGACAATTATTCATTAAACTCAAGCACGTTGGAGGAATAATTTTGTCTTAAGGGACTGTTCAACAGGGCTCAGATTTCTTTCTAATTATTATTATTTCTGCAAATTCTAGTAAGTATTTCATTTCTATAATTCTGTTTCAATTCTGTCATTATATTAATTATTCATAATTCTGATTTATAAATAGTAGACATAATCGTACCTATTTTACCACCACCGGCAACTGGACCTCCATAATCTCCGACCGAACCACAACTGCCAAACTCCGGCCCGCTGCTACTCCCAAATTCGGGCAACACTCTACCCAAAACCTGATCGCCCATACTCCTTACTTAGACGCACGAATCCAATGGGTAGTGTAAATGTTAACAGTGCTTGAACAAAAATGGCTGAGAAATTGACCTGATTGGTTTTTCACCGTTGAAAACAACATCTGGTCGAACAAAATTTATAATGAAAAATTTTGGGGATCATTTTCTGGATGGAACAACATCAGTAGGATCAGATATTTTTCTGTTAATATTTTCGATCGCGAGATCACCGGCGATAGCAAATTTAGTGACGTAGGCGAGGGTACTATCGATGGTGAAGGTCTTGGCGATGAGGCCCAGGCGACAGAGGCGAATTGAGGTCGGCATGATGGTGAGAGAAAAGATGATATTCATATTTTTTTAGTTTGGTTTGTTTAGAAGAGGTTGAGTTTTTAAACGATTTGAAGAAACGAAAAGGAAGATGAAATGGATTAAAGGCATTCAAAGAGCTAAAAGAGGAGAATCCGAATAGACACCTGGCTAAAAAATAAGTTGAATTAATTAGGCGAAAAGGGGAAGAAAAAGGGTTTATTCGAAGGTGATTTGTATCAAAGAGTGTATTCGTAAAGAATAAATGATCAGTACACGTGTCAATTCTCTCAACGAGACATTAAAATTATATTTAGATATTAGATATACATTCTCTTTCTCGCTCTTTTAATTTCGTTTCTTCTCTCCCAATTACCATTTCTCTTCCCGCCTTATAATATTTTGTTTCTCTTCATAGAAAATTTTATCTAAATATATTTAACATCCTTATATTCCCTATGCAAGAACCCCTCCCCCCACCCCAAATACAAACCTCCTCCTACTCGAACCTAGATGCAACCTTCTGCCATCATCGACGACGAAGATTCAAGTAAAATCATAACCTCTATTATAATGTAATGCCACGTGGCACTTCTATTATGATTTAATTTGACGTAAAGGCTATATTTCTCACTAGTCATGTGGCGACAACCGTCTCCCTCACCCTCGCAATCGTTGTCGCTCAGATACACAGTCGATGATGATTTGCCTTTGTTATCTTCAATTTCTCCATCGTAGTATCTCTTTATCTTCTTTTGTACATGTGATATTTCTTGTTCTAGGACATCCACATAAGCCATTTTCGCTTTCCAAGACCTAACGGTTTTACAGTTACAGGGATCTTATCTCTCTTTTCCTCTCATCTAATCTCATCAAATCTAATATGATCTAATCTAATTTCTTCCTTTTAATTACTTATCCGCCCCGCTTACACATTGTGACGAGTGGGACATATTTACCCCCCATGAACTCAGGAGACACGTTTAGGATTAATTACATTGGTTCGAATCGAATTTACGGTGATCCAAATCCATTTAGTAAAAATTTAATCAGATTCGGATTCGGATCGAGTCTTAATCAGATTTAGAATATTGGATCCAAATTCGGATTCGTATAAAATCGGATCAGATCGGGTCCGGATCCAAATCCGTCTATATATATAAGTTTATTTTTACTTTTTATTTTATCCCAATACTTTATTTTTTAATCTTAGATTAAAATATTTTATAATTTTTATATTGTATGATTCGTATAAATAAAACATATATTACTTTGATATGTATATATTTATATATATAATACTTACATATTATATAGATATAGATATATTAATAAATATATAAATTTATATATATTATATTTAATCGGATCGAGTTCATAACAGATCAGATTAGACTAGATCCATATATGATCCATTAATAATCAGATAATCGGGTAAACAAGTAATCGAGTAATCGGATTTTAAAATATGATCCTGATCTGAGTAACAGGATCGGATCTGGATCGGATCCGAATCGGGTCCGGGTCTAGATCTAGTCCATTGACAACCCTAATCACATTATACCATGTTACTAGGTGCAAAAGAAGCAACGTACCATATTATTATAAACTAGTTGGCATAATGGAAAACAACCGAATAAATGAAAACATGTAAAAATGATAAATGAAAATAGAAAATAGATTAAAAGTCGGTATAGGTAGGTATACTAACAACCATAACAAAAAAATTAAAAATAAAAACTGTTTTTAATTAATCCTGCACAGGAGTCCCGTAAATAGGCTCCCGCACCTGGACTCATATTAGGTATATCCATTCTTTTTATTAACCAACTAATGTCACGATGAGTATTTGTAATGGGGTCACGTGAATTACAAACACATAAATAACAAAACAAGATATACCTAATATTATTCTTTTCCCAAATAAAAAATCTACTCACCAACTTTATGTAATGAAACTACGTCTCTTTTTACAAAAAAAAAAAATTGTATGCGCAACACGCATGTCACAAGGTTAAGTGGTGGTTCATATGACTAAACCTATCAACAACAAAAAAAGTTAACTAAAGAAAAAAATTAACAACCCCAAAAATCTTATCCATGTACATACACTGAAGTAAGTTAGTAGCACGATTTATTTATGGATTTTTCTAATCACGGTTTGTTTAATGTTGGAACTTAAAATATGTCGAAAGAAAATGAAGACTACGACAAAAATGGAAAAATACACTCTTTAATAAAATACTTGAAATCCAAAATCCAAAACCTCATCAAACAGAATGAGATATTAAACGAGAACTACATATTCTTACTTCCACCTCAAACCTTATATTAAACCTGCAAATATTAAAAAAAAAATATTAAATCTAAACAAAAGTGGAAAAAAATAAAGATACATGTACTTGAAAAAGAGGAGAGCTCGTCGGAGATGGGTCGGGTTTAGACAGATCCAGATTCGTGTAATCGAGTCTTCATCGGGTTCGGGTCCGGGTCTTCATCGGGTCTACAATATTGGATCCAGACCCGGATTCGTTCGGGTCTTCTGGTCTTGGGTTCGGGTCCGGGTCTGGCCAAATATATACATTTATTTTATATTTATTTTATTTTATCCCCCTTCTTTATTTTTTAATCTTAAATTAAAATATTTTGTAATGTATTATAGAATATTATTAGTATAAATAAAACATATATTATTTATGTTTATTATATGCATAAATATATATTTTTATATATAATACTTACATGTTATATTGATAAGATATATTTCTAATATATATATATATATATATATATATATATATATATATATATATATATATATATATATGTATATATATATATATATATATATATATATAAAATAATAATGTACAAATTGGGTCGAGTTTTCGGGTCTGGGTCTTATATAAGATCTAGACCCTACCCGTTTAATAAATGGGTCTTCGGGTCTTCGGATCCAAAAAAATATGCTCAGACCCTATTATACGGATCGGGTCCGGGTCGAGACCCGACCCATTGATGGTTGGAGCCATGGGCGATTGAGGACAATGTGCTTTGGTTCGATTAACGGCACCGACCCTAGCAGACCTAGCAGCGAGATGATGTCACAGTTATGAAGACTGCATTAGAGAACAACCTAGAATACCCTTTCGAGAAGACCTTACCAACCAAGACTTTTGATAGTCACATAAAGGGTATGAGAGTGAGACGCATTGCAGCATGGATTTGAGTCTAAGTGGGAGATTGTTAGAGAAGTAGACTAAAATCATGCTTTATGTAATAGTTTTAGTTATGGATTTTTTATTAAAATAAAATTAGTTTTTCCTGTTTTAATAAGAATCATGTATGGACATAATGTTTGCATTATTTTATATATTGTCGATGTCTTTTATTCTGCTCAGTATGTGTTCTGGTGTGTGTAAGGACAAAATTTTCAATTGAGTCCATTTATAGTTTTGACTTATTCCTAGAACAAAACTATGTTTGTAATTGTGTCATAGGTAGACTTTATATTGACACGATCCCACACAGTCTATGACATTGAAGTTTATTGAAGACGTTGCGGCAAAAGCTTCAAAGATTTATCATGCCATTTTATGGTGCAATTTATGTCTTCAAAAAAAATTTGCATTCCGAGATCGCACAAGTATGAATGCGTATTGTTAATGGGACTGAGAATATTTTTTATAAAAGATAAGGATGTAATTTTATAAAGAAAATGTTTTTAAAATGTTTTTAATAGTGTTTGATTTGGTTTACCCTACATTTTATTCTGATAAGGATGAATTAGTGTTGGATTTAAGTTAAACTTTATTGCAGAGTTGGATTTAAATCAATCACTAATTAAGCGCGTTATTCAAACAAACTTCCACATCGTTCGAGCGAGATGACTATGTCGCGTGAACGACAGGTAGTTCTCGTTCGAGCGACAAAGAGTTTTACAGCCGACTTAAAATCATTTTTAAAGCGTGTTTCCTTCAGAATTTCGTAGGTGTGCAGTCTGGAAAACAGTTTACAAGCCAGTACGAGTTTTGCACATATTTTTCTAAGGTTTTCAAGTCTAAACACATCCTTAGAGTTTCAAAGATCTGAGTTTTCATTATCATGTCCTATTGTGATCTTTGCTTGCACCTAGAGTTGTTCAACCATATTGAACAAAGTGTTTTGTTGGGTTTTGTGGTGAAGAAACGAAGGACTTCGTGTTCAACATCATAGATGACACAAAGCCATATCGATGGACATCGAGACATACGTGGACGCCTGTGTTGTGGACGAGCATCGTGGAAGAAGGTTACTTTCTACGTGGGCACTGTGGAGGAGTGGTTGAAGATTTGAAGATGCATCAAGACCCGTGGGGATCGAGTCGTTGAGTAAGTGTGTCTTTGTACTTTGTAAGACCATATCATAGTGATTGTCTGGCTTGGGTCGTCCGAGGTTTTTCTCGTTTTGGGTTTCCTCGTACATCCGGCATTGTGAGTATTCTTTAATTTATTTTACTTGCTTTAATCACTAGATGGATGTTTAGGATTAATCAAGATAAAATTTGGTTAAGTTAAAATTAGTTCATAACTTGTTCAAAAAGAGAAATTATTTTGTCATCCTTAAAACACATTACGCATTGGAAATTGGGACTCTTAAAATTGGCATAAGAGCTATAAACAATATTTTACTGTCTTTGATCCTTTATGGTTTTCAGGATGAATTTTGGCAGTATGGATAATTTTCGTGGTCCCGTTTTTTATGGCACAAATTATGCCTATTGGAAAATGCGAATGAGAAGTGAACTTAAATCGATAGATGAGCGTGTTTGGTTAGCAATAGAGAAAGGTTGGTCACCCCTATCACGAGAGTAGGTGAGATCACTAGTTTAAAGCCCGTCGAGTCTTGGACCGAAATTAAACATAAAATTTTTCAATATAATTCTAAGGGTTTGCACGTTTTTCCTCACATGTCACACCAGAAGAGTATAATAGAATCATGACTTGTGAAACTTCAAAAGAGGCTTAGGATATTTTGGCACTTAGGCGGGCGTCGAAACTTCAAAATCTCACTACACAGTTTGAGACGATTAGGATGTTAGAGAGTGAGTCATTTGATGAGTTTTATGCTAGGTTGTCCAGTATAGTCAACTCGTCGTTTAACCTAGGAGAGAAAATTCTCGACAATCGTATCATTAAGAAAATCCTTAGGTCGTTATCGAGTAGGTTTGATGCTAAAGTGACTATTTAAATCTCCTTGGGTAAATTAGAGTCGACGAAACTTGAAGAGATTGTAGGTGACTTACAAACCTATGAAATCGCCATGATTACCTCCAAGCAAGTGCCTAAGAAAGAAAAAGGTATTTCTTTGAAAACCCGGAAGGAGGTGACTAAAGTTTCAGATGATGATTGTGTTGACTGCTGAAGGGTACAGGTTTGTGCTCTATAAGATCTATCCCGAGAAACCTAATGAGGGGGTAACCGAAAAGGAAACTCAGGATTACCAGAAATGGATCAAGGCTGATGAGATGGCACACTGTTATATTTTGGAATCTATGCCAAATGTTCTACAACATCAACATCAATCGATGGACCATGCTTATGACATGATGCTGAACCTCAAAGATATGTTTGGGGATCAGAATCTTGCTGTAAGGCAGGTTGCTATGAAAGAACTCATGAATACAAATATGACTGAAGGGACCCCAGTGAGGGAATATATTTTAAGGATGATGTTTCTTCTCAATGAGCTTGAAATCCTTGTAGTGGAAATTGATGGGGAAACCCATGTCGATATTTTTCTTTAGTCGCTGCCTGAGTCCTTTAAGCAGTTTTGCCTAAATTACAACATGAACAAACATTCTTACTCTTTGGCGGAACTACTTAAAGAACTACAAGCAGCTGAGGGTCTCATCAAGAAGTCAGTAACTGCTTTTATTACTGAGAAAGGTTCTAATTCTAAGCCTATGTGCAAGAATAAAAAGAAAAATAAGGCTCGGAAACAGGTTATGGTCCCTTAGGCAGCTCGTGGGCCTTAAGGAGGTGTGAAAAAACCTAAGGGCAAGTGTTTCCACTGTAAGCAGTCAGGACATTGGAAGAATAATTGTCCAATTTTTCGCAATAAACTGAACAAAGCAGGTAAATTCCATTTATTTATCGTTGAATCATGTTTTGTGGTTCGTACTACTCGTACCTGGTGTGTAGATATGGGAGTCACTAGTCGTGTATGCAATTCTTTGAAGGGGTTCCAGGAAATCAGGTGACTCAGTGATGGAGAGATTTATCTGACTATGGGAGATACTACGAGAGTAGCCATAGTTTCTATGGGAGACGTTCATTTAAGCTTTAATAATGATAGGAGTTTACTTTTAAAAGATTATCTCTATGCACATTCCATTAGGAGGAATTTGATTTTAGTTTACTGTTTTGCCTTTTATGGATATTCATTTTCTTTTAATAAACTCGTGGTTATTAAGAAAAATAAATTTTTTATTTATTCTGGTACATTAGTTGATAATCTTTATATTGTTAATCCTATCTCTCTCACATAACAAATTAACATTTTGCATAATTCAATTGGACCAAATTTAAAGAGAAAGGAACCCTCCTTAGTGAACCAAACGTATCTTTGGCACTTACGCCTAGGTCGTATTAATCTAACAAGGATTCGTAGACTAGTAACAAGTGGGAAATTGAGCTCTCTAGAAGTAGAGGCACTTCCAGTTTGTGAATCCTGTTTAGAAGGTAAAATGACCAAGAGTCATTTCTCGGCCAAAGGCTATAGAGCCAAATAACTATTGGAATTCGTTCATTATGATCTATGTGGACCGATGACAACCTGATCAAGAAGGGGCTTTGTGTATTTTATAACTTTCATAGATGATTACTCAAGGTATGGGTACGTTTACCTAATGCATCTTAAGTCCAAAGCCTTTGAGAAATTCAAAGTTTATAGGGTAGAAATGGAGAATCTTCAAGATAAAAGTATTGAGACACTACGATCTAATCGTGGTGGCGAGTACCTCTTAGGGGAGTTTAGGTAATATTTAGAAGATCAAGGGATCACATCCCAACTGTCTGCAGTTGGTATGCCTCAGTAACATGGTGTAGCAGAAAGGAGGAACATGACTCTTTTGGATATTATTAGGTCCATGACGAGTTATACAGATCTCCCAGATTCCTTTTGGGACATGCTTTAGAAATGACCACTTATTTACTGAACTTGGTACCTTCAAAGTCGGTATCTACTATACCCAAGGAATTATGGGTTGGGTGCAAGCCTATTATGAAACATATTCGAACCTGGGGTAGTCTAGCACATGTGCGAAAGAGAGATCGTAGTAAGTTAGAATGAAGATCAGAAGTTTATTTCTTTATAGGATATCCAAAGGAAACTAAGGGTTATTTATTCTATGATCCTAAGGATCAAAAGTTCATTATTAGCACCAATGCCCGATTCTTGGAAGAGAATTATATGATGGATCATAAACCCATAACTAAAGTTGTTATTGAAGAGTTACGAGGGAACCAACAAGATTCTTTAACACTACTAATACAGGATGAAATAACACAACGTGTTGACACTAGTACACCATCACAGGGACTACCTCATCATAGTCGAAGGGTTATACGTCAACCTGAATGGTTTATGTTATTGGGAGAGTCTTATGATAAGGTCCCTAATGAACTTGAAGGCGATCCCTGTAACTACAATGAGGCTATTCAAGATAAAGATGCAGAACTTTAGCTTAAAGCCATGAGTTCTGAAATGGAATCTATATATTCTAATCAGGTCCTGAGTCTTTTAAATACACCCGAAGGGATAAAACCCATAGGATGCAAGTGGGTCTATAAGAGGAAAAGAGGGGTGGACGGAAAGGTTGAGACCTTTAAGGCACGACTTGTTGTGAAAGAATTTACTCATAAAGAGGGCATTGATTATGAGGAAACCTTCTCACCGGTAGCTATGATGAAGTCTATCTGAATTCTCTTATCCATTGTGGCTCATTTCGATTATGAAATTTGGCAAATAGACGTCAAGACTGCATTTCTTAATGGGAATCTTGACGAGTGTATCTATATGGTGTAGTCAGACGATTTTATTTCCCAAGGCCAAGAGCTGTAAGTTTGAGAAGTCCATTTTTGGACTTAAGCAAGCATCTAGAACTTGAAACATTTGTTTTGATCAGGCAATCAAATCTTTTGGTTTTGATCAATGTCCAGATGAGTTTTGTGTGTATAAGAAATGTAACAAAAATGTAGTGGTGTTTTTAGTATTATATGTAGATGACATTCTTCTCATTAGAAATGATGTTGGAGCGTTGTCTTCAATTAGAGTGTGGTTATCCAGTCAATTCGATATGAAAGTCTTAGGAGAAGCTAGTCACATCCTTGGGATCAAGCTTATGCGTGATCGCAATAATAGGATGTTGGGTTTATCACAAGCAACTTATATCGATTCCATTTTTTCCAGATTTAGCATGAAAGATTCCAAGAAAAGGTTCCTCCCTTTTAGACATGGAATATCTCTTTCCAAGGATCATTGTCCTAAGACACCTGATGAGACAGAGAAGATGAAAGGCATCCTTTATGCTTCGACAGTTAGGAGCCTTATGTATGTTATGCTATTAACTAAACCTGATATCTGCTTTGCTATTGGCATGGTTAGTATATATCAGTCTAACACTGAGCAAGAACATCGTACTGCGATAAAGCATATACTCAAATAGCTGAAAAGAACACGAGATTATATGTTAGTTTAGCAGGCAGAGAGTTTAGTACCTATTGGGTACACTGATTCATATTTTCAGTTTGATATATATTCGAGAAATTCTACCTTTGGATATGTGTTTACCCTAGGAGATGGAGACATTAGTTGGAGGAATATCAAGGAATCTTGCATCGTTGATTCCACCATGGAAGCTGAATATGTGGCGGCCTCCGAGGCAACCAAGGAAGTAGTATGGCTTAGAAACTTCCTAATGGATCTAGGAGTTATACCTTTAGTTAAATAAACTATTACACTTTATTGTGATTATAGCGATGCGGTTGCTAACTCAAAGGAACCCAAGAGCCATAAGAGAGGTAAACACATCGAGTGTAAGTATCATCTCATTCGAGAATTTGTGCAGCGAGCTGATGTCACAGTTATAAAGATTGCATCATAGAACAACCTACAAGACCCTTTCATGAAGAGCTTACCAGCTGTAATACCCCGTATTTTTGTGGCATTTAATTATGGGAATAATTAAATTAAATTGGGATAAATTAATATAATATTAATTCAGATTTTAAAATAAATATTTACTAGCGTGACGTGAGTTAGTAATTATTGGTGAGAATTATGTTGAATATTACTTAATGGGTAAAGTAATATATGATATTGTCACGAGTGAATAATACAACAGTTATAGAAATTAAGTCGGGACGCGCATGCCAATCGTGTTGGAACTAATTGAAGGAAATAAAAAGTAAATTTATTCTAAGTCGCCTGTATGGTCATTTAGAGTGCGCCAATGTGTCTGGAAGGGCCTAGATAGTTAGAAAAGTGTACCCGGGGGTTTATTTTGGGTCTCGGGATGATTTTAGGCCTAACCGGCACCCGGGAGGGCATTTTGGTAATTTTCATTTTTAGGACGTTAATTAAAGATGAAAATTTAAGGGTTATATCTGATGGAAGTTAGAGTCCTCGAGGGTTAGAAACACCGGAGTTGCAGAGAGGTTAAGGAAGGGATAAGAGAGGAGGTTTTCAAGGGGGAGAACCATCCATCCTACACCGTTCCCACCAATTCCACCACCAACGCATAGATCGGAGGAAGAGGATCGTTCCTATACCACTCAAATTCGTCGAATCAGACCATTAATTTCTAGGAAAGTATCTAACTTGTTGTTCTTGAGTTGATAATACATCCATACTAGTGTAGGAGATAATGATTTTATGTTTTCATGAAAATAAAATGATGTTTGGGAGATTTATATTGAAATTCTGAGTAGAAACCATATTAGGACAACTCTCTTGATATATGCAGAAGATTAACTATGAAATTGATGCCCAGTAGAGGTTGAAATCTGGAACAATTATGAGGATATTGATTATGATGATAAAAATAAGGTTCTTAATGAATTAGCTTGAATTAAGCCCTTTAATTGATGGTCCTTGATGAATTTGTATTTGTTTTACGCTAGAAATCATGTATATAGGATGTTACAACTTTTGGTTTGATTATTTGGGAGTTTGGGACAAACTAATAGAGGTTTTGAGGATTTAAGTTGATGAAACCCGTAGGCAAAGAATTGCAGAAACTGGGGCAATAACTGCTCGATCAATCGACTCAAGAATATCGATCGATCAACTCAATCGATCGATTGACCCTTTTCATCGATCGATTGACTCCTCCTGGAAATTGAAACTTCTTTCCTTTTAATGTTAATCTGACCCCAATGCGTAAGGACCCTTGGACAAAATTTAAATATCATAATGGGACTTGGGAGGGTGTAGGCAAGGTCCGGGTAATACGATTTTATATGAGATTTAACCGAGGGATTACAGGGGTATAAAATGGAGTGGAAATCGTGCGTACGTTAAATTAGGTCTTGTGAGAATTAAGAATGACTTAAACCAGTAGGGTAGAGAGTGTACACCTACTGATTTTATATTTATCAAGATGATACACTTCGAGAGTCGAGAAGTACTTAAGGACTTACGGTAATTGAGAAAATAAGAGAATGAATAAATTATACGTAGGACTCGGGCTCTACGTGCCGCGTATGGTTAGAATATATTATGGGTCGTATGTGTACCTATCTGAATGGTGAAAAAATAAATATGTGTGTATGAATATTTATTATATAAATATAAGTGTGTAATCATACCCGCGCTACTTGCTATCACAGAGGTTTTCACGCCGGGTCAGTCTTATCTTGATGTGACCTTTATGGGGGATATTGACTTGTACCTTAGAAGATAGCATCCTTGGTACAGGCTATCTGAGAATGACAGTCAGACAGTCCTAAGAGACGTGAGGGTATGTGCTGACCACTTAGTGACTTGGAACTATGTTTCGCCTCCATTATGTGTATTTTGTGTTAATACAGTTCGAGAGTGGATCCGAACTAGTATTTCCCTCATTTGTATGAGAAGTACAGGGACTTGATAGCAGAGTATGCAAGCACCATAGATTTTATGTGGGGTGCCTGATTAGTATATATATTATATGAGTGATAAATAAATATATACCTTTGATGCATCTAGTGTTCTTGTAAGTAGATAAAATTGGATAATTGATATTAAACAAATTAAGTGTCTGGGAACTTAAAGCTATATTGTGATGTACATAGCCGACTTAGTAAATTCGTAAGAAAATTTATCATATATAAATTTTAGTTATGCGATCACATGAATTAGGATTGATAAGGGGAGATTGGGTTAGACTAGTTAATCGGGTTAGCTTTATCTAGATTAATTCAGTAGTACATTAGGCGTGCACACTAGTTGAGAGGCGAGAATTCTCAAGTGAGTGTCGATTCACTAACATGTATGTAATATCAACTGGTAAGCATTTTATATACTTGCTAAAGTATTTTAAAGCTATTTTACACTCGAGTTCTGAGTCGTTTCCTGTCATCTCTTCTTTCTCTTGTATATATATATGTATTACAGGTGCCCAGCAATAAGGGCATCAAACTTAAATCTTTGGACAGTTGACTTGCTGCAGGTAGTGTGGGAGTTGTAGGTCTTTGCATTTAGATGACTTCATCCTTGTCATCTCAGCTCTTCACTTAGTCATTTTAGATGGGGCATGTGTTGCCCATTTCCAGTTTTATTTAGTTCAGAGAGACTTTTTACTCTTTATTTATTTCCGTATTCAATTTTAGTTGGGATTGTTTTAATTATTACATTGTCTTTCGACTTGGGATATTTTATTTGGAACCATTAATCTAGCATGTTTATTCCAATTGGATGGTTTTGTATTCAATATTATTATCTTTGTTCATAAAACGGTTCGTGTATATTAAACTCATAATAATGGAATTTGATTTATAAAATTTAATGTTTTGACACTTAGCTTAATTAATTATTAGGTGATAAAAAGAAAATGGCTTTTCGACAGTGATGCTAAGATTGATCCAACCGGATACTTTATTTTAATTTAATAAAGGACTGATCACCCAATATTTAATTAGGCGGGGTGTCACAGGTGGTATCAGAGCATCGGGTTCTAGTGTCCTTTAGGATATGTACGGCTTATTATGCTTCCAGCTTAGCGTCTTTGATATATAGCCCTATTTTTGGGACTGTTGTATTCTTGTTTATTCGATTACGTCTTCAGCTATTTGAGATAGAATAGTAACTATGGACTAATAAATTCCTTCTCATTTCAGATGCCTCCGAAACGAGCCCTGGGGGATAAAAATGACCAACCAAAGAAGCTAACGTAGTCGAGGTTGTCGCCATAGTTGATCAGGCAGTGAATGAAACTTTAGCGATGGTGTAGCAGGCCCCACCCTAGGTTCAGGTTGTGTCGCCATTTCCATCTCAGTTTCCCACTGCATGGGAGAGAGTTAGGGACGCCTTTCAGAAGGCATATCCCCAGAGTTCTCGGGCAGTTCTGATGTTGTCATCGCGAGCCAATGGAAGAAAGACATCCAGAAGCATCTTCGCATGTATGAGTTCACAGATATTCAGAGACAGTTACTGTCTTCCTTCAAGCTAGTAGGGGCCGCCTTACAGTGGTGGGAGTCCACTACCACTTTGGAGGAGAGGGACAGTATGACGATTCAGAGTTTCTAGGTATGGTTTGACCGCAAATACTTTCCTTCTACCATGTAGACTGAGATGAGGCGAAGAATGTTAACACTCGAGTAGGAAGGTATGACTGTTGCGGAGTATCAGAAGGAGTTCACGAGACTGATTACCATAGTGCCAGATGAGGTACCTACCTAAGAGAAGAAGATTTGGATGTTCATAGATGGTTTGACCTGGAGGATTCGCCAGCACCTCTTGGGTAATCTGTCGTTGGGTACTTATACAGATGTACTCAACCCCGCCCTATTATATTTCCAGGACCACCGCTTCCATCAGCAGGGGAGAAAATGAGATGGGGAGTCCAGCCAGCAGGGCCGGATAGGAGGTAGTAGTGCCGGTGGAGTACCAGCAGCTCAGGGTCAGGTCTGTTAGGGTCAGCAGAGTTCCTATCCGGGGGACCCTGCTAAGCGATTCCGATCTGGTGACTCTAGGAAGGGACATGGGGGATATAGACAGGGCCAGCAGGGCCAGTCCGGTCAGCAGGGCCATCAAGGCCAACATCGTTACCACCAGGGCTAGCAGCAGGGCCATCAGGGTCAACAGCGGTATCAGCAGGGCCAGCAGGGCCACTGGAGGGGTGGTAACGGCCATCAGGGCCGAGGAAAACAGGGACAGAGGGAGTAAATTTCAAGGGCAAATGCTTTGGTTGTGGCAAGAATGGCCACAGACATCAGGATTTCCCAGAGGAGGATAGGGCCCCGCAGCAGTAGGGTGCCCGTCAAGAGCCGCAGAGACCGATCTTCCCAGCCACCCTCCCAGCTCCACCTCAGATACCAGCCTTACCCGCCATCCCAGCAGTCCCAGTTTAGCAGGGACAATTGCAGTATGAACGTGTTTATAACGTCCACCAGACAGCAGCACCGTAGGCGCCACCCGCAGTTGAGGGTAAGTTTCCTATCTATGGTACTATGGGGCGCATTTTATTTGACACTGGGGCATCACACTGCTTCATAGCCACTAGTTTTGCATAAGCCATGGGGTTGTTAGACATGGCAGAGAGTACAGTGACGTGTAGATGTAACACCTCGTATTTTTGTGCATTAGATATTTAATTAATTCGGGAATTCTAAATTACTTGTGTGTGGTAATTTTAATTGAATTAATTATGGCAATATATAATTAAATATTAATCGGGGAGTGAATGGTTAATATTTAGGGAAATTTATTTTCTAAGTGAATAGTAATAAATTATTTACGTCATTTTGGGTATTAATGATGGGGTATGCACTTATCTCAGTCGGGAGTCGGTATAGACTAAATTGGGTGTGAGATAAAGATTTTTATAAAGTAATTCGAATGCCAATTCTGAGTGTACGTTTGAGTCCGGATGGGCCGAGATAGTCAAAAAAGTATACCCGGGGTAGTAAACGGGTCACAGAACGTTTTTTGGCATAGCCGGGCCCACAAAGGGACATTTGGGTCACTTGGGCTTCGCCTATTAGGCAAAAAAATGGGATTTAGCCTAATTAATCAATTATAAGAAATAAGGGAATGATTGAATTGAGTTTAGAAAAAGACTAAGTGGATTAGGAAACCCTAATAGCAGTTAAAGGCAAATTTGGGGATCAAAGGAGAGCCAAAACAAATGAGTCATCTTCAACCTTGGGCATTCACAACTCCAAAATCAGACTCTACGAACCCTAAGGCAAGTGGTGAATTTGCTGTGGCATTTAAATTGTATTTCAATTCATATTCATGTGATGTGAGTAATCTAATAAATTCGCTTTGGGATTTAAAGGGTATAAACATGGGGTTTTGTAAACCATAAATCTGATTTCTAAATTGAGTAGAAATTCATGTATAATCTGAGATTTGTATATGTATCTGGTAAGATGTGTAAAACCGGATGAATTAGAAACGAAATTGAGATAAGAAATTGATGTTTAAGTGGGTTAGTGAGGAAATGGGATTTATCCCCAAATTCGTGAAACAGTAGAGAAAGTAAATTAATTGATGTTTTTAGACTTTATGGGGGTTCCTTATAAGGTTTTTAGTGCAGTTTATTGATGAGGAGTCTTGGGTTTGCTGTTAGAAGAATATAGAGTTTTTATAATTTCATCCATGGCTGAAACAGACAACTCGGAGAAGACGAAGATCTGATCGATCGATCGATCGAAGGTTGACCATCGATCGATCGATGGTCCGAAACTTTTGACAGTTCGCCCAGTTTAGATATATAAAGGGAAATTAAGTTAAATTCTCCCATACCTTATTAAATGAGAATTTAATATAGGATTTTAAAGCTAATTAATTATGAGTAAAATTAATTAGGATTTGGAGGAAAGTTTGTGTGTCACACCATGGTTAAACTTAATTGGGATTTGGAGTAAATTATGTGTGACACACTAGGGTTAAATTTTGGGAGTAATGTTTTCAAAATAATCAAATACGGATTTAGTGGACCAGTTCGGGGATATTGGTTGAGCGATACCGGGACGTAAATTTTATTTAGGTGAAAGCTAAATAATTTAGAGTCGGGAATTTAGAGTCGGGGGTTGTTTTATTTCGGGCCACGAGAGTAAGTCCGAATATATTGGTTGGGGCGAGACCAAAAGTAATTAATGTGCAAATGAATTAATAATTAGAGTTGGACCATAAACTCATAATAATTTGAATAGACTTGTGTCACGGACTTAGTACACGGTGTAGCCGGGATGTTTATATGTATATATATGCGGTGTGTAATAGTATATATATGGTGTGTACATTAATATCAGTGGTTAGATATTATTATGATATACTCTAGTGTTATAGGGGGAGGTTGCGCGTAGTGGATGAATCCCCTAGCTTGAGGAGTAGGGTGAGTATATTCCCAGGTCATAGCGTCCATTATATGGGTGAGGGGCATCTCACTTTCAGGGAAGGAATATGACCGCCTCCAATTGTATGTGTTAACCAAGTTAGTGAGCAATTCTGACTTGGGGTAACTAGGTTATGTGAATATACCTAGTGGGATAGCACTTTAGAGAATTTACATCCTGTGAGTTATTACTCGGGAGGATGCTATTATAAATTATTATTTCAGTATGTTTGTGAATGCTGTAATAGGACTATAAGTATATAATTAGGTAAATAATTATATACAGACTAATTAATACAAAGCATGAGTTGTATTATATGTATAACGGGTGTGGAAGTTATATTAATTTAATAAGGGAAATAATTACTTAAGTTAATGTTAATAATAATTTAGAAATCATAATTTTGGCATACTCGGTTAGAGTAGGGTGGGTGCAAGGAGATCAAATTAATTATCTAATCATGAGATAAATAACTAGGTAGATTAATTAAGTCGTTAGTAGTGCACATTAGAGGAGGGGTGAGGAAGTCCTCAAGAGAGTGCAGCACTAACTAAAATATGAAGAGCATGCATATTTATTTATTACTGCAAGTTAATCATTTGTTAAGTGTTTTTCAAATGTTTTGGGTACTAACCCTTGGTATAAAAAAAAACTTTTAAAAACCTTTTAGGTGTCCAGCCACAGGGATGCCAGGATTGACTCAATTTCAGGGATCCGTTGCTGCAACATATGTGGATGTTGAGGGAGTTTGATAGACGCCTCATTCTTTCATTCCTAGTATAGAGACTTTTTATCAGTTATTCGAGCATGTTGCTCACAGATTTTTATTATTTGTTAGACCTGTTGAGATTTAATTCTTGTCTTTACTTTCGTTGGATTTTTGAATCGATGATTTATTCGGTCAGTTAATTATTGTGATTGGTTGTTTCAGTTAACTGTGATTTGTTGTATTATTTTATTTTCGCCTGAGATTTTCATTTAATTTAATGAAAGATAAAACTTGGCACGAGTATATTTTTCTCACTTAGGTGGTTAGTAATTAAAAAGGCGACAGTGATGCTAAGAATGAACCAACTGAGAAACCTGTTCTAACTTAATTTAGGACTGATCACCCAGGGTTAATTAGGTGGGGTATCACAGTAGACTCACTACTGGGTAATGGGTCGTTGATTTTTTTTATATGCCGGGGAGTAGGTATAGATATTGGGAGCCTGATTTTGCTTGCAGATATGTTAGTCTTAGATATGCACGAGCATGACGCCATTATTGGCATGGATTAGCTTGCTGCTTATGGAGCCATGATAAACTGTTTCAGTAGGAGTATTATTTTTACTATCCCTGGTCAGGAGATGTTTCTAGTGGAGATGCCTCATCCTGAGCGAGGATCATCCACCCATTTATATTACATAGAGGAGGAGACCTCTAAGGAGGTAGTGATTCCCATTGATTCGATTCCCGTAGTTCACAAGTTTTCCGATGTGTTCCAGAAGATAACGGGGTTACCCCCTAGCCGAGAGATAGATTTCGTTATAGATTTGATGCCGGGCACTCAGTCGATAGCCCGTGCACCCTACCGTATGGCTCCAGTTGAGATGAGAGAGTTACGAGATCAGATTGAGAAGCTGTTGAGACAGGGCTTCATCCGTAGGAGTACCTCGCCTTGGGGTGCTCCCGTTCTGTTCGTAAAGAAGAGAGATGGGTCATTGAGGTTGTGTGTGGATTATCGAGAGTTGAACAAAGTCATGATACGGAATAAATATCCGTTGCCCCGAATCGATGACTTGTTCGACCAGTTGAGAGGAGTTGCCTTATTCTCAAGGATAGACTTGAGATCGGGATATCATCAGTTACGAATTAGGGAGCAGGATGTGTCGAAGACTCTTTCTTGATGCGATATGGATCCTACGAGTTTCGGGTTATGCCATTTGGGTTAACCAATGATCCAGCCGTGTTCATGACTTAATGAACATGGTGTTCAGAGAGTTCCTGGATCAGTTTGTCATTGTCTTCATAGATGACATTCTGATTTATTCCTAGACTGAGGAGGAGCATGCCGAGCATTTGAGGCGGGTTCTTCAGACTCTACGAGAGCATAAGTTATATGCTAAGTATGAGAAGTGCGGGTTTTGGGTACACGAGGTCCAGTTTTTGGGGCACATTATCTCAGCCAGGGGAATATCCGTATATCCAAGAAAGGTATCCGCAGTGACGGAGTGAGGGCAGCCAATGACACCGTCAGAAATTCGTAGTTTCTTGGGATTGGTAGGGTACTACAGGCGGTTCATTCGAGGATTCTCGAAGATAGCGGGTCCATTGACTAATCTGACTCATAAGGGGGTACCGTACATATGGGATGACGCTTGTCAGTTTGCTTTCGATGAGCTAAAGGATAAGTTGACTTCGGTGACAGTTCTTACTTTACCCAGGCCAGGAGTGGAGTACCTGGTGTATACTGACGCTTACCTACAGTGACTTGGTGGAGTACTTCAGCAGGAGGAGCAAGCGATATCTTATGCCTCCCGCAAGCTCAAGCCTCACGAGAGGAATTACCCCACCCACGACTTGGAGCTAGCAGCGGTCTTGTTTGCCTTACGGATATGGAGACACTACTTATTGGGGGAGAAATTTCGCCAGTTCACAAAACACAAGTCACTGCAATAGTTGTTTGTCACACCCCGCCTAATTCTGACGTCAGTCGCCACAAAAACTAAGTCGAGCGTGAACGAAATAAAATATCATTCTTAGCATGAGACATATATGAGACATAATAAAATTCAATCCACAAGATAAATATTTGAATCAATCCCAAATGATAATAATACTATAAAATCATCTCATGATAAACTCCAATTAAATCCAATCTCCAAAATCTGAATTAATTTAACATTCTGAATAAACTCCAACTGAATCCATAATGAAGTATCTGAATAAAACCCATGCAACTATGGAACCGAATGACCCACCAAAACCATGAACTGAGTCTCAATACAAATGCGAAGGAATGGAAAACTAATCTAACTACTAAGCATAACCAAAATAACTCCAACTACGCCTCTAAGACAATTTCCCAAAAATCCTGTGCAATTACTCCAGCGCTAATACCTGAAAAAGTTAGTCAACGCACGAGGTCAGAGCCCCAAGCATGATTACACATTACTCCCCTCAAATAGCGTCCGTGAACCTAGACAATAGTATTATACGCAATAAATATCATAATAGAATATTTTAATTTAAGACGAGATAGTTAATCGCGATAATAAGGATCACTACTTACTCGATAATTTTTGTTCCAAAAATCCACACCAATACTATTTTAAAATATTCACCAGCCCCAGATTGTTAATTTAATTAAATTAACCACATGTATGATTCTTATCACTTTATTATTAGGTATGGCGGTCCTCCCGCCTCGGGTGGTTCTCCCACCAAAATATATTATTATAGCGGTCCTCCCACCACGGGTGATTTCTCCGCCAAAATACACATCCCCTTGTCAAAATGACCGCTGATCCGTTTAAACTGTCGATCCCGCAATTTGACAAGGTTCCACACACGACACGACATAAAATGTCGGCTGGCCCGTTTAAACTGTTGGCCCTCGCTATTTATGCCGCCAATATATTTTAATACCCATTTTTTTTTATCTTAGGCATTAATTCTCAATTCTCAATTTCTCATTAGATTAATTTACCCCACCCTTATTAACAGTGTGGGATCCTCAAAATACCCCTTAGTCCCATACCTAAGGGTCCCCCATTTACATAAATGTCTTGCCCTATGAGTAGGAAGAATTTCTATCATTAATAATGTCCTAGTCTCATACCTAGGCTAGCGCAACAATAATAAAATACCAAAATCAGCCCGCCCCCAAAATATGAAACCCGCATGAATTTACACTAACTAGTTCCATACCTAGTACGCATCCTATAATTATGGTGAGAAATGCACTACCCAAAATTCCCACGTCCCGCGATGGCAAAATGTGATTTAATAATTCACATAATACACATGTCATAAGCACAACATAGCAATATGATCATAAAGTCCCAATTCAATTAATGACGCCGTTGTTGATTTCCAACAAAATAAATCTCGTCCCAAAATGTTAAATTAATTAACATGCAATAATATTCCAAATGACATAATCGACATCTTTTTATAGGCCACGTGATTTTATAAGTTTACGTGTCCCAAATAACCCATAAATAACCCCAAATAGAAAATCTACATGATGCCTACACTTAAAAACCATAAAAACCCAATAATCTCACCTATGCACCCAAGGGTTTCAAATATTAATTCATATTAAAAAGTTTTATAAAAACAGTCCTAAAGTTTCGTGTCCACTTTCTCTAATTAAGTTACTAAGGGTCCGTTTGGTTGGCATAATTTGCCTAGGCAAATGCCAAAAAGTTGGCAAATATGAAAATTTGCCTACATTTTGGCTGTTTGGTTGCATAATTTGCCAATGTACAACACCTCCTATACACAATCTGTGGGCAAATTTTGCTTACCTATTTGAGTGGGAAATATTTGCCCACAAATTTGCCAACTTCTTAAACAATTTTAATGTTTTAAAAAATAATTTAAAAACTGTTTTAAATAATTAAAAAACTGTTATGAATATTTAAAAATTGTTTTGTAATGTTTCAAAAACTGTTTTTAATATTATAAAAAAATGTTAAGAAAATGTTTACAATTTTTTTAAAAAACCGTATTAACAAAATATTGTAAAAAAAAACTGTTTTTAAAAAACCGTATTAACAAAATATTGTAAAAACTGTTTTTAACATTTTTAAAAACTGTTGTGAATATGTTATAAAAACAGTTTTAAAGTTTTTAAAAAAATAATTTTAAAGACTGTTTTAAATATTTAAAAAAACTGTTATAAATATTTAAAAACTTTTTTGTAATGTTTTGAAAACTGCTTTTAATATTATAAAAAATTGTTAAGAGAATGTTTTACAATTTTTTTGAAAAACCGTAATATAAAAATATTGTAAAACAGTTTTTAACATTTTTAAAAAATGTTTTTGATATATTATAAAAACTGTTTTAAAGTTTTAAAAAACATTTTTAAAACTGTTTTAAAGAGTTTAAAAAAACTGTTGTGAACGTTTAAAAACTGTTTTGTAATGTTTTGAAAACTGCTTTTAATATTATAAAAAATTGTTAAGAGAATGTTTTACAAATTTTTTGAAAAATCCTAATATAAAAATATTGTAAAACAGTTTTTAACATTTAAAAAACTGTTTTGGATATATTATAAAAATTGTTTTAAAGTTTTAAAAAACATTTTTTAAAATTGTTTTAAAGAGTCTAAAAAAACTGTTGTGAATGTTTAAAAACTGTTTTGTAATGTTTTGAAAACTGCTTTTAATATTATAAAAAATTATTAAGAGAATGTTTTACAAATTTTTTAGCATTTTTGAATATAATATAAAAACTGTAATATAAAAATATTGCAAAAACTATTTTTAACATTTTTGAGTATAATATAAAAAAAAAAATAATAAATTAATTGGATTGACTTTAATTTCGCCTAATGTTGTTTGATAGCGTCATCTGAATTTGCCTAGGTAAAATATGCCTAGGCAAATTTTGCCATGCCCACGCTTTTGTCCACTAACAACCAAACGGACCCTAATTGATTTTAATCAAAAACATATAATTAATGGTTTGGGCAACACTTAAAATGCATAATACCAAAGGAATAGAATAGAGTATTCATGCCTGTGATTAAGATGAAGAAAATCTGATAGCACGGTTCGATTCGTCTCGAAAAATTAGCAAAGAAGTGTTCTTGAACAATCTTGATTAAACCCCAATTAAGCCTCCAAAATCTTGTGATAAAAACTTGATTATGTTGAGGGTTGATGATTATGATTGAGAGGAAAATATTTTAGAAGTGTTCTCTAGAGAAAAACTTGTGAAAAAAGTGATTATGAGAAGTCCCCCCATGAATTAAAATGGTTATATACTAATTAGGACTCCTAATCCCAATCCAACTCTACAAATAAAATCACCGAACCGCCTCAAATCTGGGCATAGTCAATCGATCAGGTACGCGCCGCCTAGTTTAATACTATTTAACTGAAAAAACTATTTCCCATCAGTCACGGCCTAAATCCGTGACAAACGCCTTTTTATTTTTATTTTAAAATCCCATTATGACTCCGATTTTAATTTCGATTACAATCCGATTGAAAATCCAATTTTCAAATATAAAACTCAACATATTTAATTATTAAAAATAATTAAATCCAAAAAAAAAAATTATTTTCCTCGAACTTTTTCAAAATTAATTTAAAAATACCCATTTAAAAAATTAGGGTTGTTACATTGTTCACTCAGCGGGAGTTGAACATGCGTCAGGACGGGTGGCTGGAGTTTGTGAAAGATTACCAGTTCGAGATACAGTACCACCCGAGGAAGGCTAACGTAGTTGCTGATGCGTTGAGTCGTAGACCAGTAGGTGAGGTGGCGGAAGTGTGGAAGGCGAAATGGAAAGAGTTGGGATATCAGGATGCAATGGCCCGATCCTTTATGTCCGTCATGATAGTCACACCAGAGATTGTTATGAGGGTGATCCAGGCCCAAGCCGCCGATTCATTTTGCAAGGATCAAATTGTACGGCTTCTAGCTGAGGGCGCATAGTCCTACTCAGTGAGTTCAGATGGGAGTTTGCGATTTAATGGGAGATTAGTGGTCCCGGAGGGGGAGGACTTACGTCATGCAGTGATGACAGAGTCGCATAAATCTCGATTTGTGGTACATCCCGGAGGGGATAGGATGTAGCAGGATATGAGGCTATAGTACTGGTGGAGTGGGATGAAGAAGGACATTGCGGAGTTTGTGTCCAAGTGTGCCACCTGTTAGTTGGTAAAGGTGGACCATCAGTGACCGCCAAGGTTACTTTAGCCGCTAGAGATCTCTATATGGAAATGGGAGAGCATTTCCATGGATTTCATCACTGGGTTACCTACATCACAGCGGGGTCACGATTCTATATGGGTAGTGGTGGATCGTTTGACCAAGGTAGCGCATTTTCTGTCGGTGCGAAAAGACTACACTACGGGACAATATGTCCAGTTGTTTATTGTGGAGATAATGAGGTTATAGGGGGTACCCCTGGATATCGTGTCCGACAGAGACAAGATTTTTGTGTCACGTTTTTGGGAGATCTTTCAGGAGGCTATGGGTACCGAGCTGCGGTTGAGTACGACTTATCACCCGCAGACAGATGGGAAGACTAAGCGTACTAATAAGATGCTGGAGGATATGTTGCGCATGTGTCTCCTTAATTTTGGAGGAGGCTGGGAGCAGTACCTCCCAATGGTGGATTTCTCTTATAATAACTCCTACCAGTTTATGATTGGCATGGCCCCATTTGAGATATTGTATGACAGACCTTGTCGTTCTCCCCCGTGTTGGCTAGAGGTGGGAGCCAACAAGTTACTCGGGCCAGAGGTGATTCAGGAGACATCAACCAGGATTGAGTTGATCAGGAGTTGCATTCGGGTAGCCCAGGACAGGTAAAAAAGCTACGCCGATACAAAGCGGTTCTTCAGGGAATTTATCATGGGGGACCAAGTATTACTACGAGTGTCTCCTATGAAAGGAGTAATGAGGTTCGGGAAGAAAGGGAAATTGGCTCCGAGGTACGTAGGACCATTTCCCATTATCGAGAGGATTGGACAAGTGGCATACATACTTGGGTTATCGGAGCACTTGCACCGTATTCATGATGTGTTCCACATTTCGTTGTTGAGGCGGTATCTTCGGGATGATTTGGCCCACACTCACATTGCGATAAAGGAAATTAACTTGCAGCCTGACAGTTCTTATGAGGATAGACCAGTGGCTATCCTAGACCATAGTGAGAGGAGATTGAGGTCGAAGGGAGTCCCACTTGTACGGGTCCAGTGGGAGCATCATAATGTAGTGGAGTCCAAGGCAGATATGCGCAAAAAGTATCCAGAATTGTTTTTACCAGGTATGACTTATTTTCCAAATTTCGGGACGAAATTCCATTATTGGGGAGGAAGTATGTAATACTCCATATTTTTGTGGCATTTAATTATGGGATTAATTAAATTAAATTGGGATAAATTAATTTAATATTAATCCGAATTTTAAAATAAATATTTATTAGCGTGACGAGAGTTAGTAATTATTGGTGAGAATTATGTTGAATATTACTTAATGGGTAAAGTAATATATGAGATTGAATTTATTAAAATTGTCGCGAGTGAATAATACAACAGTTATAGAAATTAAGTTGGGACGCGCATGCTAGTCGTGTCGGGACTAATTTAAGAAAATAAAAAGTAAATTTAGTCTAAGTCACCCGTATGGTCATTTTAAGTGCGCCAATGTGTCCGTAAGGGTCGTGATAGTTAGAAAAGTGTACCCGGGGGTTTATTTTGGGTCTCGGGACGATTTTAGGCCTAACCGGCACCCGAGAGGGCATTTTGGTAATTTTCGTTTTTAGGACGTTAATTAAAGATGAAAATTTAAGGGTTATATCTAATGGAAGTTAGAGTCCTCGAGGATTAGAAACACTAGAGTTGTAGAGAGGTTAAGGAAGGGAGAAGATAGGAGGTTTCCAAGGGGGAGAACCATCCATCCTACACCGTTCCCACCAATTCCACCACCAATGTGTAGATCGGAAGAAGAGGATCGTTCCTATACCACTCAAATTTGTCGGATCAGACATTTGATTTCCAGGCAAGTATCTAAGTTGTTGTTCTTGAGTTGATAATATATCCATGCTAGTTTAGGATATAATGATTTTATGTTTTCATGAAAATAAAATGATGTTTGGGAGATTTATATTGAAATTCTGAGTAGAAACCATGTTAGGACAACTCTCTTGATATATGTAGATGATTAACTACGAAATTGATGCCCAGTAGAGGTTGAAATTTGGAAAAATTATGAGGATATTTATTATGATGATAAAAATAGGGTTCTTAATGAATTAGCTTGAATTAACCCCTTTAATTGATGCCCCTTGATGAATTTGTATTTGTTTTATGTTAGAATTCATGTATGTAGGATAGTACAACTTTTGGTTTGATTGTTTGGGAGTTTGGGACGAACTAATAGAGGTTTTGAGGATTTAAGTTGATGAAACCCGAGGCAAAGAATTGCAGAAACTGGGTCAATAACTGCTCGATCGATCGATCGACTCAAGAATGTAGATCGATCGGCTGGATAGATTGATCGACCCTTTTCATCTATCGATCTACTACTCCTGGAAATTGAAACTTCTTTCCTTTTAATGTTAATCCGACCCTAATGTGTAAGGACCCTTGGACATAATTTAAATATCATAATGGGACTTGGGAAGGACTAGTAGGTTGTAGGAAAGGTCCGGGTAATACGAATATATATGAGATTTAACCGTGGGATTACGGGGGTATAAAATGGAGTGAAAATCATGCGTACATTAAATTAGGTCTTGTGAGTATTAAGAATGACTTAGACCAGTAGGGTAGAGTGTACACCTACTGATTTTATATTTATCAAGATGATACACTTCGACAGTCGAGAAGTACTTAAGGACTTGCGGTAATTGAGAAAATAAGAGAATGAATAAATTATACGTAGGACTCGGGCGCTACGTGTCATGTATGGTTAGAATATATTATGGGTCGTGTGTGAACATATGTGAATGATTAAAATATAAATATGTGTGTATGAATACTTATTATATAAATATCAGTGTGTAATCATACCCACGCTACTTGATATCACGAAGGTTTTCGCATCGGGACAGTCTTATCTCGATGTGACATTTATGGGGGATATTGACTTATACCTTAGAACATAGCATCCTTATTATAGGCTATCTGAGAATGATAGTCAGACGGTCCTAAGATACGTGAGGGTATGTGCTGACCTTTTAGTGACTTGGAACTAAGCTTCGCCTCCATTATGTGTATTTTGCGTTAATACAGTTCGAGAGTGGATCCAAACAAGTATTTTCCTAATTTGTACGAGAAGTATAGGGACTTGATAACAGAGTATGCCTGAACCATAGATTTTATGTGGGGTGGCCTATTAGTGTATATATATATATATATATATATATATATATACACCTGTGATTCATCTACTGTGCTTGTAAGTAGATAAAATTGGATAATTGATATTAAATAAATTTAAGTGTCTGGGAACTTAAATCTATATTGTGATGTACATAGCCGACTCAGTAAATTCGTAAAAAAATTTATCATATATAAATTTTAGTTATGCGATCACATGAATTAGGATTGATAAGGGAAAATTGGGTTAGACTAGTTAACTGAGTTAGCTTTATCTAGATTAATTCAGTAGTACATTAGGCGTGCACACTAGTTGAGAGGTGAGAATTCTCAAGTGAGTGTCGAGGCACTAACATGTAGGTAATATCAACTGGTAAGCATTTTATATACTTGCTAAACTATTTTAAAGCTATTTTACACTCGGGATCTGACCCGTTTCCTGTCATCTCTTCTTTCTCTTATATATATATATATGTATTACAGGTGCCCAGCCACAGGGGCGTCAGACTTAGATCTTTGGACAGTTGACGTGATGCAGCTAGTGTGGGAGTTGCAGGTCTTTGCGTCTAGACGACTTCTTCCTTGTCACCTTAGCTCTTCACTTAGTCATTTTAGATGGGTCATGTGTCGTCGATTTCCAGTTTTATTTAGTTAAGAGAGGATTTGTACTTTTTATTTATTTCTGTATTCAGTTTTTGTTGGGATTTTTTTAATTATTACATTGTCTATCGATTTGGGATATTTTATTTGGAACAATTAATCTAGCATGTTTATTCCACTTGGATGGTTTGGTATTCAATATTATTATCTTTGTTCATAAAACGGTTCGTGTATATTAAACTCATAACAATGGAACTTGATTTATAAAATTTAATGTTTTGACACTTAGCTTAATTAATTATTAGGTGATAAAAAGAAAATGGCTTTTCGACAGTGATGTTAAGACTGATCCAACTGGATACTTTCTTTTAATTTAATATAGGACTGATCACCCGGTATTTAATTCGAGGGGGGGGGGGTATCACACCAGCCAAGCCTTTTGATAGTCATGTAGAGGGGATGGGAGTGAGATGCATTGGAGCATGGCTTTGAGTCTAAGTGCGAGATTGTTAGAGAAGTAGACTAAAATCATACTTTATGTAATAGTTTTAATTATGGATTTATTATTAAAATAAAATCAACTTTTCCTTCTTCAATGAGAATCATGTATGGATATAATGTTTGCATTATTTTATATATTGTCGATGTCTTTTATTCTGCTCAGTATGTGTTCTGGTGTGTAGAGTACGACTTACACACAGAGGATCAGATCACCAGTTCTTATAGAATATAAATTCTATCATTCGCATTCCTAGATGGAACTGAAAACACCATCAGTATGGTTGTAGCACAATATTTTAGTAGGTATATCTTGATTACGAGAAACTGTATAGTTTTAACTTATTGTTATGTGTATTGAATGTGACCGCCTTGAGGTCATTGTCTTTGTAATGATTTTATAAGACAATGTAAACCTCGTGATTATTAGGTTTACTTAAGGCTCTTAATCCAAGTATGATTGATGGACACATGCACTAGTTATTTATTTCTTTGACCTTTCGAGTGAGATTCATTATGCGAACAATAATCTTGATAGATTGGATAATGGTGATTATTGTATGGTGAAAGTCTTTTATGGATGGAATCCAAGTCTCGGTATAGAGACTGGTGATACCCCCTTGAGAAGCTTATAAGTTTTGTATGTGTCAAACCTTGTAGGTGGATTATGTTAATCTGACATTACAAATAAGTTAAGTTGGATCGCTCAGTGACTTAAAGAAGTTAATCAAATAAATTATTAGTAATTTATTTTATTAACGAGTATATGTAACCTTAACATGGGGAGAATTAAGTAATTAATATTGAGGAGCTCGAAATATAATTTTGAGTTAAGGAGTGGAGTTGCAATTATAATTATTTAGTGGTATTAATTATAATTAAGACTGAGATTAGGATCCGGGAAGGATAAGGTTTTGTCAGGCCCATTAGGAGACACATCCTTATCTCTCCTTAGGGTCACTACTGTAGCCTATATATATGCACCTAAGGCTCATTCTTTATTAACCTAGACTTCACTCTTTGATACTCAAAAGACCCAAATTCAAACTTGTGAGAAAGAGAGACATCAAAGAGGAAAGAGGAGAAAAGAAGGTGGTCATGAAGTAAGAGCCCACCCTCTACTCGTGACTGTTCATATAAGGAATACAATAGAAGATTGTGAGGTGCATCAAGCATGCATCCTTGATCAACTATCGTCACATATTCGGTTCGTGCAAACACGAGGTCAAATCAAATAGATCTCGAAAGGTAAATCCTAATTCCACCTTGTAGGATTTCATATATGTGTAATTTTTTTTGTGGTTCAATCTATACACATTTTCAATAAACCCTTGGACTTCCGCTCTAACAATTGATACATTCCATAAAATTACCTTTTTGATTTGTATACCTTTTCGACCTTAACAAAAAACATTACAAACCATTCAAAATTGGACCCTAAATCTGAAATAAAAACCCAAATATAAAAATTGCAAAACTTATAGAGAGAGAAAGTGAAAGATGAAGCTTTCATAAATGGTATCAGTGGTGATGTGCGGTCGATAAGATATAAGTACGAGGATCAATGTTTACCGGCCATAGATATCGATCCAAAGGAAGAGAACAATATATGTGAGAGAGGAATGAAAATTGCAATAGAAAAGGTGTTTGTGGCTTTGGAGGGAGGTGAGGAGACTCATAGAATGAATAGTGTGAGGGACATAATGAAAGGAGATGAGGCATCAGGGGGGGGGGAGAGAGAGAGAGAGAGAGAGAGAGAGAGATGAAGATCAGAGAATGGGTAAAAGGGCAAGAGAAAAATTGGTGTGTTATGTTAAAGAGAGAGAAATGAACTCATCTGACGTGGAAGGCTATATGATAATGCCACGTGGATACTTTAATAAGAAGAGCCATAAATGTTTGTAGAGCATTTTATAACATAGATATAGAATATAACATTTTTTTAATATATACACACTGGGTTTTATCACATGGGGTTGTTATTACAAAATGTTAATGATTTTCATCCAATGACATAAAAAAATTATACCAATAAGTAAAATGTACATTTTTTTAATCAAAGTTAAAAAAAATTAATTCAGACATTACCTAAGCCAAGTAGCAAGTTTTTGATATTGGTGTAGTCATAATACTTCAAGGAGTAATTATGTATAATTATACAATAAATAAAAAGAAAAATAAGTTTATCTATAGTAACACGAATTGTAGACATAAAAAACACAAATTGTAAACACACAGCAGTTGTTAAACAACAACATATATAAAAAAGAAGTTGGCTTCTTCTGACACACCATAAACATAAAGGAACAAACTCTAAACAAAATCCACTGTTGAGATTGATTATCTTCCCTTCTCTCCTCAAAAACCCCCGAATGCAAAACCTAGATTTTGCCCCAACAACCCAAAACACCAACAAAGATTGGTTATCCTCCCTTCACACCTGAAAAATCCACCGGTCCCATATACAAGACCTAAATATCTATTTAGTTTTGGAAAACTATTTTTTTTTTAATTTCCAATTTCCATCAGCATTTCTATTTTTTCCCATGGAAAATCTTTGAAAATTAGAAAATGTGTTCATATGGTAGAAATAAATTATAGTTTTCAAAATCTATCCTATAAAAAATTTGGGATTAAATGTAATCTGCATGGAGTTTAAACTTATAATGTAAATACAAAAACTTCAGATCCAAATGTAATTTTTAGATGGTCAAAAAGGACAAAATAACCTTAATAGATAGTTCAGGGGCCAAAGTGCAATTCTAAAAAATTTCAATGACAAGATATTTTTTTTATAAAATAAAGAGATTAAAATGAAATTTACCAAAAGGTTAAGAGTGCCGATATAAGGTATAAAAAGTTTAGGGTAAAAATGTAATTTTGGGGATTTTAGAAATTGGTGGAAAACTTGTTAAAGTACGTTTCCAATTTCCTAAAAAACTAGAGAATTTGGAAAATTATCTTTCAATATTCTCTTTCGGAAAAATTTTAAACTTCAACGCATTTTCTAATTTTTCGATTTTCTGGAGAATTTTTGGACAATTTTCCTAAAAAAAACAACCTTGTTTTTCACAACTAAACAGGGCCTAACTTTTTCCCGAATACTCTAAATTGTGTCTTCTGTCGAATGCATGGCGTTAAGAACCTCTTTTTCAATAATGATATTTCTCGTTTTAGAATTGACACTAATTTTTGTAATGTAATTTGTATAGGTGAAAATGTATTCTTTTACATCTAACAGATAATCAATTTGTGAAGAAATCCCGATATTATTGCTTTGAGAGGTGGTCTTCTTGGCAACTTCGAATTGAATCTTGCTTCGTGCAGACATTATAACTGCAGATCCAAGAAGTATTCTGGGGTGATTAGCAAGAAACAAAATATAAGTTTTTCAGGAGAGGAGAGAGAGAGATATTTGAAAGGCGAACAAAAGTATATGTATTTATATAGTAATGATTCACACATCGATTAAGAAACAAAGAAGAAACCAAGGGACACTGAAAGCATAATTTGTTTAAAGAGAATATGGGTTTTTTCCCTATTAATCTAAACATTATGTATTCAAGAGGCAGGGAGAGGAAATAACATAGGGTGGTGAAGATTGAGAGAGGGGGGAAATAATAGAGATTGTCATATGGATAGGTTTGCTGAAGAGCATATATAAATGGTGTAGTGAGGTTTATAATAGTTTTATAGATTCTATGTACTTTGGATGGCGTGCCACGAGAGAGGAGTAATCGAAAGGTGCATGCGTTTGAGCGTATATTGGATTGGCTTGTTGCACTTGCTTTTTTAACTTGAGTTACATATGATACGTGTCATTCAGTTTTAGAGGTCATTTGTTTTTTAAGCTACTGCATGGGGGATGCTTAGTGTTGATCTCTGAATGTTGAAAAGTATGTTTTTTATTTATTTAAATGAACCTCTAAATGTTTATTATTTGTTTAAAGTTATTTAGTTTTGAATGTTCATAGATATATTTGACAATTTTGCCATTACTAATATATTTTGTATTAGTGTCCTTTAAATAATAAAATAAGGGTAAAATTGGAATAAAATTTCATTAAAAAGAATTCAGCATTAAGCGTCAAGCATTTAGCATGGGACTTGCCTCTTAATGCTTAATGTTAAATTTTAATTATTTTTCAGCATTAAGAGGTAAAACAAGCGTCGAATGTTACCTCTTAAAGTTGAATGGAACTCAATTCAGCACTAAGAGGTAAAATCAAACAATCCTTAGTCATCGATTATAGAATGCTTAATGTTGAACTCTAAATGCAGAACTTAGAATGTTGAAAAGTTTATTTATTTTTTATTTGAATGAACCTTTAAATGTATGTTGTTTGTTTAGAGTTATTCGGATCAAAATGTTGAATATAATTAATTTGACCATTTTGTCATTATCAACAATTTACTAATTTGGTTTATATTAATGTACATTTATCATATAAAATAATTGTTAAACTATAATGGAATTTCAATTAAAAAATTCAGCATTAAGCGTTCAGCAAGAGATTTTCCCGTTAATGCTTAATGATGAATTTTAACTAAACAAACACTAAATATTACCTTTTAATTATGAACGAAACTCAATTCAGCACTAAAAGGTCAAAACAAACATTAAATAATACCTCTTAATGTTAAATGAAACCCAATTCATCACCAAGATGTAAAAACAAATACCCCCTTAATTAACCCTTCAATCATTTTAGAGAGTTGTTATTTGAACCATGTTTTTATTTCTATAGGCATTATTTTTATTAAAACCATATTAATTGGCTTAAATTCATTTAACCCATTTTCTTTGGTTTCGCCAGAGGATCATTTATTTTGAAATTTTTGATTAAAGTCTTTGATTTTATCAATAATTTGTGGTTTCTATGTACAAATGCTACAATCGATATGTATTCGAAAGAAATACATATCAATGATATATCGGGCTTATCTTCGATCTCGACTGAATTAACCTCAACCCTTTTAGGTGCTACCTTTGCTTTAACAACATAAGTCTTTCTATCGCTAGCTTAGTTCCTCCACCTGATAACCCTCCAAAGATCATTTTTACATCAAAATAAATCATAAATAGATTACCTTCAACTGCAGGTGGCTTAGCAGGGAGGTCAGGGCCGTCCTCGCCATTGTTATCTGACTCTTGTTTGTTCCTATTTACTTGAACTTCCTTCTTGGGCTTGACATCCTTACTTGTATTGTATCTTTTTATACATTCGTCTCGTCCTCCACTTTTTTCACATACTTTAGGAGTTTTTCTATTTTAGCAATTTTCTAATCTCGTCTATAGGGCGAAGCACTGATCTGTCGTGTGATTGTGCTCCTGGTCATGTTGAAACTCATACCACTTATTTTTGTCCCTGTTGTGAGGTGGGGACTTCAAATTTTCAATCCATCTCAGCTCCCTACCGTCCTTTATCTCATTAAGTATCTTAATATGACTTATTGATAGTGGAGTACACTTGGCGAATTTATCATCGTTAGATCTCTTTTTTCTTTCATTCTCTTTATCTCGGCCCTGGTTGGATTTCTTTTATTAGCCACTCTAAAGTCACCTCTCTTAGCCTTCATGTCCTCCTCCATGTTCATGATTCTCCCGGCTATTGCCAGTAATCATGTCATGGACTTTAGAGGATCCTCAAAGAGGTTCCATAAAAGTTTTTCGAGTTGTAAACCGTTTATTAGTATTCAAATTACATTAAAAAGAATTCATCATTAAGCATTAAGCATTTAGCACGAGACTTGTCTCTTAATGCTTAGTGTTGAATTTTAATTATTTTTAGCATTAAGAGGTAAAACAAACATCGGATATTATCTCTTAATGTTTAATGGAACTCAATTTAGCATTAAGAGGTAAAACTAAACACATCCTTGGTCACCGAATGTGGAATGCTTAATGTTGAACTCTAAATGCGAAACTCTGAATGTTGAAAAGTTTGCTTATTTTTTATATGAATGAACCTTTAAATATATATTGTTTATTTAGTGTTATTTGGATTTGAATGTTGAATATAATTAATTTGACCATTTTGTTATTATCAATGATTTACTAATTTGTTATATGTTAATGTCATTTTATCAATAAAATAAGTGTTAAACTATAATGAAATTTCATTTTAAAAAATTCAGCATTAAGCATTTAGCAAGGGATTTTCCCTTTAATGCTTAATGCTAAATTTTAACTAAACAAACACTAAATATTACCTTTTAATTATGAATGAAACTCAATTCATCACTAAAAGGTAAAAACAAACATCAGATATTACCTCTTAATATTAAATGAAATGCAATTCACCACCAAGATGTAAAAACAAATACTCCCTTAGTTCAACCTTCAATGATTTTAGAGAGTTTTTATTTGAACTATGTTTTTATTTCTATAGGCCTCATTTTTATTAGACCATATTAATTGGCTTAGATTCATTTAACCCACTTAACAATGGGTATATAGAACAAAATATAGGGATTTTTTTATTTTATGTATATAGATCTAACTTTTCCAAAATGACCCATATGGATTTCTTTGGTTTCGCGAGGGAATCATGGATTTTGAAATTATGGATTAGAGTATTTTATTTTATCAATGATTTGTGGTTTCTATGTACTAATGCTACAATGCATTTGGAAGAAATATATTTTCTTCCTTTTATCTTTTCAGTGTCCAAATTGGTAATGCTCACATCGTTCATTTAGTAGCACAAACCAACTTTAATCCATATGTAGCAGATGAATTACATAAATATTAGAGAAACCAGTATAAAAAATATTTTCAGATATAATATATATATATACACACACACACACACTAACGGAATGCCCGTACCTGAAGGCACAATGAAAATTTTCGAAAGTACGTAATTGCAAAACTGCAAAATTTTCGTTCCCCAACAAAACAAAGTGTAATTTTAAAAAATTGGCCATAATCTCCTTTGTTTATATGGCTATTCACCCTTTTTAACAAATAACAAATTGTCTAACAACATTTAAATAGTTTAAATTCATCAAACAAACTCACATATAACATGAAATATACAATATTCATTGACTGAATTAACATTGTGCCTCAAATAAACAAAGTGTCAATTTAAAAAAAAATGGACATAAACTTTTTTGTTTATTAGACTATCCACCCTCTTAACGGATAACAACCAATCCTATAATATTCAAAGATCCCAAATTCATCTAAAAAGTAGCGAGTCAATATTATATAAAACGTGCTAATTAATAACTATATAGCACAGAAAAAAATGCTTTCACAACTAAATTTGCAACACGGAAGAGCATCCTTCTAACGTTTTAAAAGAAAACTTGATGCAAAATTAAGGGACGTGGAGTTCCTCAAAAGGTTTAAGCGCTCGTTTGTTTTTTTCCTGTACCCAAAAACATATGTGAACATCTTTGGCAATTAGTTGCCACTCAATTTAGACAGCATCTAACGAAATCAAAGTCGGCACATGGTAAAGTAATTGTTAATAGAACAAAATGGAGAAAATAATGTAGTAGTCTTGAATCACAAATAAAGATTACACCATAGAAATTATTAGCCATGGATAAGATTACTTCCAAAATGAGGAAATACAACTCTATAATTGAAGATAAGCTTAAACTAATTATTTGTAGTAATTATACATTTCCAATATCTAAACAGTGGATGGGTTCAGAAATAATGAAACACCAAACAAAAATAAAGTTAAGTTGTTCATATCACTCCAAGATAGTAAAGATATGTCCAAACTCATTTTGAATCTATTTTTTTCTTATTTTTAAGGAAAAACAATTCAGCAACCATATAACTCAGATCAAACCAATAACAAATCATTGTTAAAAATTATGCTCTCGGTTCAAACAAAACATATCTATTCTGAATATAAATCAGATCTATTCAAAAATTGCATACCCGAATAAGACGAACATCGGGAAGCATATAACTCGGATCGCACAAAAAAACATATATACAAACTGAAATCAGACTTGGTAAGAAAAAACTCATAACAGGTGTTAAAACCAAATCAATAGAAATCTATACTTTGGTTTAAAAAAAATACCAGATCTGTAAGATATTAATATGTATAAAAAAATAAAATTAATTTTTATAAATAATACTCCGGACAGATCTTGCAAATAAACACCAAGAACACGGGTCAAATGTTCAATATAACACAGATAAAAAAAAATCTTAAGAACAAATCATACCAGGAACAAACAGGCCAGAACATGATAAAAAATGGGTTGCGTTTCACCCTTGTTGCGCTAACAAAAGGTTGACAGGTTGTGTAAGAAAAACGCAAATGTGTACGTCTAAAGAGTAGTGAACAACGAAATCTTGTCCAGAGCTCTGCTGGCGTCCTTGCCGGGGCCGGAACCTACTTCTCTCTCATCATACCTAAGCTCAGTTGCACATCTCCTTTACCATACCATACCCATTTTAGCTCCAACTCATGAATACCCGGATATCTAAAACGTGAATACCCAAACGTGAATACAAAATACACAAATGTGAATACAAAATACACTTCAGATTTGAAATCAAAATACACACCACCAAACACATGAATACACGGAGAGAGAGAGAGAGGTTTACCCGAAAAAGAAAAAAGCTTTTGTTTAGGCTCCAAACTTGGGGACCTTTGTAGTTGAGATTTGAGCAATGAAGTGTTCTGAACGGACCGCGTCTAGTTCTATTATGTGGGTGTAGGAGGGAGCAAGTGTGATAGAGATAAGGACGAAGAAAGAGCTGTAGAAAATATTAATGTAACATGTTGGGAAAGGCGATATGGGGAAGGGTTCGAGGTAGTGGGTGTACGAGTATGGCAGAAGGGTGGGAGCTAAGCGTTGGGTAAAGGAATTGCCTATGTTGTTGCATTTCAGTGCTTCATTGCGTGCTTAGTTGGCTTCAATCTCAAACCTTAAATATCATATCTTTTATTGAACAGTAAAAACACCATTGCTTCTTATTTTATCTATCTATCTATCTATCTATCTATCTATCTATCTATCTATCTATCTATCTATCTATCTATCTATCTATCTATCTATCTATCTATCTATCTATCTATCTCTCTCTCTCTCTCTCTCTCTCTCTCTCTCTCTCTCTCTCTCTCTCTCTCTCTCTCTCTCTCTCTCTCTCTCTATCTATCTATCTATCTATCTATCTATCTATCTATCTATCTATCTATCTATCTATCTATCTATCTATCTATCTATCTATCTATCTATCTATCTATCTATCTATCTAAATTTATTTAAACTTGGGAAATGAACTCTTGTTTCTTTGAAGAAACTAAGGGTGCACTTGATTACAAAGTTAGAAAATGAATTGAAAAGAATTTATTTCCATGGAAAACTGTTTTAGGGAAATATTTCCCACTGAAGACTATTCTAGTGGTTGTTTGATTGCTTTTATTTTCCAACTGGAAAAACCAACAAAAACTAGAATGTTTCAAAAACTACGAACTATCTGATGTGTCAATTATAAGAATAATAATAAACCCAACAAAATCAAGAAGTCTTAAAACAATTAAAATACGATCTCAATTTGACGACTCTTGCCCAAGCTTGTCAACAATCCAAGCACATGCGAACTCTTCATCAGCCAAGTCAATGAATATATAACCCAATTCTTTGTCTTGCTCGAAAACTTTCATAAGTTTCATTATATTAATTTTCTTTATATTCATGGCCTTGAGCTTGTCCAAGATAACTTTCTAATTGACGTGAGTTTGTGTTGCTTTCTTTTTCAAATGCAACAGCTTGTAAAGCAACCGCAATATTTTTTGATGAATCAGTAATAATAGATAAGGCTGCAGAAGCCACAGGTTGCCTATATTTACGTGGAACTTTTGAGTTTGGTCCTCGAAAGGTTTATTTGGACGTGATTGAAGGACTTGCCTAAGTAGTAACACTCACATCTTCCTCGTTTTCACCATCTAAGCCCATCTCAATGTTTTCACTATCGTTATTTGCATTCATCGGGGGAAAGTCATTTCTTGATATGACCCAATCCCCCGTTGCAATGTCGTCGCCAAAAATAATATCTAAATCATAGTATTAAAGACACACCTTCCCATTTAACTTCATTGCGTCAAGTTTATCCTAAATACAAAATATATAAAATTAATAAATAACCAAATTTCATTAATATATATATATATATATATATATATATATATATATATATATATATATATATATATATATATATATATATATATATATATATATATATAATTGCAAACGTCATTAAGAAAATTGGTGCTACCTCAATATACTATTCCCAAACATTAGGATCCATTGTGATCGTCTGGTGTTGGCGTCCCACCCAAAATCGCAAACCTTGAATAGCTCGCAAAGGTCTGTATAATATTTTTTCAAAGTCTTCAAACATCCTCTTACATTTTTCTCAACAACAGCTATACCACATCGAGTATATACGCACTCAACCACCTTCAAAATCTTAGTTGCAGTGAATCCATTGCCCGCTCGTTTTGTCCCGGTTAACACTTGTTCAATGATCATGTTTACCAACTGCTCATCCATCTCATCGGTCCAGGGAACTTGTCCTTTTTTTTCATTACCTGGAATTGATTGAGAAGAGGGTTCAGTAATTTCCTCAATATCAGAGTGAGGGCACGTTAGGTTGTGGGACACGAAATGGCACAAAACTTCCACTTTGACGACACACTACCATTAAACTTGTTTGACATGATACTGTGAACATTTTTAGAGCAAAATCTGATTTATCAAATTTGTCAATTAAACATACATACTTATAATTGTACATGAAAGAATTAAACTATAATGCACATTAACTGAGCTAACAATTATAAATTAAATATATATATATATAAACATAATTATTTATATAATTTTCTCTCCCTCCCAACCCTACCATGGCCTCCACCCTCAACACCTCCCTACCTAGCCCTAAGCCACCAGACTCTCCTAACCCTTAGCAAAAATCCTTTGTTGAAGTATTAAAGGGATCTTAAACTACCCATGCATTTGATATTCAACGTCTTCAAAGGTACAAAGGTGAACCACCAATAATTTCTTCCAAGACCAGATGAATATTCTAGCCTCTCCATTCAATCATGCAATCATTGGGAAGTTCTCATATGGAAAGACTTCAATGGAATTCATTCAATTTTTTTTAAAACATTTGGATTGAACTCAGACTTTGAAATAGGGCTCTTGGATCATAAATATATTCTCATCAAAGTCATTTGTGAAGAAGATTTCATTAAGTTATGGATGAAAGATTTATGGTCTGTAGGAAAGAGTCCATGCGTACATTCAAATGGTCTCCACGCTTTAAGGTTGATAAAAAAAAGTCCTATTGTGCTTGAATGGATTAGCTTCCTAGGTCTTTCGGTGCATCTTTTTGCAAAAAAAACTCTCTTCTCTATTGCTCAAGCTGTAGGCAACCCTCTTAAACTTGATAATTCAACATTGAAATGTTCCAGACCTAGTGTAGCTTGAGTATATGTGGAGATGTATCTTTTAAAGTTAGACCTTACCGAGTTTGGATTAGTTGTGGAGATTATGGGTTTTAACAACCCATTGAATATGATCCAACACCTAGTTACTGCTCAGGATGCCTAAAACTAGGGCACATAAGCGAGGATTATAAAATTGGATCAATTTCTAATAAAAAGGAGAATGATATTCCAATGGAGAAAATTAGTATTCAACCCACACATCTCCTATTAAAGTAGGAAACAATAACAATAAAGTTATTTACAAGGTGAAGGAGAAAAATATAGAATACCTATAAATAAAGCTGCAATAGAAAAAAGAAATCAAATGGCTCAACTCAGATAGAAGATGAGGGGATCCCAAAATCAAACACATTGGATCATTCTTAAATTCAATTAGAGTAGATTCAACCTTCCTCAAGGAACTACAATTATAGAAGCAACCAGAAAAGTAATATAATCAAAGAGAAGAAGCAGGCAGTATGGAGTTGGTAATAGAGATGATGTAAATCAAAGCCCTCAATTTAATTTTTAGTTAAAGTCCATGAAGGAGATGGCCATTAGTAATAGGTTTGTTATGCTAAAAATGATTAAAATAGAGGGGTTAAAATGGACAAAGGGGCAATACCAGACTCAAAAAAGGCACTAATGAATTGTGTACCTCATATTGAAGAATTAAAACTGTTTTCTTCTTTGGTGGAAGATAGAATTAAAGTCTACAAGAAAGGGAAGGTAGTTCTCAACAGTAAGTAGCATATGAAAGATTATAGCCCAGGAGCAAGAGTTACCACAACCAAGAAGAAAGTACGTAACCAAGGTACTTTTTCTTTATTTACCAGAAGATTAACAAGACTTACTTTTATTGCTATTACTCCCAATAATCAATGATAAGTCTTTTTATATGGAATACTAGAGGAGTTGGAGATAACCTTTAATGAGGAGACTGAAAATGTTGTGTAAAAATCATTAAATCTTTTTTTTGGCTATTCTTGAACCTATGATAGATGTGGACATAATGGATTATTTGAGGAACACTCCCAATTTTAATGGTTACAAAGCTAGTGCTTACAACAAGATTTGGTGCTTTTGGAGACATGGTATTAATTGCAATTCTATTTCTGATGGAGGTCAATCCTTATTTCTGATATTGGACTATATTTTAATTCCAGTAAAGATTGGTAGTGGAGTAGTGTATGCCAAGTGTACCAGAGTGGAAAGAAGAATATCATAGGAGTTTATTGAACAAAAATCTCTTGAACACTCAAATATTCCTATTTTATTTGGTGGAGATTTCAACATTGGGTGCTTAGTAGACGAAAGAGTAGGAAACAATGATATTGATGTAGGAGCTGCAAGTGATCTGGTAAAATGTATCCAAAATAGTTCCCTGTAAGATATGGGGTATAATGGTACTTTGGGATAAATCAATAAATGGTGCTATGATATTTTAAAGGCTAGACATGGGTCTTTTAAATCAGCAATGGATTAATGTCTATCCTCTAACTAAGCTTCAACACTTGAATAGGAACCGCTCTGACCGTACCCATTTTTTGTTCTTTATCCCTAAACCCTCTGATTCTATAGAAAAGGCATTTGATTTTCTCAAATTTTTGACTAAATATGAATCATTTCTAAAGTTTGTGGAAGACTCTTGGTGTTAATATGCTTCTGGAATACCATTGGAAAAGTTTTTTTTCAAGTTTAAAAGATTGAGATATGTCCTAAGCATATGGAGTAAATCAATTTTCAAAAACTTATTTTAGCATATTCGACACCCAGAAGACAACCTACTCCTAACTGAAAGAATCTTTGAAGATCATCCATGCCCTTCCAACATGTGTGAATTGTCTTAAATTCAAATTGATTTCAACTTGGCTCTAGCTAATGTGGAGAGTTTCAGAGGGAGATAGAAACACTATATTCTATCATTCTTTAGTTAATCAATAAATAAGACTCCAAAAGATTTATTCTATCAAGATGGAGGATGGTAGTGTGTTATCATCTCAGGAGAAAATTGCTAGCAATTTTGTTCCCTATATTGGTAAACTTTTTACTACAGGTAAATGTAACAACATCAATTTGACTCAGTACATTCCAAAGCTTGTAAACTGAGACATGAAGCTTCAATTGTAAAAATTCCTTAAGAATAAGAGATTTGTAAAGCTATTAAAGGTCTTAATGTAAATACTTCTGCAAGCATTGATGGATTTAATGGCCATTTATTTATTTTTTATTAGGAAATCATCAAGACTGATCTCATTCAAGTTATTCAAACATTCTTTATTGGTGGGGAAATTCTCGAAGCATGGAATACCACTTTGATCTGTCTTATTCCAACATCTATCAATTCTCAATGCTACTAAGACTATAGACATATTAGTCTATGCAATTTTTCTTGTAAAATCATTTCAAAGATCCTAAACTCTAGACTAACCAACATCCTTCCTCTTATGATATCTCCTTACCAAACTAACTTTGTGAAAAGTAGAGACATTTTTCATAACATTTTGATTTGGATAAGATGATGCAACTTTTGGATAGAAATATTGGTGGGGGTAATGTGATTATAAACTTGGATATGCACCAATCATATGATAGAGTCCCTTAGATGTTCTTAATACAAACTCTTAGAGATTTTGGCTTTGATGAGGTGGTTGTAGATATGGTCTAGAGATGTATATCTTCAACATGATTTTTCTGTAGTCTATCTTATGGACATTTTCATCCCTCTAGAGTATTAATACAAGGAAACCTTGTCTCCTAGTTTGTTTGTTCTGGCTGCTGAATCCTTAAGCAAAGGTTTGCATAGTCTGATTTCTCAAGGTACTATAAAACCTTTCTCTCACACTAGAGTTTATGATATAATAAGTTGTATCAGTTTTACAAATGACCTTATTATATTCACAAATGGATCTTAAAGAATCCTAAAGAACTTAATTGCTTTTCTTTCTTCCTATGAAACTCAATCCGATCAACTCATCAGTGTAGAAAAAAGAAAATTTTACACAAGTTCAAAAAGCAGTCCTAGACTTAATCATTCAATTACAATTATTACTAAAAATTCATGGTTCAGCTCTTATAAAGTACTTAGGTGTCCCTTTATTTAAAGGCAGATTGAAAGCTTTAATGTTTGATTCTCTAGTGCAAGGAATTGTTTCTAAAATACTGAGTTGGAAGAATAATTTTTTTCAATTGGAGGTAAAATAACTCTATTGCAATCAGTATTAAGATTAATGCCTATTTATATTCTCTCTGCTATCTCTCCTCCTAAAAATACTATGATATTGATAGATATGTTATGTTGCTCTTTTTTGTGTGGAATTAACAAAGAGAATGGGAAGAAACATCACTGGGTGAAATGGGAGGAATTATGCTTTCCAAAATCTGAAGGAGGTCTAAGAATAAGGTCTCTTGATTCTATTGTGACTACTAGCAATATAAAAATATCTTAGGAATATAGAAATGGATCCTCTATTTGGTAAGTGTTTATGAGACATAAATACCCCTATATCCAAAGGTTCTACGATTGCAAAAAAATTAGTAGAGTTTGGTATCTTTTACGTGAGCATTCTACAAAAATCAGAGGTGAATGGGCCTTAACTCAAACAAGCTCATGTATTTTCACGTTTTCATCAGTTGTGGAGATTGTGAGGAAAGTTAAGTTGAGATCCGTAACTTATAGCTTCATTTGGGACTCAAAAATCCCCCTAAACATCTCAGGTTTTGCTTGGAAAGTGATACATAATGCAATGCCTTTGGATCTTAATATTTAAATTAGTGGGAATAAAGATAGCTTCAAATGCCATTACTGCTGGAAATCAGAGGAATTTCTTTCTCACCTCTTCTATACTGGCCATATTTCCATCCTTTAGGCACCTAACATGGTGGCTATTCTCAAGCTCTGATCCTCTCCTCAAATGGTTGTGCAAAGTAGTTTTCTTCAACACCTTATCGCAAATTTGGTTAATCAGGAACAAAGCTGGATATGAAAATGCCAGGATGAACTCTACTATTATTGTTAAAAGAATTCTTCAGAAATCAAAAGATATAGAATCCACAGACAATCTTAAGCCATTTTCGTCCAATAGATGTATTGAGTCTTGTAAAAGCCCTAACATTCATTGCTAAAATATTATTTCACCAATCCGTCTTTTAATTACTTGGTCTAGACCCGATCATCATTTCTTAATGTTAAATAGAGACGGGGCGTATGATTCTCTAGGTAGAATGGGTATGGGAGCTATCTTTAGAGATTCTAGAGGAGCTTTTATATGGGTATATGCTCAATCCAGAGATAATGGAACTAATAATTTGGCAGAGGCTCTGGCTATTAAAGATAGTTTGGATCATTGCCTCCTTCATAGATTTTCAAATTTAGTAATTGAATCAGACTTTATGCTTTTAGTTAGTTGCATTAATGACAAGCTCAAAATTCCTTGGATAATTAAAGATTTAGTTATCCAAATTCAGGATTTAATCAAGGGATTGAGCATTAAAGTAACTCACTGCTACAGAGAGTAAATCTCTTGTCTAAGCATGGCCTAAAATCTCAAATATGTTCTTCTTTCTATTCAGTTCAAGACCTGCCTAAGAAAATAAAAGGAGTTGTATAGATAGTATGCATTATCCCTATTTAAGGCATGTCCATGGAGTTGTATAGATTTTCTATGTTTATTCTTATTGGCTTATAAATTCTATGGGAGAGGATTTTTCCCTCAATATTAATAAAATCCTTTTTAACTATATATATATATTTTGTGTTGAAATTAATTGTCACCACAATAATGAACTTTTGTTAGCACACGACACAGTAAATAAAGAATGTAAGAGATGCCACACGACACAGTATTTATGTGGTTTAGCAAGAATGCCTACGTCCACGATGTTGCTCTAAATATTATTTCTATATGCTCTGGAGAGTGGTCTACAAGAAATATAATGCGTGCCTCTTTCCCCAGGCCTAGGGTTTGTTATATACATATCCATTTTTGGGGAGCAGGGATGTTGGACTTCCCCACGTCCATCTTCTACTCCTTGAATATGTCCTTGCGAGATTTTAGGAGCAAACTTAGTCATAAACCGTATTCGGTTGAGATGTAAATAGCCCAGGCTCTGGGACGCTTCTGCTGGGCTACTCGTTTGGGCCCGTGATGACAAATTGTAGGTACCCACAATTGCCCCTAAAGTTATTGGGGCACAATTTGGGCTCAATAAATTTAAATGATTTGTCATAATGGCTCTCTTGTAATTTGTGTAACTTTTTTTAAGGTTAACTTGATTTTGGCGGCAGCTTGCTTCGGGTCTTATGCGATATGATTGGAAATGTTTAAAAAGTCATTTGGAGCAGTATTTCTTCGCTACCGTTTCAAGATTCTTCATATTTTCCCTCTCTCTCTAAGCTCTTGCTGTTACTCTCTTGCTCCCAGGTTTTTGTCTTTCTCTTTCAATCTCCTTCATCATCTGTGCTTGTGATCTCGCGTCATCCCAAGTCAAGCTTTCATTTCATAAGTTCCTTTTGCTTTTTCTCTGTGTTTTTTCTGTTGAGTTTTTTCCAAATTCGCAATCTAGGATTTATAAATGGCGAAGATAGGAAATAGGTCAGTGTTTGAGTTTAGGATGTTTTATAATATCCCGGACTGGGTAGAATTGAGTGTGCCTCTATCCCTAAGAATGTCAGAGAGATAGAGGACGCTTATTGGATTTACGTCCTCTTGCTGTCTTAAGGGGGCTTCACTTTCCCTCCAAACAAGCTGTTTTTACATTTCTTTGGTTATTTCAGCATCATTCCTGCACAGTGTTCACCAAATATTTGGAAGATAGTTAATGGTGTCCATAGAATAAACCAACTTTATGGCACCAACTTAGGGCTCGCTGAGATTTATTTTTATTGTTCTTTCTCTCGAACTAGTTCTGGCCTTCTTTACCTCAAGGCCAGGAGTCCTAATAGGGTATTGGTAGTAAACCTACCTGATTCCCATAAGGATTACTGGCAAGATGATTTTATTGCTAGAAATTGGCAATTCCCCCCCCCATGCTGAGGGGTCGAGATCTGGCAGATTCACAGTCCCCTTTCATGGGGAGGAGTACATAGGTAATCCTAGTCTTTGCTCTGCTCGTTTGCTTTCCTGTTAATACTTGATTTTTCTGACATTCCTCTGTTCTCTTTTCAGCGAAGACAAAGAACTTGGAACCTGCCCTTAGTGAAGTTTGAGCTGCTGAGCTGATTAAAGCCTGGAATATCAGAGAATCTTTGGCTGACGGTGAACATCCTCGGTCAGCTACTTTTCTTCTGAAGTATAAGAACATTGGGTCCAGTTTTATCGCGCGGCCTATAGACAGCATTCCTGAATTGGATATTACTGAAGAAGTTATTGCGGATCTAATCCAGTTGGACGAGGAAGAGAGCAACTCCGAAAGTGATAGCATGGGAAGTGCTGAAGGCAATCCCAGTGAGGAGAGCTTCAGTAGTGAAGGATCTTCTAGCTCGGAAGAGGTCTTTAAGGCTCAAGAGTCTTCAAGTACATCCAGCAGTTCTAGCGAGGAAATGGCTCCCTTAGGAGGAATCTAATTCCTGATGATAATGATGATGATGTGCTTCTCGCTCCGTGGTTGAAGAAGCAGAAGTCCGGTAGTGGGGATGTTATCACTGGCTCTCAGCTTGCTGCCCATGAGCAGGAGAGGAAGAGGAAGGAGGAGGAGAGGTTGAGAGAGAAGGAGAGGAAAAGAGAGGAAGATAAGAAGAAGGTTGAGGACATAATGAGAGCTGAAAGGGAGAGGAAAAAGAGGGAAGAGGATAGGAGGAGAGTGGAGGTGAGGATGAAGGCAGAGCAAGCTCTAGTGCCTGTGTCTGCTTTGCCCAAAGGGGCATCTGTTGCCCTCTCCCCTCAGCTAGCTCCCGCGTTGCTCGAAAGAGCAATCTGGTCAACTGACCACTAGAAGGTGGTGGAGACCGACCAGTTAGCTCTGCAGGCAAGTCAGAGGCTAGCCTTAGTAAGTCCTCTTTCATTTTTCCCATACTTATAATATTCTGTTCTATGTTTTTTTTATGCTCTCTTCATTTTCTTGCAGTTCGTGACTGAATTCGCCGTGCTCTACCGTACTCGTGATGATTTGGTGAGCAAGAATGCTAGTTTGGAGAAGCAAAATGCTGCTCTGAAGAAGAAGGATACTGAGCTGGAGGCCAGTTTGAAGATTTCCAGTAATGCTCAGAGGTCTTCTGATCTTGCCCTTGCTGAAGCTAATCGGGTGAGGGATATAGCAGCCAAAGATTTGAACGAGCTGCGACATTCCTATAACTTGGTTTGCATGAGCAAGCTAGCTATGGTGGAGAATAATAGGGTGCTGGTGGAGAAGGTGAAGGCGGTGGAGGAGATCTCGTACAATGCCGGGTGGTCTGATGGGTACGAAGATGCCGATGTCCAGCTAGGCTATATTAGTTGGCTGAACTTCAAGAAGGGATGGAATAAGGTTCTTCTAGCTGCTGGAGTGGACATAGACTCTCCCTTATTCGGCGAGCATGATCCAGGTCCGAAGCCCATTATGGACGATGTGTGCCTACCCCAGCTACTGAAAGTGGTGTTCCTTCGCCTCATACTGTTTTTGTTGACACTCCTTCTATTCAGGGAACAGTGATTCCTCCACCTAAGGGAGGTGCTTCTGCTGCTGCCGACAAGGGGAAATAACCAGCAACCTCTGAACAAACTGAGGTTGCCAGCTAGCCTATTTCTAGGATTCCTTTTCTATTTTATCTGTATTGTTCTTTTTTGTTATCGATGTACTTGGACCTCTTTATTTTGATGAAATGAAAACATTCAGTTGTTCTACATACTGCTTCTCCTGCTTTTTATGGCCTATAGTTGATTGATGTAGATGAATATATACCTGCTACTTCTTAACTGGGAAGGATTCTTGTCCTTGGTGCGAGTAATAAGATTCGCCAGGCCTTTGTAAGGATATGAAAGTCCCTTAGGTCGAGGAACCGGAGCTATAAGGAACAGACTGAGATCGTCCCAAAGCTAAAGGATAGACTTCAGGAAATGGAAGAGGTTGGAGCTTCTGTCCAAGAAGAAGTGAATACTCTGAGGGCTAGACTTCTTGATGCCTCTGAGATTAACCAAGTCGAAGAAGTTCTTCAATAAGAGAATGAAACTCTCAGGAGGGAGGTATCGCGACTCAGAGAGCATATGCCTAGTGTCGCGCCTCGAGTTCTAAGGGGTTCTTCCTCGTCGGTAGGTCCGCGAGCTAATGTAGGTGATGGAGGCGCAACTAGGGAAGCTGATGAGCTTCGAGCAGATATTTGTCGAGATTATGTGATAGTTGTTGGGCTTCAAAGAGATGTCACGCTGCTGAGGCACCTATTTAAGAAAGGTCCTCGACGAGTGTGGGCTGATGGTTATGACCAGGGCTGGATAGATTCCCCGACGCGATTGGCAGAGGTTGAAGAGCTATCCTTTATCAGGGGATGGTTGAATGCTCTCAGTGAGCTGAGGCTTACCATGAACTCAGTGATCTGGTACCGCAAAGAAATCTCTCCTTTAACCCTGACGCCTAATCCTTTCAGGAGGGACGACCAATGGGTTCCTATAGATGCTATCCCCAGGCAGCTCTTGGAGTCAAACGCGAATGAAGTCGAGGAAGAATTAGTTCCTCATCTTGACGACGGCCGGAGAGCATAAGTATCTGATTATCTAGCTCAGAGGCCCAATCATCATTAGGATTTAATGTAACTTTGTAAATGTAATGAAGTAATAAAATATTTATGTTTTGGGTGATTTTGCCGACTAAACATGTGTTGTGATTTTTCCACTCCGTTATTTTATTGTTTGACTTCCATGGGCTTTTCGTAGCCGACTAGGTAGAGTCATTTTTTGTTGCTTGAGTGCCCTCCCAGTCCAGTATGCTTATGAGATACCATTTTTCCCTACTTTACCTTTTAGGTTGTGTCGTCACACTCCCTTAGGCCTAAGTGTGGCATGATGAGGACACACCTGGTGTTGGATATTCTATCCGAGCAGGTTTTTTGAACCAAACCTTGTTTGGTGACTAACCTGAGTTGGCTGGGTTGCCTAAGGGTCCCCTGTAGGGCTTTATAAATTGCCGGGAAATATGAGGAGGTTGTTCGTGTTTCATAATGAAAACCTGAGGAGGGTAATACCCTGCTTTTAAGGAGCTTGTCTCTTGGAGAAGACGTGCAAGTTATAAAGTTCCTAATAAAGAATTAACACTTCATAGAATGCCATTGCCAAACAATCTTTTATTAACCAGGAAGGTAAAAAATGAGTAGCCAATTCCAACAATGTGATAAAAGATAATAAAAAAAATTAGAAATAAATTTTTTTCAGGTTGGCAGCATTCCAAGCTCGAGGTATCTCTCTGCCCTCCAGCGTTTCTAAGTGATAGGCTCCTTGTAGGTCATCTCTTGTCACCTTAAATGGTCCTTCCTAGTTTCGACCTAGCTTGCCATCAGATGGTTTACTGCGCTGCCAAGGACTTTCCTTAGGACGTAATCTCCAACCTGGAATGCCCTTGGATTGACCTTCTTGTTATAGTGCTCCGCGAGCTGTTGTTGATAGCTCGCTAATCTTACTAGGACTAGTTCCCTGCGTTCGTTAGCCAGGTCAAGTTCAGTGAGTAATGTCGCATCGTTCTGGCCCTGGTTGACAAGGGTGGACCTCATGGTTGGTAGGCCAACTTCCAAAGGAATGATTGCTTTCATTCCATACGTTAGTGCGAACGGGGTTTCCCCAGTTGCTCACCGTGGGGTGGTGCAGTAAGCCCACAGAATATGTGGCAGCTCGCTAACCCATGCGCCCTTGGTTCGCTCTAATCATTCTTCTTCCCATAAATCACTGTTTTGTTCGAAGCTTCATCTTGGCCGTTTTTCTACGGGCAGGCTACCGAGCTGAAGTGGTGCCTGATCCCGTGGTCGCTGTAGAAGCTCTGGAAAGAACCACTTTCGAACTGCGTTCCGTTGTCAGTGATGATGGTTCTAGGAATCCCAAAGTGGGTAATTATATTTTTCCATATGAATCTTATCATATCCGTGTCTCTGATGTTCGCCAATGGTTTTGCCTCAATCCATTTGGTGAAGTAGTCTGTTGCGACCAACAGATGCTTGTGATTAACGGTAGCGATAAGAAGAGGGCCTACGATGTCCATCCCCCATTGGGCAAAAAGCCATGGGATGGTAAGTGATCTCAGGTTGCTGGCAGGTTGGTGGACCATAGGAGCATGCAATTGACATTTCTCGTACTTGCGAGCATATATTGTAGAATCTCTCTGCATGTATGGCCACCAGTAGCCTTCCTTCATTGCTCGGAAAGCTAGTGACCTCCCTCCGATATGAATTCCACAGATTCCTTCGTGAAGTTAGCGTAGAACTTGTTCGACGTCCTTCGAGTGGACACATTGAAGGTAAGGGCGGTGAAAGATATCTTATATAGTTTGCCCTCAGGAGATAAGTAAAAGCGGGCATCTTTGACTCTTATCTGATGAGCGGCCTTCTTATCGTCAGGTAGCATTCCATCCTTCAAATAGTCCCCCAGGGGGTCCATCCAACTGGGTGTTGATTCTATCTAGAGAACATGTCCCATGTTTGGCAGCTCGTTGCTCTTGTTAATGCTCGGCTGGGCGAGGAAGTCGATAGGGATCGTTCTCTTTAAGTCAAAATTAATTGCTGAGCTCAGGGCTGCCAGGGTGTTGGCATGGCTGTTCTGTCCTCTGGAAAACTGTTGGACACTGACTTCCTCAAAGCTGGACATTATCTTCTTTGCCAAGGCGAGGTAGGCTGCCATTCTTTCGTCTCTTGCGTTGAAGTCCCCACTTATCTGATAGGAGACCAATTGCGAATCTCCGAACACCTATAGCTATTTTTCCCCAACGTCTATGCCTTTTGGAACCCGGCTATCAAAGCTTCATATTCTGCCTCGTTATTGGAAGCTTCAAATCCAAGCCTAATTCCCTACTCGAGGATTATATTTTCTGGAGTAGCAAGCACAATGCCTATTCCTACCCCCTTGGAGTTGGAGGCTCCATCAACAAATAATCGCCAAACTCCTCTACTTATTGATGGTTGATCTTCCTTTTGCTTCACGTGTGGAAGTTGGTCGCAAGGTTGCTCGCCTGTGAACTCAGTGATGAAATCGACTAGGACCTGCCCCTTGATTTCATTCCTGGGTTGAAGTTGGATGTCAAATCGTCACAGCTCGACTGACCATTTAGATAGTTTTCTAGACAAATCCTCTTTTCGCAGGACGGCTTTGAGGGGGTGCGATGTATGGACGACGATAGTGTGAGCTTCAAAGTAGTGTTTCAGCTTCCTCGAAGCTATTACAAGTGCAAAGGCGAGCTTCTCCAGTGGTAGGTACCGCTGTTCGGCGTCTAACAAGGTTTTGCTAGCATAATAAACTGGGTGCTGGACTCCTGCTTTCTCGCATACCAAGGCTGAATTGATAGTGTGGCTGGAGATGGCGAGGTATAAGTACAAGGAATCATTTTCTTGGGGTATGACGAGCAAAGTTGGTGTGCTGAGATAGGCCTTGAGATCTTCCAGTGCTTTTGAGCAATCTTGATTCCACTATACTATCTTACTTCCCTTCAGGAGATGGAAGAAGGGCTTGCACTTCTCAGAGGACTTTGAAATGAAACGATTCAGAACGGCGAGCATGCCCGCGAGCTTTTGTACATCTCGTATCATACAAGGGGGCTGTACCCTGTTGATTGCATCGATCTGGTCCGGGTTGGCCTTAATGCCTCTCTCGCTAACCAAGTACCCAAGGAATTTTTCTGACTGGACACCGAAAGAGCACTTGCTCGCATTGAGCTTTATTCAGTATTTCCTGAGGATTTCGAGGTCCTTGATAGGTCCGAGAGATGGTCCTCTTTGTGCTTGATTTTGATGAGCATATCATCAATGTAAACTTCCATGGTATCTCCCATTTGATCTTTGAACATCTTGGTGACCAGTCGCTGGTAGGTCGCTCCTGTATTTTTGAGCCCAAAGGGCATAACTTTGTAGCAGTATAGCCCGACGGTGGTGATGAATGATGTTTTGTCTTGGTCTGGTGCATACAGGGGAATCTGATGATACCCTGAATATGCATCCAAAAAGCTTATTCTCTCGTGAGCTGTTGTGGCATCCACTAATTGTTCGATCTTCGGGAGAGGGAAACTATCCTTAGGGCACGCCCTATTAAGGTCAGTGAAGTTAATACAGACTCTCTATTTCCCATTGCTCTTCGAAACTACTACTGGGTTAGACAACCATTTAGGGAACTGAACTTCCCGTATGGATCCTGTATCTATCAGCTTTTTTACTTCCTTCTCTACAGCCTTGGCCTTCTCGGGCACAGTTCATCGTGCTTTCTGTATGATAGGACTAAAAGGGGGGTTAACGTGTAACTGGTGACAAACCACACTGGGATCAATCCCAGGTAGCTCGTATGGTTCCCACGCGAAAATGTCTATGTTACTTTTGAACAGTATCGTCAATTCTTTCTTTTCTTGATTTGTGAGAGAAGCTCCATTCAAGAACATCTTGTCTTTCTTGCTACCACCAGCTGTAAATTCCTCTAAGTTTTCGATGACCCGCTCAGAGGGGAGGAGCCTGGTCTCTTCCACTCCGGGTCTTCCATACTTTAACTGCTATTTTGAAGGTATCAGACCTTCCTGCTCCTCGACTTTCTTTTTGGCCTTCTCAACCTTCTTTTCTGGTTTTGGGCGGATGGCTGCTATGAAACACCTTCTTGCCATCGCTTACTGGCAGCACGATCTTTCCCAATGGAATAGTCACTTTCCCAACGAAGCCAATTAGAGGGACAGTGGCTTCCTTCAAGTCGGTAACGCTTAACTTTAATTTTCTGAACAGGTTGAGATACATCACCTCGGATGAGCTTCCCTGGTCGACGAGCAGTTTGTCGACGTCGTAATTAGCTATACTGAGGGTAATGAGAAAGGCATCATGATGTGGTGTTATTACACCCACCAGATCTTCATTTGTGAATACTATGTGTTTGTTGTAGTCGACGTCCTCTGCTCGATGATGCTTCCCTAATTGTGTCTTTGCTGGATCGATCTGAAAAGCTTGCATCACTGTGGTAAAATTTTTTACTTCCATCTGGGCTGAGTTCCCTTGGATCTGATTCATATTAGATGCCCCATGAATCACTGCAAATTCATGGCCAGCATCGTCCTCGAGCACGTTATCGGGTCTTGTGTCTCCGTTGGCAGCAACCTTCTTTGCCTTCCTCTCCACAAACTCGTTCAGGTGCCCAGTCTGGGTCAACTCTTCGAGGTGAGACTTAAGAGCCTCGCAGTTCTTAGTTTTATATCCTCCTTCTTTATGAAAAGCGCATCTCAGCGCGTTGTTTCTCTTTGAGGGATCTCCTCCCATCTTTCTGGGCCACTTAACAAACGGCTCATCCTTGATCTTTGCTAGGATTTGTAGATTGGTTCTTTGAAGCCAGTGTTCACTGCCTGAAATTCTTTTGAAACATCATTCTTGCCTCCATTCTTGGAGCCACCCTTGCCCCCATTCTTGCCTCCTTTTTTTTGGCTTTCGATCTTATCGTTTCCCTTGGCAGTGAGCTTAGCTCGACCATTCTCCCCTGCATTAAGGTGGGTGACGTCTTCAACCTTGGCATACTTCTCTATGCGAGCCATCAGGTCATCGATGGTTGTGGCCTCCTTCTTCATCAGGGATTGGTGCAGGAGGCAAGATCTGGGTAGGCCAATCTTAAAAGAGGCCACTGCTACCTGCTCCGAGCAGTCCTCGACCTCGTTGAACAACTCCCATTATCTCTCTGCGTAGTCCCGAAGGCTCTCCTGAGGCGCCTTCTTTATCGTTAGCAAAGCATCCATCCTCTTCGGATGGGAGCTACCGGTAATGAAGCAAGCTGTGAAGAGATCAACTAGGGACTCAAAACTTCGGATGGACCTATGAGTAAGCCTCTCGAACCACTTTTGGGCCACGTCATGAAAACTAGAGGGAAAAATCTGGCACATTAGTGCGTTTCTGTGGTTCCAAAAAGTCATGGCCTACCTGTACTGCCTATCGTGATCGATAGGGTCAGTCTTTCCGTCGTAGATCTTAAATCTTAGAATTGCGAATTTTTTGGGGGCTTCTTCTTCTTCTATCTCCCTTAAGAAAGGGGATTTCATATGGGTCCTGAGAGCTCATCGGGCTAGTTCTTTAGTCGACCTAGCACCCCGATGTGCTGGGTGCTGGTCCATTTTCCTTCGGACCAGATTCCGTATGTCGTCATCTCCTCGAGCTGGGCTTTTGCAACGACGAGCTGGTCACTGTTGCTCGAGCGAGCCATCATCTGACTGATGTATCTCAATTCCTTGGGATCAGCATTTAGATCTCCTTCCTCGGCTGCGAGATTTGCTCGCCTGAGGGATATGAGTGCGGTATGGGCGTCGCCTGGTTCTACGATAGAGTTCTTTCTCCATCCTTTCCAACCTCCTTTTGAGGCGAGCATTCTAAGCCTCTTGCTTGCGAGCAGACTCTCCTTGCTCTTGGAGTCTTGTTTCATAGGCATCGATCAATCTGGAGATTTATGTGGACTTCGCTGGTCCCTGGCTCTCCTCTAAGGCTTGTCACTCTGGGCGAGCCCTCTGATCTAAACGACGAACTTCAGATCTAATCCTGCGAGGGGCAGGCTGTTCTTGAATATCTCCTGCCTGAGGGGCGTTACTGCTGTGATAAGACATTCTAAATTCTTTGTTGGTGAGGGCTTTCTTTAAGGAAGACAAGCGTTTCCCACAGACGGCGCCAATTATGGTGACAATTAATTTCAACACAAAAATATGAGAAAAGCGCAATCACCAAAGTAAATAAAGAATGTAAGAGATGCCAATCACACGACACTATATTTATGTAGTTCAGCAAGAATGCCTACGTCCACGGTGTTGCTCTCAAAATTATTTCTCTATGCTCCGAAGAGTGGTCTACAAGAAATACAATGCGCGCCTCTTTCCCCAGGCCTAGGGTTTGTTATATACATATCCGTTTTTGGGGAGCGGGGATGTTGGACTTCCCCACGTCCATCTTCTACTCCTTGAATATGTCCTTGCGAGATTTTAGGAGCAGACTTAGTCATAACCGTATTCGTTTGAGATGTAAATAGCCCAGGCTCTGGGCCGCTTCTGCTGGGCTACTCGCCTGGGCCCGTGATGACAAATTGTAGGTACCCACAATTATAAAAAGCCTTAATCCACATTGGGGTTCGTTTGATATTCATTCTACATTGCAATACCCATAATATTCCTCCTAGTATTCTAACTGGCTTCGGGTGTGAAAGTGATGTGGGCATTAAGGGAGGCAACTTCAAGTACATCTTGAGTTGAGGGGTTAACTTCATCATCACTAACCACATCATTGCTACAAACATCATTTATGTCATCAATTCATATGAAGTTGTGAAGTGCACAACAAACAAATACTGTTTTTCCTTGTGTGTCAATATCTTGAAAAGGTTGATGTCTTTTATACACAAATCTTTTCTTAAGCAACCATATTTTTCTCTTGATAATGTTATGGAGTGATAAATGGAGAAAGTTGAACAACTCTTTACTATTTTCTGGTCGTTGACCCTTGATGTCTCCACGATGATAACGAGTCTTTCGATATGGTGAAAGAAAACTCGAAACTAATGGAAAATCAGCATCGACGAGATAATATTTACCAAATATTATAATGAATCGTCAGTAGATAATGAGATTTAGTTTGTTATAATTTATGAAAGATAATAAGATACAAATTATACCAATAGGAAACGTTAATTTAGGTCCTTGTCGTAACATAACACTCCTTAATAATCGATCTCCATGCATGTGTCGATCCCTACTAACCGGTAAACACGTAAGTAAACTTTATATCAAATGTACATGTTACTAAAAAAATTGCGATATGGCTTGCTTTCTTTTGCGATATTTAGGTTGCTCAAATAAATTAATATGTGTGAGAACCGTTTATCGCGCCCACCACATCCAAGAAAGAAGCTTAGTTAATAATAAAAAAAATACATAGATTAGTAAAAAAAATCAATAATAAAACCTAACCTCAAAGTAATGGTACCAGTTTTCGACATGATCCTTATCATATGGAGAATTCGCGGCAGTTGCATTGGTGATTGTGTCCCTATAGAGCATAAGGCATGTATCTAAAACTCTATGAAAGTAACGGCTGACTATTTGTCTAGAGATAAAGAAAGATAAACTTTCAACACAATTGCGCTCGGTATGACCAACTATGGTTAAAAATATAGCAACCAGTTCCTCAACCCTCATATATTGAATATCGAGTAACCTGTAAGTACGTAAAGTGACACACAACGTGTGAAATGAACCTCATATCATCCTAAGTTGTTCGTGGCAGACCCTATCTCTCATGTTGTACAACTGATGTAGTACTATAGACGTATCTTCATCCCAATTTATATAAGCTGCCCTAGTGAGATGTCGGTCACGATAACACCTAATAGTGTTATACAAAACTATTATTTGCATTACCATTGCCCAAAATGCACCCACAAGCTGGTTGTTTTTTGGTGTTCTTGTCATTTTATAATGATGCTTGAAAAAATAAAAATAAACAAATTGTTAAAAAAATGTGGCATATAATATTCGTCAAGTTATAAAGCGTAAAATGCAAGAAGCCCCTTAGACCCAACCAAACACACAAATTCTCCAAAATCGAGTTAACATATAATCTACAAATAATATTAAAATTACAACGATTTAGTTTTCTTTTGAACACACACACACGCACAAAATATAGAGTAAAACCAAGTTACTTCTATTTGGAAACTTTTACAATGAAAATAAATCTCTATATTATCAATATTGTATTCAATAGGTTTCAATTTGAAAAAAAACATTATGTTAGTTTGGGATTTAAAACCAACTATTAAAATGGAAACAAATCCTAATCGTTTAAGTAGGTTTTTATATGAAGAAACTCCCAAATGGTCTAATCTTATAACGCCACAAAACTAAGAGAGATTCAAATCAACTAAAATTGCAAGTGTGGTGTGAAACTCAAGAGAAAATATTGAATATAAAATTTAGTTTTCGAATTTATGTTTTTGAAACAGGTCTCGAATTTCGGATACATAGAGAAGGAGAGGAATTTAATATCCATATTTCCAATAAGTTGATAACAATAATAAAACCACATGATCTTTGTAAATATAAACTGAAAAAGATTTTTATAAATATAACGATATTCATAATAAATATTAGCACCTGAGATCGATGGAGAATAATTTAACAGGGGCATGATTTAGGCATTAGGCATTAGGCAATAACATCAGAAACAAAAAACTATCTCATGTATATAACATGCATTTTAAAGTCACTGAATGCCAAACTAACATGTTGGATATTAACTTGTTCAAGAATTATTGATCGATCACTACTAGGACATAAGACTTATCTCACTAATCTTTTGCAAATGAATAGGACAATATAATAAATAAAGTTGATTAAGATAAGAGAGAGAGAGAGAGAGAGAGAACTGATGGAAATAGTTGGTTTTTATAATGACGAGATAATGTGGAGTTGGAGATAACCACGAATTGAGTTGGAAATAGTGGGAAGAATTTTACTTGAAAACCAATTCTTTAGGGGGCAACGGAGAATTGTTTTCTTACTTTTCAAAGAAAAATAGGTCACGTAAGAGGTTTTTGAGGAAATTAATTACGTGGAAAACTTTTCAATCAAACATTCAAAAAGATGAAAAATAATTTTTTTTTTGTAATTTTCTATGAAAATTACGATCAATCAAACACACCTTAAAAGAATATAGTGTACAAGTTATTAATTAGGACTTTAAAAAGGAAAAAAATAAATCAATTTTGATTGAAGATGAATTTATATTCTCTACAAAAACATTTACGATTCCTATCCTTAAAATTAAGTTTAAGGATAGCTCTTAACGGGGGTCTTTAAATGGGATATAATAGTCCTGTTATACACTCATAATGTTTGAATACTAAAAAAAATATTAATGGTTTATAAAATGAAGAATTGGGTAGGATAAAAACACCTTGATGCTTTTATCCAATTAGGACCACTGCTACAATCTAGAAATACAAACCCACCTCACTACTGCATCATATAGTTTAAAAAACAAATACTAAATCGAAATCCTGCCATCAAGCTACCTGGACCTCAATAAACTCGAGAGACTGGGATTTGGTTATCTCATTTTAATGAAATAGTCATGCTTACTTGATTGAGATTGACTTGTGAAAAATATTCAAAATTTATCAATGTTAAAAATCTATACAAACACCATTTATTTAATCCATATAATGTTTTGGATTAATTACGCTTGGGCCCCTTATACTTTGGCCCTACTTACACTCCCCCCCATTCTTTCAATTTTTTCAATTTACACCATATAGTTTCACTGACAGTTTAAATTGCCCAAAAACGTGACGACCATTTTTTTTTGCGGGAGCGAGGTCACGTGCGTGGCACATGTGTTTTAAGTGGGGGTAACTTGGTCATTTCAGAAGGTATTTTACCTTTTTAAAAAAACCCTAAATTCACACACACACACACACACACACACACACACATATACTCTCTCTCTCTCTCTCTCTCTCTCTCTCTCTCTCTCTCTCTCTCTCTCTCTCTCTGCGCTTTATCTTCCTCTCTCTTCTTCCTCTCTCCCCATCTCTCTCTCTTACAAACATACCCCCTCCCCCCCAACACGTGAACATATCTGGAGCAGGGGTTGGGACAGGGGCTGGTGGGGGGAGGGGAGGGGCTGGGGTTTGAGGGGGGAAGTTACGAACATCTTTTTTTCTTTATATATATATATATATATATATATATATGCTTTTTTTTTTCTTTTTTTCTAAAAATCATATTTAAAATCATTATTTTCTAAAAATTATATATATTATATATACATTACTAAAAATAATTTTCTTATTATTGAAAATCATTTTATTTGCTTAAAATAATTTTTATTACTGGAAATAATTTTTTATAATGGAAAAACCATTTTTGTATTTATGGAAACCATTTTTTTATTTTGGTATTTCAGTGTATTTTCCAACAAATACTAGTATTTTCTATTTTTCTTCGAAAAAAATTCCTATTTTTTTTTGGTCATTTCTAGAATTTTAATTGCTTACAAATTTCCATATTTTTAAATGTATTTTTTTTATTTCACAAGTTTGCAAATTTTTTGGGTATTTTTCAATTTTTTTTAATATATATTCATTTTTTCTAAATGTATTTTCCAATACGTATTAGAATTTGAAATATGGTTATATAATTTGTTTTTTTTTATAATTTTGCATGCTAGAAATCAAATTTTATATCCTAAAAAAATTAATGTGTTTGAGAATAATTTTTTATTGGTGGGAATAATTTAATTTAGTGGGAAATAATTTTTTCATTTATTAGTTTTTAATATTTTGAAAATTTTAAATATTTTTCGTATTTTTAAAAATTTTAAATATATATTCATATCTGTAGAATTTTTTCCATATTATTTCATATTTTTGTTATTTTCTTCATTTTTAAACATTTTTTTATTATTTAAAGAGTTCTTCAAAAATAATTACGTTTGGACAAAAATGCCTTTACCTAAGGTCATGTGCCATGCACATGGCTATCGGTTTTTGCCAAAAGTTAACGAAGTTGGACGGCAGGGGCATAGTTGTAGCTGTTTTCAAAGTATATGGTGTAAATTGAAAAAAATGAAAGAATGGGGGGGTGGGTAAAATTGCCCAAAGTATAGGGGGGCCTAAGTGTAATTAACCCAGAGTTAAAAGGAGCATGAGAGCACTTGGTGGCCTCCACATTAGTACTCGGAGTATGCCTTAGGGTTTATAGTGAATGGATGAGTGTTAGGGACCTAAAGAGGTGCCTATGGGGTCGTAGGATGGGTTGTCTACAGAGCCACTCGAAGAGCGAGCTTGGATCAAGTGAAGGCCATTGAAATATTTACATCGTATTGATGTTGGAAAAGAGGATTGAGGTCGATTATGTGGTCCTAGGTGAAGGAGGTGATCGATTCATGGGGTCGAGATTAATTCCGAGGACCTACAAAGTGATGAACGATTGGGTTGAGGTCAATTTTATGGACCTAAATATATAGCGGTCAAATCTGAGAACCTAAAGATGTACGATCGATTATGCTGGTCGAGATCAATTTCGAGGACCTAAAGGTATAGTAACTAATTCTATGGGCCGAGGTCAATTCTATGGACCTTAAGTTATGACGATCAATTCTGTGGGTTGATGTCAATTTTATGGACCTATAGAGTGCTAAGGTCGATTATATGGACCTATAGATGTAGCTATCGATTTAGCGGGTCGTGGTCCACTACACCAAATCTGCCGAATTGTCAAGGTCATTGACCTTGACAATTCCTGAGGTGATAACTTTTTTTGTCACTGTCATTGACCGTGACAAGTTCGTTAGAATTATCACGGTCATGTCACGGTCCTTGACCTTGATAAGTTTTGTCACGGTTAAGGACCCTGATAAACCCGTGTCAATGTTTAAAAAAATTTCACGGTCAATGACCGTGACAATTCTGGGAAGAATTGAAAAAAAATCTGCTGGGCAGTTTGCCCACTGCCACTGCCCAGCAGTATATTTGTACCTATTATAGCAACGTTGTACCTATTCAAGCATCATATATCCAAATAAAATAGAGATAATGCAAATATGCATTCAAAATAGAGACAATATGCACAACGATATAATCCAAATATAATTCAAATGTAACAACTTAAAACAATTCAATTCAAATAATGTCACTAAATGTCTGGGGTAAGGTTAGCTCTGAGGAGGTGAGTAGGACACATGATATACGAATTAACACACCCACTAATATACATCGTGCCGCATTATTCGCGCAACCACAATGGGGAGTTCTCTTTCCCGGGTACCACATGCGTGACGAGCACCTTGGACTCGATGTCTTGAAGCGAACGTCCATGAACTATCATACCCTGGACGGTATTCGGGTCCCTCAATCCCCGCCCTATCCACTGGTCATCAAATATGTCCAGTATAAACACGCTCGGCCAACCAAGTGTCGACATCGATCGGTCGAAGGGAGCCAAATAGGGGAGTGGATCATCAAAGTCTGCACGTGACGGCGATGAAGTAGCGAGGTCCACATCCTCGTCCTCTTGTACCTCCTCCTCCACCACCTTCTCCTTTCCTTTCCCCTTACAGTTTCCGCCCAACGAACGCTTCATGAATGAGAACATATCTTGGACCGTCACCTCCAAACGGGACAACTTCGCATCATGCGAGTCCACCGTTCGAGCCAACCCGGTGTCGCTCGTCTCTAATATGATGATCCTAGATTTGGCCACCCGTGAGCTCACCCCCCTTGTCCTCCCCTTTTGATCAACGCAAAACACTTGGCTGAGTGCGTTTGTGGACAAAGATGCCTTGTCGGCATCAAACTGCTACTCATGCCCTTCCTTAAGCTTTGCCTGAAACGACAAAAAGCACATGATTAGTAAAATAAGTAAATTAAAAAATTATAACGTAACTAATAAAAAGTAAACTGTTAGATTACTTACAATCGTGACCGCGATGCTCGGAGACACCTCCTTATCCTTCCCCTTCTTCATCCAAAGAGCCACATAAGTATCGAGCCTATGTGGCCTACCCCCAGGGCCACTCCCTATCTCCTGAAATAAAATAAAGTAAAATTATTATCGGCCCCGCAAAGTAAAATAATGTAGAATAATATATTTCTATAGTTATAGAAAAATTAAATCTTACCATCATCCTATGCTCCACCTCGGCGTAAGACGTCTGGCCGGAGTAGTGTACGTCCATATTATTTACCCGATTTTCCCTCCCCGATTGGCGAGATGCTAATTGTCACTCCCCGATCTCCTTGTCAATGAACTTTTGCCATTGTGCCAATGAGATTGGCTCCTTCGGCGGGACGAATTCACCCATTCGGATAACGGACTCTCGTGTCTTCCCAAAGTACCGGGTCCGCATATTTTTCTTCCACGTCTTGTGTTGCTCCCTCAACTGCTCCAAGACGGAATCAAGTATCTTTGGATCCATACTGAATTATTCCTGTCCAACAAATACAATGTTAGTTGCGAATAAATATAAATATAAATATAAAATGAAATTGAAATCTAAATCGAAATCGAAATCGAAATCGAAATTGAAATTGAAATTGAAATTGAAATTGAAATTGAAATTGAAATTGAAATTGAAATTGAAATTGAAATTGAAATTGAAATTGAAATTGAAATTGAAATTGAAATATTCATATTCATATAAATATAAATACATTACCTGTAATGCCACCCAAATAGCTAACTCGAGCTCATATGGCACCTCCTTCCAACTATTGTACCCCGGGCCGATGATCGTCTTTACCAGCTCGAGGGATCTCGCTAATAGCCCCGACTTGTTCTCGATGGCCATCCCCAATTTGCCATATTTGGGGAGCCTAGGGGTCGAGGAGCCCTCGTCGCCTCCGCTACCACCGAGCCCATACGACATCATCATAACCAGAATCATCATCCTCGCCTTAATACCTGAAGGAGTCATTTGCTGTAAAAAATATTATTAGTACAAATCAAAGTGAATTAGAAGAAGACATGCAAATATGTACAATTACTACAAATCCGAAACATCCCCACCCCTACTGCCCACACACACGCACACTACACAAGAGTGAAAATGATAAAGTGCAAATAAATTAAAAGCATTAAAAATGGATGTTTCGGTATAAATTGGAATATTTATTACAAATTGAAAAATTATTTCAAATTCAGGTTATCATAAAAAATGGATTAATATTCGGTAGGAGCAGCCAAGTTATCCACACTACTATCTTCTTTTAACCATAGTTGTGGCTTAAGTTTCAATGATTTAAGGTCTTTTCGTGCATTTTCTCATCCTTCGAATGACTCCCCCTAAGGCAAGTGCCCATAATATGTTCAGCAAAGTTCTTCTCTACATGCATCACATCCAATACATGGCGCACCGGGTTATTCTTCCAATAAGGCAAGTCAAATAAAATTGACCTCCTAGACCATGCCTTTCTTGTCTCAGTTTCATTCCCAGTTGGGGTCTTCTTATGCTTGACATTCTTAAATTTGAGATTCTTACCTGGTCTATTAGGGCCACATTCAGAAGATTTACTTTCAATTTCTGAACCTGAAAGTTATCTCGGCGGTAGCCTATATTCAACCCCGCCCAATAAAAAATTGGAACCTTTCTCAAATCTGAAACTATGAGCTGGGGGTAAAAATCTCCTATGGCAATGGTATACATTTTTGAGCTAAAGGATAGATGAAGAGATTCAGTCTCCTCTCCACAAATAGGACATCCCAAATAACCATGTACTACACAACGGGATAATGTCCCATAAGCTGGAAAATCATGAATTACCCACATCAACATAACTTTCAGTGGAAACTCTTCTTTTTTAAAAGAGTCAAATGATTGCACACCCTCTTCCCACAACTCATTTAATTCTTCTACCAAAGGAGCCAGGTAGACGTCGATGTTATCACTTTGTGCCTTTGGCCCAGGTATCAACAAAGCCATCATCGAAAATTCAGGTCTCATACACTGTGAAGGAGGGAGGTTGAGTGGGGCTAGGATCACTGGCCATACACTCTGATTGGTGCTTAGATTTCCAAATGGATTGAAACCATCTGTTGATATATCCAAACGAATGTTGCGCTGTTCTCGAGCAAAATCAGGATACTCATAATTCATCCTCCTCCAGGATGTAGAATCAATAGGATGACGCATGATATTACCCCCTACTTCTGCCCTAGCATGCCAAGTCATTGCCTTAACTATCCATGGTACTGTGAAAAATCGCTTTAATCTAGGCCCAACGGGAAAATATTTCAACACTTTTTGAGGCACTTTTGAGCTTGTGACTTCCTTACTAGTAGATTGGACATATCTAGGTTCATTGCATACCGGACCACGATCAAGATTTTCATACTCCTTTCATACCCCCTCTCCTCCCCCAGCCCTGCTGACTCCCCCCACGCATATATACACCACACACACACACACGCGCGCACATTTACACACACATATATACACACGCACATATATATACACATATACATTAATGGAGGAGAAATAGAGAGAGAAAACATACCAAAGTTGTAGAGAGAGAGAGTGCCCAGCCGCTAGAGAGAGAGAGAAACGGAGGGAATAAAATCGGTGGGAAAAAAAGAAGAGGGAGGTTTTTTTACTGACAGAATTATCGCGGAAATGTCACGGTCATTGACCGTGATAACTTTATAGCATTGTCACGGTCATTGACCGTGACAAAAAATGCGTGTTTTTTTGTCACAGTCAATGACTGTGGCAAGGCTAGCCGCTGAAAGCGTGCCAATTTGCCCATTTTGGTGTAGTGGTAAATTCTGTAAACCTTAAATTGTGATGACCAATTCTGTAGCCCGAGGTTAATTCTTAGGACCTAAAGATGTAGCACCAATTCTGTGGGTCGAGGTCAATTCTACAGGCCTTAAGATGTAAGGACCAATTTTGTGAGCCGAGGTCAATTCTGAGGACCTAAAGATGTAGCGACCAATTATGCGGGCCGAGGTCAATTTTGCAGACCTTAAGTTGTGACAGTCAATTTTATGAGTCGAAGTCAATTTTGAGGACCTAAAGATGCAGCGACCGATTTTGTGGGCCGAGATCAATTTTGCAAACCTTAAGATGTGATGACCGATTCTGTGGTCCAAGGTCAATTTTGTGGAACTAAAGATGTAGCAACCGATTCTGTGAGTCGAGGTCAATTTTTTGGACCTTAAGATGTGCTTTATAGGGAGTTTCTTTTTGGGGAAATGTGCTGACTTGTAGTTGCGCTGGGGAAGGAGTAGATTACTTTGGTGCATGCGCACTTTGGATTCTTTTTTTCGTTGGGGAAGGTGTATAGGGTTTTCGATGCACCATTGGTTCCATTAGGGAAATGTTGATGATGAAAGTAATGAGTGTTGATCCTATTAGGGATTTATGGGAGTTTGTAATTGGTTCGATGATCCAAAAGGGATTTTTCATGGAGAAATAACGTTTGGATTTTATGGGAATTTTTTAATGAATTTTTGTGATTTTTTTGAGCAATTTTTGGATTTTTTTCGGTTTTTTTAGGGCGAAATTTTGAGGGAACTGTCGATAGGCAGGTCTGGGGAGGTGCCTACCAGCATCTGGTATGGACTCCTAGGCTTCTTGGGGAAAGGTAAAGGTCGCTGCCGATAGGCATCTAATCTGTGGCTTTAGAAATTTTCTTATGGGTCGATTAGTGACTCTTATTGGGGAGAAATGTGACATTCTATCCTTGGAGTCTTCCTTCGAGGGCCGCGGGGCTACGGGAATGCATGTGCAGGTGAGGAAGAATAGATGTATGAGTTATGGTACCTTGGAGAGAGAGTGATGAGACATATCATGGAGGATTAAGTGACATCCATTTCTGGTTCTTTCCTTTCGGGATGTTCTCGCAAATTTGTTGTTGTGACTGGAGGATCTTGGTATTGACCATGTTGGTTGCTTGATTTAGTGGATTTGTACCTGAAATAAGACTCAAAAAGGAAAACAATGCATCTTTTGTTTAATTATCTTGATTTAATGGCTTACTCTACATGCACCTTTAATTTTCTGTTGAGGTTTTTATTTTAATAAAAGTAGGAAAAATGTGTTTTTTTGAATATATATTTTGCATATTTGAGTAGAAGATGGACTTAGAGTATTTGGTTGAAAAAGAGCTTCCTTGTGAAAGGATTTACTTTGAAATGGAGAGAAAAAAGAGGTTTTTTTCAAAATAACATATCCCTAGTCTTCTTGTCGGTATAAGGGCCAACTCCAAATCACTCCTTTGGCCTTGATTACACTTTTTGCGTACTTTAGGTATTATAGGGACAGAGAAATTGGCGAGGCTTTGAATGGTTCATCTTATTGTGGGGATTTTTAGTATAAAAAGGACTTTGGGGAGTGTTTTTCTTCACCATCTTTCACATTTTCTCTTCTCTAGTCTTTCTTGTTCTTTGTAAATGGCTCTCTCGATGTCCAAGGTTTTTTCTTCCTACATCGAGAGTCTAGAGGCAATGTGAATCTATAATGTCAATTGTGATACCTTTAATTTGCATCGGGTCTCCTTATGGCGTAACCGTTCCATAGGCTGGAATCTTTTACCATTCTTTTAGGTTTGGCTTAGACGAGTTGTGCCCCACATATGAGGAGTTTTTTGCGATGCTAGGTTTCAGCCCCAGTGTAGTGAAAGCTATGACGAACTTATCCCATTCTCCCCGAGTGTCTTTAGAAAAGTTTCTTCATATCTCCCCCTCAAATGCTTGACCACTGGTTCACGGAGGAAATATCATCCTCCCAGTGGCTATGAACTTAGTGTGCTAGAGGGATTTTTCTAATGCTGGTTTTGTTGGAGCTATAGCCTTGGGCTTGACTACTAGGATTTTATTAATGATAAGTGATTTGATGACAGATCCTCAGATAGCCACGATAGTGGCGTCGATGTCATACAATTGTAGTCCTACGACGGTGGTGTTAGTGGAGACCTTGAATAGTCTGGATGCTTGGAAGGAAGGTCGATCTGACTTTCTGTGGGGGAAACCTGTCATGCCATTCATGTGTCTTTGTGAGAGATTTCTCCTAGCGGCCTCTCCTAAGTACCTTATGTTGGGTGTTCCCAATATTTTTACTAGGTCCTTCCTTAGTTTCTACCCTTTGATGGAGAACTGGGTTAAATGGTTCGTAGAGCACGGGGCCCGATGCCTTCACTGGTTTATGCCATGGTAAGGTTACTTATAGCCCATTTTATAGTTAGGGGGATACAGGTATGCAGCTAGTTGGCCTTTGCCAAACTTCCTTCTATTTTTATTAATGCCTTCTGCCCCAAGTAGGATGGTATCAGATTGTGCCTCCTCTTATAACTAATTTCTTTCTGATGAGGACTTGACTGAGCCCTTGAGGATGATATTGGGGACACTATGGTAATATCATCAGTCGTCTACCCATCCATCAAAATCCATTGGAGGGGCTTGATTTGTGTCTAGGGATTATTTGAAGTGGTTATGGAAACGGGTTGTTGGAAAGATTTTGGAGGAGGAGACTGCACAAAAATAACTTGTTTCTTTTGATACCATGGAACAAAGTGTGGTGGTTTCATCAAAGATTGTCAAGGCATAGTGTTGCATGAAGAGTATCTGGAATACTAATCAAGAGTGGGAGACTTGGGGACCTTCAGGAGTGGGCAATGATGATGAGGCAGGGTCACTTGGTGGCTGGGGGATAGGTTTTATGAAGCTGGTTATATTTATGTTTATGGGAATTTGTGAAGCTAGTTATTGGTAGGTTGTAAGTTAGGTAAGAAGGGGGAGTGGTTTGTTTGACTCCCTTTCCTGATATTACATGTAACAACTATGTTCCTTGATTTGAAATGAAATTAATTTTTGGTGTATTTAGTTGTGTATTTTGATGAATTTTGTAATTAAATTATCTATACCAATCACTAAGGCATACATAATCCTTTTATTCATGTAAATGATGAGATGGACCGCCATTCTCGAGCGAAGAAAATAATATCATTTATGAAAAATAAAGGACCCTGCCCATGTATGTCGTATGGGATGTCTGCGTACCTCTGTGGGTTTTGAAAAATTTTGAGCTTCATTTTAAAAAGGGAGTTTTAAGAGGGTCAGGTCCCACGTAGTTTTGGGTAAGGGAAATGAAGATATTTTTTAATAATAAATGGGATATAAGAATAATCGTAGTGCGCTGAGAGTTCGGATTAAGGTTAAAACTTCTTGAGATGGTCCATATTGACTGGACGCACCATTTCTTCTCTATCGAGATCTGTGAGCATAGCGGCGTCGCTTGACAAGATTTTTTTCATAACGTAGGGGTCACTCCAATTTGATTTGAATTTCCCCCAGGGGGTCCCAGATAGGTTCTACGATTTCTTTGAGGGCAAGGTCTCCTTCTTACACAATGTGATCCCTAACTTTCTTAATGAATGATCGCACGCCCTAATGATGGTACCCTCGTATATGATATAAAAATTTGAGTCTCCTTTCGTCTAAGTGTGAGAGTTCATCGTAGCGGCTATGGACTTTTCTTTTGAGCATGACACGTGGAGAAGGCACTTCTAGCTCGACGGGAAGAGCCTCCTCCATATCATATACTAGAGAATAAGGTGTAGCCCTTGTGGGCATCCTAATATAGGTGCAGTAGCCCCAGAGGGTGTGGGGGATTCGGTCATCCCAACCTCTATAGCTTTCACTCAGCTTATTGATGATGGTTTTAAGGCTCTTTTTGGAGACTTCAATAGAACCATTGGTCTGGGGTTCGGTAGGGAGAAGATTTATGTTTTTTTGTTCTTTAATCTTTGATTAATTCTATGAACTTGGCTTCAAAGTGGAGTCCATTATCTGATACCAATTCTTAGTGTACCCGTGGCAGCATATGGCCACTTTCTTCACATTAAGTACTGCGTATGACTTGGCTCAGACCAATTTTATGAAGTAGTCAATGACGATTAGGATGGACTCATGCCCTTTTAAAGTATTAGGAGTGACCTTCTCTATGTTGTCTATGCCCCAGGTAGAGAAGGGCCAGGGAGAGGTCATGTTATATAATTATCGGGGAGGGATGTGTTGCAGGTTAGAAAACTATTAGCATTTGAGGCATCTCGAGACATAGGCAATGCAGTCTTGGATAATGGTCGTCCAAATATACCATTTATAGATTATTTTATTGTCAATAATGTGACTGTTCATGTGGGGTTGCATCCCCCGCTATGGATCTTCTACAACATTCCTTCAATATCAACCCTTGATACATAATGCAAATGGGTTCCATTGAAGTTTCTCTTAAAAAAGTGCTTTGTCACAGATGATGTAGCTAATTTGTGAAGGGTTGCACGGTCTTTCTTATCTGCATCTTGGGGATACTTATCATGTTTGAGAAAGTGACAAATGTCATAGTACTAATCCTGCCATTTTATAATATTCTTTAGTGACGAGATCAATGTGGTAATAGTGAGCGGGTGTAAATTATTTATGAACCAGAAAAGGGGTCATTGTTATTCCATCAGGCATGTCCATAATGAATGCTAGGGCGTCATGTAAGCTATTCTTCGAACAAGGGAGGTAATGGAAGGTGACATCTTTAAAATGGGAGGCAAGCTATTTCAGGTGGGAGTGGAAGAGTAGGAGCTTCTCGTCTGTGACTTTCTTTTTTTTGAAGATTTATCGGACAATGAGGGTAGAGTCCCCATATACGTCTTTGTGCTTGATTCTTTTCTCGAGGGAGATCTTGAGCCCTACGCTGCATGCATCATATTCAATCATGTTATTAGTGCAAGGAAAGTTTAGATTCATTGTAATGAGGGTACGAGAGTCATCGGGAAAGATCAAGATTATCCCAATACCATACCTTTTCTTGTTGGTAGCTTTGTCGAACAACTTCTTCCATCTAAGTTCATCTTAAGAGGTGTAAAGAATGTCTTCGTTTAGGAATTTAGAGACCCAGACCTCGGTTCATTTCATAGGATAATCGATAAGGTAGTCGAAGATAACCCTCCCTTTCATGGCTTTCTGTGTGACATACACAGTGTCGAACTCAAGTACCAACATCATCCAACGGGCCATTCGACTTGATAGAGCAGGATTCTCTAATAAGTATTTTATGGGATCCATTCAGGATACTAGTCTGATTGGGGAAATAAGTATGTAGTACCATAGTTTCTATGTGACCTAGACCAAGGCGACATATGCCTTCTTCGAGGCAGTGTAATTGAATTCATACCCGACTAGCTTCCGACTAGCATAGTAGATGGATCTTTTATTATGGGACTCTTCATTGTATTGGTCTAGCAAATCCCATACTGTAGTATTAGTAACGATTAAGTATGGGGGGAGGTGAGTCCTGGCTAAGTAGGCATGAGGACTAAAGACCGGGTGAGCTATTGCTTGATTTGGTCAAAGGCTTCTTGGCATGCCTCTTTCCAAACTTTTGTGGAGTCCTTTCGAAAAATATTAAATATGGGTTCACAGATGAAGGTCAGTTGGGTGATGAGCTGACTAATGTATTACAGATTACCAAGGAATCCTCGTACTTCCTTCTCCATCTGGGGTGGTGGAAACTTAAGTATGGCTCCCAGTTTTACAAGGTCTGTTTTATTTCCTTTTTTACTGACCATGGAACCAAGGAATTTTCCTTAAGTGATGCCAAAAAGGCACTTCTGTGGGTTGAGATGAATCTGATACTGTCCCAGTCATTCGAAGAATTTTCTCAGGGCGGGGATATGACCTTCCCGAGTATTGAACTTGATGATCATGTCGTTAATATAGACCTCTACCTCTTTATGAATGAGGTCATGTGGGATGGTTGTGGCAGCCCTTTGGTAGGTATACTCGACAATTTTGATCCCAAACAACATGACGTTGCAACAGAAGGTTCCCCAGGGGGTGATGAAGGCAGTTTTTTCATGGTGGTGAGTGTGCATTTTGATCTGGTTGTAGACGAAAAATGCGTCGTCAAATTATTTAAGAGTATAGTTGGCCGTATTATCCATGATCATGCCAATGTTAGGCATCAGCTAATCATCTTTTGGGGATGTCTTATTCAGATCCTGATAGTCGGCGCACATGTGGACCTTTCCTCTCGATTTTAATAGGGGGTCGATATTTGCGAGCCGTGTAGGGAATTTGACAACCTCCACTAACTCGTTTAATAGTTCTTCAAATTGTGCCCTCTCGTGCTTGTTAAGGGTGGACCCTATCCTAATCTCTCGTGGATGGTTACTAGAATCGAGATTCATAACAACAGTCTTATCATCATTAATTTGAATGCGATTATATTATTTATTATTTTCCTTATTGAAATCAGTTAAGAATTGTTCATTTACAAAATCATCAGCATAAAAAATTTGACTAGAATAAGTGCAATCAATGTAAGGCACAAAAAGATACTCAAAATCTTTATTTATTTCATTACTAGGGAATATAGTATTGAGAACCTCATCAAAAGAGGCCTCATTTACATTAATATAAAAAAAGGAGAGATAGGAGCAAGTGTATAAGTTTCTTGAATGTGTTAAATAGCATGGTTTGGTTGGTCTTGAGAAGGCAGGATCGGGATGGTATGCCAGTTTAGGAGAGGTACTTCAGCAGTTGTGATTTTGACGGACGAGTTCGATGACGTAGCATCTGGTGGATCATGTAGAGAATCAGCCCCAGTGTCTGCAGGTCAAATAATTCCTTAGAGTCGCTTTATTGGGAGATTTCAGTGATTTCCACGGTTTCCTTGGTCAGAGGTTTCACCTCATGCTTCCACTCTTCACCCTAGGTATTGTTATCTTAGAAGAACATCTTTAGGCCCAGTTTTATCTTTTTCTCTACGAAGAATCCAAAAAAGGGGTAGCTTTTGTCCCCGAATTTATTATTTGAGATTTGAAACTCATAATACCATAGAGTAGCGATGATACCCTCTTGCCAAGAATAATCAATGCATTCTACAACCTTTATGACCTCATCAAATAGATTTTCCCACTAAGAGAGGAACAGCAGAAGTGAAGGTACCAAACATCCCTGAAGTTTCAGAGCTATGACCAACTCAGGGATTTTGCATATCTCTTCGTCACGGAGAAACATGTCGAGCATGATCTTTATGACATCATCCAGACTGGTTTCCTCTTCGAGTACCACTCACTCATCCTATTCTCATTCCCACTTTTGGTCTTCCACCAAAAGGCCACTAAATCTCTCATAGTTGATTGTCATCTCTGTGGGAAGTTTCATCCCAAACTTTTGGAGTTGACCTACTACTTAAGGCATCTCCATGCTCCCCCCGAATCGGGTGCATTCGGTAATATAAGATCGCGTGAGGAGAAATAAATCTTGATTAACAAGTCATGTGGGGTCCAGGATAAAGGACGAACAGACCTTGAGAGGGCTGGGTGAGATTATGAAGGTGCCGAATATATTGACAGGCTCAATTTAGGTGGAAGGGTCAAACCCGGGGTTATCATTCTTGGTGTTGCATTGAGTTATTTAGATCCAGTTGAACATTCGGTGCTCTATCGTCGTTATCCATGGATAATTTGCGGAGGTAGATCCCAAATTCAATTAAAGTAGTAGACGAAGCTAGGAGCTTCGGGGTGGTGATGGAAGACCGAAGCCAATAGGGAGCTAGTCCAAAGTCGGCTATGCGATCGATCTGAGAGGGAAAAACTATTTGGTTTATTTTTTTAAGGAAAAATAGAGTATTTTTGGTATTTTGAAAAAGGGGAAAGATTTGTCTTGGTATTTTTATTTTTTTTTAAAGAGGGAAAAGGAAAAAACGTCATTATGATTATTGTAATGCCCCGACCCGAATTTATGGGATACCCGTGAGTCAACCCGGTCCGAATCGAGCGCTAGGTGTGAAGTGCAATGAAACAACCTAAATAATGTTGTTGGTCGAGTTTTATTTTAATTAACATTTCACTTGTTAGCATGCGCTTCCAATTTCAGGATGAACTACGTGAGGAACCCATGTGGATCACCCCGGAGTCCAAGTAAACAGAGCTACTAACGTAAATATAAATGAAACATACTTACATGTATAATGCCCTCAAAATACGAAACCACTCCCAACCTGCCGTAAAAAGTGAGCATGTGAGCTTTTGCCCAGTGGGATTTATACAAGCAGTATAGAAACGAACGACACAAAGGAATACTCACATGCTAGAGCCACATGCATGCGAAAATATGTATATATCTACATACGTATACCTTTAAAAAATACATATTCGAATGCTTTAACTGTTTAAATTTTGAAAACCTTACTTATCCATATTAATTTTCCTTAATCTTGTAAAGACTTCCTTTATTCATACTTAGCATTTCTCACTGTATTTATCACACCCGGTTTAACAATTGAAACCTTTGCATTTTATCCAAACGCATTCCTTTACTGGAATTTAACCATTTCGTTCATTTCGATACACTTTAGTATTTTCATTGAAAATCACCATTTCAACACGCGCAATTACCGTGTTAGAAAATACTTATTTAATCTTTAGAAATATGATTACCGTGTTAAATATGAGTTTAACCATTTAATTTTCTTAACCACCCATTTACCCACTTTCTTTAACCTTTTTCCTTATCTTATGGACATTAGTAGATTTATGCATTAACTCGTCCATTTCACCATTACCGGAACATTTATTACGTTCATTCAAGTTAGGTTGTATTAACACATTTACCACCCAACCCATTTCTTGAAATGTTTCATATTTTTTTTTTATCTTTTCTTGGAATCTTCCTATACCGCATACATCCACGGGCTCCACATCGCCAGTTATGCGCACCATATGCTCTGGCCAGTGATTTAGGGATTTTCACCCAAGGGCTCTGGGCCCTTTTTGCTTTATATCAGTGTCATCCGAGTTTCTTTTAATGTGTTTTAACATTTACAAATGTCCACATTACCCAACTTATCCTTTTTACCCATCCAAAGTCAAAAATCCGAGACTTTACCGCCCCAATTTGTGTTACACTTTGAAATTTACCATTTCATGTCCTTTATATTTTAACCTTGATTTTTATTCCAAAAATCATATTCATTTAGTACCACTTTGTGTAACATCCTTTCCAACATTATAATTTCATAAAAATGTTCCACTTTAAGTAAAATTTCCATTTTACCCATTTATTTCCAAATCACCCTTTTACTCCATATTCGCAAGTGTTATTTTCCCCATAACACTATTAAATTACTCACACCAACTTCTTAAGTGTTTTTAACCCTTTAACAGCTTTAATACTTGGAGTAATCTTTTACTTGATTGGAAACACTTTTACACCTTTACTTCCTTTTAATTCCATACGTGTTAATATTTCACAATATTAGTAAGTTACACTCACTAACCAATCCATGATTACCCATTAACACTTAATGAATACTTTTATCCATGTTTCCTCAAACACACACTTCTTTACTTTTCATTCAAGAAATCCATTTGCACTAAAGACTACTTTAATAAGAAAATACCATTTCTTTTATCAACATGTGTAGTCTTTTAATTTCATTTTCATTATACCTTGTAGTCTCAATTTCACACACTTTGAAGACTAAATTTCTAACTTTTCTCATTTCTTGTTTAAACCCAACAAAATCTTCTCTAACTTGTTTATACATTTAATATCAAAATACTACAAGTTTATATTCATGAGAAGATGGATTTTAAACCTCCAAATCCTACTACATGGTTTAAACATATTTTTCACCAAATATTTACCAAGTGAACCATTAATTCCAAATATTTTATTTCATAAAATATTTTACACCAATATTTTTAGAAATGCCCATTTAATAAAATACCATCTTTCAATATTCCAAAACCTTGAATATTTACTTATCCATTAATTAAAAAAATATCATTTCCCAACAAAATCACATTATTTGCAAATATTTTATTCCATAAAATATTTTCATCAAAATTAGTAGAAAATACACCATTTTCATAAAACATCAACTTTTATTATTTCAAAACCTTGAAATAATTATCCATTCTTTATTTTTACAAAAATACTATTTTTCAACATTTTTATTCCATAAAAATGTTTAGTGTCTTCTACACAACAATTATATCATTTAACTAATTACACCCTATTCAAATAGCCTAAATACAAGACTATAATGCGAAAATAACATTCTTACACTCAAAATAAGGGTCACCCACCTCTAATGGCTCTAATGGTGGTGTTGGTGTAGGACGAGCAACCCCCACCTCCAAAGGTGGCCTCAAAGGGTTTGCTAAAAGCTCCTCCAAGAGCTCCATTTGAATTCCAAGAAAGCTCCCTCCCATATAAGACCCACTTCATTTTCTCCAAAAATCCCTCGATTACTTCTCCAAAATTCATAGGTCTTCTTTGTCCATGGTGGAAATGGGTAATTTTGGTTCAAATGTGGGGAAATACACCATAACGATGGTGGTTTATGGATGGGCTATGGTGGTGGAGTGGTGGCTTGGTGGCGGAAGACTACCATGTTTCTCTCTCTCTCTCTCCTTCTTCCATCTTCTCCCAACACAATAAACCCCAAATAACCCAAACAACCCTTAATATAAATTCCTTAATAGTCAAATACCCATTTTGCCCTTTTTGGAAGGATCTGAGCTCGACAACACCCAAAATCAATGCTCCAAATTGTGGCAGCGCACAGGGGAAATCAGATCCAAAAACTCGACTAACATCGTTCGAATGACTTCCATATGTCGCTCAAATGACTTATGTTATGTCGTTCGATATATGGATTGCACAACCTGCTACTGTAAGTCAGTAACACATCGCGAGAAGCCCTGCATCTCGCGACGTATCTCACGAACTTCATGCTGTCGTTCAAACGACAACCCATATCGTTTGAATGGCCCTATTTCTTTTTTTTTCCTCCAACTTTCCACCCATAATTCCTTCATAATTATAATTATCTCCTCTTCAATCATAATCAATATATAATTTAATTAATTTATTAGGGCGGGATATTACAATTATTTTTATTAGGTTTCTCTTGTATTATGTTTGCCTAAATTGAAAAAAATTTCGGACAGGACCCGGGCCTGGGGAAAGATCGGATATAAAATAGAAGACTAGATTTGACCAGTTTTCAGGCTCACGGAAAAATGGGCAAATAGCGCGAAAATTTATACGGTCTGATGACCCGTAATTTTGGGAGAGTTTTGCATGGTAATAGGCTAACTAATTATGAGTGACTTAAGGGAGACGCCTATATGAGGTTTATGTTTTTGTTGAGTTAGTGGAAGGATCCCCCCTTGGCATGAATTCTATCATATAATTCGTGCCTATTAGGGAAATCATTCATTGGTACGTGTCGACAAGCCATTTAATATACCTGAGTGTACGTGAATTGCCTCATGATATACCTCATGGGGATGGTACGTGCGAGAGAAAATTTGATATACTCAACGTACGTGAACGAATTCCTTGATATATACCACCCGTCGTGAGTTTGGTCAAGAGGTATGATGCAGGGGGGGAGACCATTTGATATACGTCAAAGATACGAGGTCATTGGAAGGTGAGAATCATATCTCTTAGGTTAATCGCGCCCCAGTAGGACCGTCACCCATCACGAAGTGACCCCCCGACCGGTACGGAACAAAATTTTGGTCAATATTTCCATGCTCTGGTGATGTAGTGTGAAAAATGCATGAGTTTTGATTAGTATGTTACAGAGATTTTTTTATTTGCATGCTAAGTGGAGTATTAACACTAATGAGGGAGAAAATAAAAATATCATGGAATATAAAGCTATCATGGAGCATAAAGACTATACTAAGCATTGTGATAGGGAGGTATATGAATATATACAAGTGGGTGAGATGTGTAGAGTGAGAGACTGACATGGGAATAGTGTAAGTGAAAAATCATGTGAATATATACAAGTGAAAGTATATATTAGTGAGACTAAACATCTACAAGTGGCGTGTGAGATATGCAAGTGATCATGGAGATATATACAAGTGAGAAAAGGTGACGGTATGTGCTAGTGAGAGTAAGCACGTATCATCTATAAGAGGTGTTGGAGCATGTAAGTGAAGGTGAGACTGTATACAAGTGCGAGTGTCTGAAGTGATCATGGAGAATATATATAAAAGTGGATGTAATGTGAAACTTGGTGAACATGTACATGTGAGTAAAGAGTGATACATATATGAGAAAAGAGCATTGTAGAGATAAACATGAGATAAAATATAGAAGAAGTAAGTAAAAGAATAAAGGGAAGATACAAGTGGGAGCATATGTACACATGTAGAATGGCGGGAGAGTAAATAAGTTACACCCATGTAGAAAAGAGTCTAGTAGTTACACCCACGTAGAAAAGAGTCTATTCCTTTAGAGAGTCCCTAATGGAGTTGCCACTGTGGCAATTCGGGTCGAATTCCTCCGACGCGGGCTCAGGCCTCAAAGTTGGGACAAGGGGAGGAAGAAGGTTCCCTATATCTCTCTCTTCCCTTTTTAGGCCTTGCACTCGTGGGGATTCTAGGATATAGAGGTCCTCTTTCTACCACTTATGTTGGAATATTTCCATCCAGCCTCAGATATAAAATTGATCATCGTCAATTGGGGCTGACACGAAGAGATAGAGTCCCCACCCTATTTTGCTCAAAATAGGCAAAAGAATGTCATCACCTCGAGAGAATGACATCAATTTCAAATTGATGCATGCGAAACCAAATGATTCGAAGGTCTGGGGACTAAGTTGCAAAATTGGAAGGTGTTAAGAACCCATTCCGCCCTTTCAGTCTCTCATGGGCTATGTTAATCTTCTCATTTTTCTTCGTGATGTGTGTACATGTGTATAATATAAGTAAGGAGAGAAGGAAATTATTTGACTCACGTTATGGAATTTATGGAGTGGATTCATCCGTTAGAGTCTACTCGAAAATAATGAAAAAATATGATATAAGTGTTTGTCGAATCATGAATCGCTATGGAAGAGCAAATGTGCAGGTCGGACGAGACACAAATATGCAAGAGTCCCAGACTCACAAAAATAGATTTAACATAATATGAAAGACATAAAATGAAAGGGGAGGAATTAAATCTAGGGATTGGCCCAGACGCCTATGTAGCCCAAGGGACATCATAGTCCACATAGTTCGAAAATAGTATAGGGGTGGGGTTGAATCCATAAATCAAAATGTAGGACTCCCCTTTACGTTTTTGGAGAAAAAATTATGTAAGTGTGAAAATGTCACAAAATGGAAGTCCGACTTTTAGAATCTATTAATAAAACCACTTTTTGTCTTTTTTGGGTTTTTTATGAAAATAAGTTGTGTGCAACACTACTAAAAAAAAGTGAAGATTATTTTATTGAGATTGTAAAACAAAACTAGGGAATATCACAAAATGAGAATAAAGTGAATAATAACACTTAAATAAATAAAACTAGAAAAGAGTGAGGGATGGACCTCCTTGATAGATCTTGTTGCTGAATTTAGAATGTAAGTATGTTTGATTTGAAGTTGTATGAGAGTAGTATAGTAGGATGGGGTGGGTAGCTAAGTAAAGTAAGAATTTTTGGTGTGGGAATGTTGGAAAATGGACTTTTTTTGGAAAAAATGAAGGCTCTGAATTCGAGGAGAATGTTTGTTGATTGCTAAAAGGGACCTCCTTCCAAGGGTGAGGTCATGGCCCTTTTATAGTTGAATTTTAGGTTAAGGGGTGCCTATAGGTAAGGCCCCTGTCAGGCCTATCTTCATAGGGACTCCCTTGCTAGGCAAGGAAAAGTACACCCTACCAATAGGTAGGGTATTTAGGTGCCTATAGACAGTTCTAAACAAATTTTTCGAATAAATAAGCATAAAATGAAAACCATAAGTACCAATCATGAACGGTTGGGACCATTAGAAAGGCAATTCAGAGCCCTTCAAGAATCCATTGAGCCAATCTAGGTCCAAGAGTTAACCGAAGTCAAATGGGGATCGAAAGCACCCGATGGTCTCTAAATAAACATTTTTAGAGGAAAATGGATTGTTTGTTCGATTCATGAGGGAGATTCGTGCACGATAGAGTTATTTAGAAAGGGAATTTAGTGATCTTTAAGATTTCATTAAGCTTCATTCGATTTGGAGAGTTGACCAAGGCTGAATAGGGCCTGGAAGTGCACGGTGGCCCTTCGGAGTAAAACAGATAGTTCGTGTGAACCGTGAGGACAATTCACGCACGAGACAAATTACGGGGAAAATGGGATTCAAGGCCCTTTTAGGTTTCATTTATATTACTAAAGATGGAGAATTGACTGGAGTCAATTGGAGCCTGGGAGCGCCTAGTGGACTTCAAATTAGTACTTGGAGTGAAATGGATCATTCGTGCGATTCGTGAGGTCGATTCATGAAAGAGATGGACCGTTAGAAAGGGGATCCATAGACCTTCAAGTATTTATTGGGTTTTGTTAAAGATGGAGAGTTTACGAGAGTCAAACGACGCCCGAAAGCATTCGGTGGCCTTAAGATCAGTACTTAGAGTGAAACAAAATGTTTGGGCAGACCGTGAGGCAAATTCGCAAATATAGTGGACCTTTAAAAAGAGGATTTAGAGTCCTTCAAGGATTCATTGAGGTTTTCTTAAGATGGAGAGTTGATCGGAGTCATAAAAAGTCTGGGAGTGCTCGATATCCTCTATATCGGTACGCAGAGTATGACCTAGGGTTTGTGGTGAATGAATGAGTATTAGGCAGCTAAGTAAGTGTCTAGGGGGTCCTAATATGGGATGTCTACAATAAGTATTATGAACAATATACAAATGGAATAAGAAAACTAAAATATGTAACCATAGTTTTATCTGAGTATATGTAATTAGCTTCTTGGAGGTCTAATCGGTCTAACGTATCTAGGGTACCTGGCTTCATAATAAGACTATCAAATATGAATTTGACCGGTTAGATCCCTAAGAAACGATACAAGGGTACTCACGCAAAAAAAATTAGGATTAGTGATAGAAGGATATCAAAAATAGAATTAGTATTAACAATAAGAGACTTTGATGCCTTATGTCTCAATGAATATCACATAATAAAAACCACCATTCAAAGCAACCAAACAAATAGTGAACATCAATAGAAACCGTGATAATCCAGTGGTTACCTCAGATTGACAGTTTTTTATCAGTGTCAAATTCAAAACTTAAAAATATCTATAAAATTATTACAAAATATGAGCAACGACTAAGCAAGTGCAAGATAACGAAATATATGAGTAGAATATGCACAAGTGTATATAAATACAAGGGTTATTCCAAACATACGATACAAATAGGGTTTACATACAAGGGTTAACTAAATAATAATAAAATAATATTTCTAAACTTAATATTCATTTAAATCAACAAAAGATACTTCAAATTAGGGTTTTCATCAAGAGAAGGCTGGAACTCTTTAGGGACCTTTAGTGTGTCTACTTAAGTAGTCAAATGCTTTGGTGCATGCATAACAATAGACCAATTGTTATCGCTTATGCACTTTGGGTAGAATACATTTTTCACATTTTGAAAGGCACAAATAAAATGCTCATAGACCATGCAATCTTTACTCTTCATCTTAGATAAATCCACCATGATAAGTTTTGAGTCATAATCAACTTTACAACCATTCATAGTGTCCTCCAACTTCACCCAGTCACAATAGAAGGAAATTTCGTTGAAATCCAAGTAATATAGTTTCAGGATTTATTGGACAATCCCATAATAGGTCAGCATCACCTCCTTCGGATTTTTATCACTTTTGTATCCACATAAAAAGTCAAGGAAGAAATTAAAATTCCTCTATTTTTTTAATAACTTTTTCTCTCATGTGTATGAGATGAAATAAAAACTATTGGTGCCGAATTTCTTAAACGACTGAGCACAAAAATTGGGACATTTGGTTAGGCGTGCAATCCTTGAAAAGACATCACCTCTTTTTAAAAGTTACATTTACTAATGGATTTGTATCGGGGCATGTTTTACAACACATACAAAAATAACCATGATAAAAGAGGTGTAAATTACTTCTTTTGGTACCCATTCCCTAAAATCATTCATTGTGCAATTTCTCTTTTGATTTTGGGAAATTTTGCTCTCATATAGTATTCATTAACACTTATTCATCTCAAAATCAGAACAAAAGTCATCGTATGTTAACAACAACAAGTACGAATTCCACCACATGAAATGAATACTCACATGTCAATATTATTAAACATTGTTGCCCAAACAAATATCACAAAGCTTAATTAAAAAAGACATCCAAGTTGAATACACATGAAGCATTGGATACCCATCGAAATGATGCAAAAAAAGATATCATGGAGATCATATAGCATACCAATTGAAACCACTTGAAACTAAGATGAACATATGGCATACATGGATTAAATACAAATGAAAAGACTCAAAACACACGACACCATATATATAAATATGCAAACAAAATATCAATGACACACAATCATACATATATATAGGTATAAACACCACAAAAGACCCTAAACACAATAAGCTTTCCACACTAGCATTGCGTCGACGTGTCAAAACATGTGGTAAACAGAGTGAATGGTCATGAAGTATAAACAAAAGAATTATGATTCAATTACTCAAAATGTCCAATGATTTCTATTTAACTGCATTAACTTTATTAAACAAAGGTTTAGCCTCATAGTGACAGATAAAGTGAACTCATAAATGGACAAACAAGCATAATGCTCACTAGCCTCTAAAATATTGATGATTCTCAAATCAATGGCATCAACTATAAATTAACTAACACTCGTTGTGCAAACCCATTAATTTCCAACTTGTAACACCATCAAATTGTAGATATATCATTTTTTTTCACTCTCAATTTTTGAAGATATCATTCTTTTGAAGAATAAATAACAAATTGGCCTTGGAAATTTTATATTTTCTTTTATCTCTTATTTTTTTAGTTTCTTTCCAATGGTGGCATTTCATGCAAGGAAGATTTCTCCTTCGTAGCCGTTTCACGTGCACACTCAAACTTTTAATAAAAGCACAAACTCAAGGGAAATGGTCCTTACATTCACAAATCCCCCAATCAAATATATATGTATATGACAAGATTGTTAGGCGAACATTTTACTTAGTTCATGTAACATATGAAGTTAACATCCAAAATAGCTCATGCAGGAGGCATACGCAAAGTGAATCCATTTACCAAATTAAAGTCAAACGACCCCATGAAAGCACGATTAAGAACAATCTTAGCATTTAAAATCATAATTAAATGTTTTAGATATGTAGAAACATGGAGGTACGTGGATTCAACCACACTAATATGCAACACAAAATGTGTAAAACCAAACTACACATAAACACAATCTTTTTAAGTTTTTGTATATTTTTCCAAAGACACCACATAAAAAGCAAAACTAAAAGAATTAACAAAAATCTTTTTATATTTTTAATAATAATACTCAAAAGAGAGAACCAAAAATATTAGAAGTTGGAAGAGCTCCAAGGGTTTATGGACCAACAAAAATCCATGGCTACCATCGATCCAAAACCTCATGATACCCCAAATGCATGGAACAAGTCATTTTCTTTTGTACTAGCAGCGTCAAATCCTATTGACAAAGAGTTATCATTTGAAAAACCTTCTTCATACAAAGGAGAACCAATAGTTAAGTTCATCCGAGCTGAAATTAACACTCTATTAATGCCATTCAATCTTTTTATGATTGGAAAATTCTCTCATAGCAGACCATCAATGGAAGTTATAAGAAAAACATTTGAATCTTTCTCTCTCAAAATTGCCCACTCTAACGAGCTTCTGGACAAAAAATATGTTCTCATCATATTATATAGTGAAGAAGATTTTACTATACTTTGGATGAGAGAAATATGGTATATTAAAAAATATACAATGGGAATATTCAAATGGATCACTGATTTTAAAGTGGACAAAGAGAGTAGAATTTCTCTAATTTGGATCCCCTCCCCAAATCTTCTCATTAATTTCTTCTCCAAATTATCTTTGTATTCGATAGTAGGCAGCCCTCTAAGACTGGATGCATTTATTGTTGATTTTAATAGGCCAATAACCAATTTGTCTTTGTTGACTTTCCCGGGCCGATCATCATCGTTCAGATTGATTCGTTGTATATAGGAGCAGGCTTATGCTTCATCCAGTTAGGCTTTCCTTTCTTCAGTTTGATCTCCTCCTCATGCGTCTCTAGCTGTAATGATATGATTTTTCTACTGAAAGGTGTCCGCGAACAAAATCTTTAGAACTCTGAATTCAAAAAAAAGTTTAACAAAAAAATACTAACACCCAAAATAAATTTCCAAGCTCCTATATATATTAATGCATTCATACCTTTAGGAGACATTGGAACAATGTTGTTGACATAGAAACTGTAACAACCCTCGCTTTTAGGAGACTCATTTTATATTAATTTACTGTATAAAGTAATTATATAAAATGTTGGAACTCGAGTAAATATTAATTGAATGAGTTGAAAGTTGATATTTAATTGATTGTTGCATATTTACTGTATGTGTAAGTAAATATCATCAAGTTGCATGTTTTATAGTGTCATGTGTTTTAAATGACATTATGGTTTAAATGAAATCGGAACTTGAAATAATTTATAAAATTGTCGGATGCCAGTTTTGAGGGTGTAGTTAGTTCCGAAATGTCCGAGACAGTCAAAATAAGTGCCATATTGCATTTTTACATTTTGGGCACTTTTGACTGGTTTTAACTTAAATGCATAATTGGGAGTCATTTTGATAAGGTATTAACCATTTTAGTTGGGAATTAAGGAGAGGGCCACGATTTAAGTCTTGCATATTATTTCATTTCTCATTTGTGTGTTATCAAACTTAGAGAGAGAAAGAGGAAGAGAGCTTTGGAGAAAAGAGGAGAAAGAAGAGAGATTTGGAGATTGAAGATTGGGATTGCTTCTACCAAGAGAAATATGAGATTTCAACTTCAAGGCAAGTTTTCTACTTGCTAATATAAGATTTAAGATGCATAAATTGTATTGATAGTTGTGTAATGGGATCAAATGAATAAATATGGGTTTCGTTGGATTTATGGTGTTTTAACCCTAATCTTAGTTTATGATGATGAAATTATGGGTTATAGTTGTTAATAATCATGTAGGATGATTTGGGGTAGATTAATGTTGTTTTATGTGTGTAAAAATGTAAGAGATTTGAGTTTTGGGGAAAATCTAGGGTTCATAACCCGTAGCCCCTTTCTTGGCAATTTCCCTAGGCCGAATCGATTCGGCCCTTAGGGCAAATCGATTAGCCTTAGGATCAGGTATAGGTCTTAGCACCTGAATCGATTCGGGTTAAGGCCGAATCGATTCGGTTATTATAGGAAGTTGGGTTCATCACCCGAATCGATTCGCTTTTTAGGCGAATCAATTCGCTTTTTAGGCGAATCGATTCGCTTTAGGGGGTGAATTGATTCGGCCCCAGGGCGAATCGATTCGGACCCTGCTGCTTTGAGTTGATTTTTCTAACTCAATTTTTATCCCTTTTTCTTTAGGCTTAGAATTTAGGGACTTTCTTATATGAATTAAACTTAGAGTTATAGAGACCTAGATGAGTGGGGTAACTACCCTAGAATAGAAATGAAATATATGGGGTTGTCTCGGGGTTATGCCAATTGGTGTTGGGGCATTCTTTTCGTTTAGTTGATCATTATGAGACTAGGAGTTGTAGTATCATATTGGGAGACTTTAGAAGCTCAATCGAGCTACATTAGTCTTGATGGTTTACAATAACACCACAAATGAATCTTGGGAGAATAAATTGGAAGTTTATTCATTCATTGAGGTGTGATAATCTTGGGGTTTTAAAATAATACCCTAAAATGTTTGGAGATAATTAAGAGTTTATTCATTCATTGAAGTTACAATGACGATACGAATTACGCATGGCCCCGGTAAAATGTAATATATTTACAACAATGTAAATGATTATGGTTTCGAATAAAATGAAACATACATTGTAAAATGAAAATGAAAATGAAATGGAAATGGTAATAATGATGGTAAATGATAATTTACTTAATCATGAATATGGTAAATGCTGATTTACTTAAACACACCTCTCTAAATGACATCATAAGGGAAGTTCGCGCGCTTGGTGATTCCCCCTGGCTAATGAATGAAGGGTGGATATAGTCCTAGGCCATATGCGCAATCATGTTATGTTTTCTGCCCTGGTGAGGAGATTCCGGGTGTGGTCTTGACTCTCCCGCAGGCATATGGCCACTTCCCGACGTCTTGCGTTGTAGGTGCCTAGGCTGCCTTGTTTGATAGGCCCCTGGAAGATGATGGTCATTTAGGGGCGCTCCTAGTGAGGAAACTCGGAGGGGAGGTCTTAGAATCGTTATATGCATAAGAATATAACCATTCTGAATCAAGTGGGACTTGATGTATGATAAATGCCATAAAGAGCATATGATAATGAAGATATTCCTGATAAGGAATGGGATGCCACAAAGAGCATATAAATATGATTAAAATTCCTAATAAGGAATGGAACTATGAGATGAATCAGAGTATGTGATGGAAGTTTTTAGATTAATGTTAATTATTTTTATTCTCTTGCATAACTTAATTAAATTTATTGATTAATTAAATTGTCTTAGTTTATGCTTTAAATTGTGTAGGTAGATTTCTATTTCTTTTAGTCATGATTTTTCATTCATAACTGTCATTACTCTTTATTCATCTGGTAATTATATAGAACCGGGCCCTGACCCGTTCATATTTCTTGTTGTGCATGCATCTTGTATCCACTCAGGTACTCCGCCGCAAGGATGCCTGTTATGACTTTCCAAATCCGGTGAGTTTTGGCGAGCCGTGATGCTTTGCGGGTATTACGGGACATATTGCAATAGACGCCGTCATTCTTGCACTCTAGTTAAGATCAGGTCTTTTACTCGGGCGTGAGGCCCAAACTTTTGTAATTGTTTAATGTAATGTATTATATAAATCATTAAATTTGTTTAATACTGTTGTAGAGTCTGTTGACCGAAAGCATATTCGGTCCTTTTATTGTTTACTTGTCGTTATTGTAATATATAATCTTGGGATCTCCACTTTCTTCTGAAATTGGGATGTTTAAATTCTTTTCTTTTCTTTAAAACAAAATTTTTGGCAACCCTTTTTCTGAAATAATGGTTTGTTATCCCGTTTACTTATTTTATTATCGTGATGCTGAGAATGATTCCATCCATGATTCATGTTATATTGGAGTATTGGGCTGGCCACCCCCTATTACGATGAGCGGGTTGTCACAGAAACGAGGCACACTAAACCCGACATATGATGAAGCTTTATAATCTTGGCCGCTACGTCTTCAACTAACACGTCATAGGCTTGAATGGATACACTTGAACACTATCCTATGACTCAAATATTTTTGTCCGGAATTGAGCCAACACTACATTAAGACTCAATCGGAGACTTGTGTCCTTACAATGTCAAAAAATGGACTAGATCCAATCTGTTGATGTTAAAAAATAGACTAGATTCAAATTTCTAATCACAGATGAAATATAATATGCGATGAAATAATCACACAAGAGACAAAGAGTTTTTAGAGTTGTTCGGCTGTGAAGAAAAGCCTACATCCACTGTCATTCTATTAATTTGAGTGATTACAAAAAGCTAGGTACTCTTGCTACAAGAAGAATAATTTATAATTTTTTCTATCTTGCCTTTTGTAAAAGGAATACAATGTATTTATTGTGACCCAAAAATCAAGGGTTAGAATGCCTTTATATATTCAAGCATTTACACCCGTACATAATGAATGTGATGGTTGATAGTCTTGACCACGTATGGAAGGACCCTTGGCTGTTTCCTAAGTGGTGACTGTTTATCTACTTTGATGATCTGCATTCTTCATGTTGGTCGGCTTGCCTGCCGAGCAACTATCTTCTGGGCCGATCAAGTGGCTTCGGACTATGACTGTTGCCACGTAAGGAGATAAATGTCCATTTCTGATTGGTCCACATAAATGGATAATTTTTGTTATCAACACATGGTAAGGGTGTGTATGGAGCTTGATTTAAAAGAATAAATTCACAGAAGAGTATGGATAGGATGCGGGGATGGTGGCTTCTGGAAGGAGATACAATATGAAAATATGCTTTGCACTTATTTCTTTAAGAAAGGATGAGGATAACAAATTATTGTTAAAATTCCACAAACACACTACACAAATCAAGCCAATGAAGATATTTAGCAAGAGGGAAAAAAGGCAAGTCACTCAAAAGAACTTTAACAACATAAATCTATTCTAAAAATTATTAATATGGTAAAAGAAATCAAGAAAATAGTGAGAACATCTTAAATCCATTGTTGAATCAAAACATCAAACCTACTCAAGATAAAAGCACAAAATATCTAGAGGATGAAGTAGAAGAAGGACAATTAATACGCCCATAAAAGACTTTAGATAAGCTAAACAGTGATTCTCAAGCCACTAAGCACATTGATTACATTATTGAAGACCATTTAAGACATTTATGAGAGCTAGACTTCCAAAACTCAATGGTTGCTGACCAATGGATGTTATTTCTAAGAGGTTCCTTCTTTCCCTTGATGAAAAGAACCCTTATAGAGAATATCTTTATGCCACTGATAAGGAAGAATATGCAAAATAATACACTCCCATGATTGAAGTGCTAATCATCTTCTCACGAAATATAAAGAACAAAATACAAAAAATACCAGAATGAGAGAGAAGAACAACACAACGTAATGAAGTAACAATAAACAAGATGAATACTCCTAATAGAAAAATTGCAAAGCCCCACAACTCCAAGTCTAAGAGAGTAACGAGGTCCAATGCCAATGGAACCAATAACTCCCACCTTAAACTGTCTCAATGATCAGTTTCCTTCTGTGGAATATGCGGGGGTGGGTAATAGTCCATCTGCTTGAAGAATTAAAAAACTTTTATAAACACATAAATTTATTATTTTAGCTCTTATAGAAATAAAATAAGACTTTAATCAAATTGAGATGTTCATAATTAAATTGGGTTTTGATGGTTGTAGTAACAATATCTCTAGTAAAATGTGGACCTTATGGAGGTTTGATATAGAGGTTAGTTGTCTATCGAATGAAGACCAGAGTATAACCATGAATATTTCCCATCTTTCAGTTGCCAATGATCTTGTCTCTAGTATGGTGTATGCTAAATGCAATAAGGAGGAGAGTATGTTTTTATGGGATCAATTGCTAGAAATAATCTCCAATAATGATAATACTGCTCTACTAGACATGTGGGATTTTAATGTTATGAAAATTCAAAATGAAAAGCTAAGAGGCAATGATGTGGATTATGTAACGATTAGAGATTTCACTCAAGATTTGGACACGGGTGGCTTAGTTGACTTGGGGTATCGAGGCACTAAATTTACCTGGTGTAAAAATAAAAAGGAATATAGCCTCATTATGGCCAGACTATAGAGAGTTTTAATTAATAACCAGTGGACTTTGGCCTATCCAAACACCTCAGTTCAACACTTGAACATCTCTATTTTGGATCATGCTCCTTTACTTCTTAGTATCAAAACAACAATGGATAATGTGCCAAAGCCTTTTAAAAGTCAAAACATATGGTGTTCTCATCCTAGTTTTAAAGGTTTGGTTTATTCTTCCTCGAATAAAAATTGCACCTCTATGCATATGCATAATTTTTCTCTGAAGTTGAAAAGGTTTAAGTTGTCTTGAAGACCTGGAATAAGGACACATTCAAAGATATTTTTCAAAAAGTAAAAGATATTGAATATGTGTTGATGAAGAAAGAATTGGACTACGAATTAAACAATGAGGAAGAGCAAAGACTTGCCCTAAATCACAATAAGGATTTATTATGCATGCCCTTAAAGAAAAACAATATCGAAAACCAAAGTCTTTTATTAAAAATCTAGTTGATGGTGACTCTAATTCTAAATTTTCCACTCCAAAGTAAATGCTAAGCACAAGAGGCTATCAATTCATAGAATTAAATACTTAAATAATAATTGGTTGGAGGAGAGAGAAGGCATTAACTCTCATATAATTTCTTATTTCTATAACCTACTTTCTCTTGATGATTAAGTTAAAATAAAGAGCTTCTCAACGCCATTCATGCCGACATTTCTGCTGAATCTAATATCTTTCTTGATGCTTTCCTCACTAAAGAGGAGATATACCCTATTTTTATCTCATTGTGTGAGTACTCTGCCCTATGTCTAGATGGGCCTGGTGGAAAATTATAAAAGAGATGTTGGCATATTATTAAAGAGTACTTCATTAAAGTTGTCAATAACCTCCCTAAATGCTGGGCTAGCACTGCTATTGTCATAATTATCAAAGTGAAGCATCCTAATAAATGTGAAGATTTTAAAACAATTACCCTTTACAACTTCAATTATAAGATGATCTCTAGGATTCTCCCCACTAGGCTTAGCTTAAGCCTCCCCAGTTGATTTCTCAAATCAAAATGTCTTTTTCAAAGGTCATTCCATTCAAGATAATATCCTTTTGGCTCGGGATATGGTTTATAACATGGGGAAAATACTCATAAAGGCAACGTGATTGTTAAGATTGATATGGACAAGACTTGCGATAAAGTTGAATGGTTATTCCTTATAAACTTCTTTACGAACACATATTTGGTGAAAGATGTGTTGACTTCATATGGAGAATCATATCTAATAATTAGTATTATTACTAATGGGCAGTCTCACGGGTATTTAAATTCCTCAAGGTCCCTTCAATAAGGGGATCCAATCTCCACAAGTCTCATTATTATTGTTGCTACATTGTTAAGCAGAGGATTAGACCATCTTATGACCAATGGCCTTGTTAAGCCTTTTTATCACCTTAGTGGCAGCACTTTGATATCTCATCTTTGCTTTGGAGATGATGTTAATTCTTTTAACTAGAGGTGATAAGAAAAGTCTTAGAAATATTATGGTGTTTTTTCACAAGTATGTTGTTGGCCCTGGTTAGAAGACAAACTTTGAAAAAAATAACTTCTCTATTGATTCCAAGCAACCCTCTTGCAAAAGGAACCACATAGATGATGCTACTCGTGTGGTTTCCAGATATCTTCCTCTCAATTACTTGTTCTTCCCTATTAAGGATGAGAAGAAAAATATACCATTTATCTAATCTGATTGATTTTATTAGACTAAAAATTACAGTATGGCATTCAAAACTTTATTTACTGAAGGTAGAGACATTCTTCTACGACATGTTATTTCCTTTATCCCCTTCTATCCCTTAACTTTTCTGCAACCTCCTAAGGTAGTGATAAACACTATCCATACTACATTTAATATTTTTTTCTGGGGAGTTAGTGAGGTTAATGGATGGAACTATCAATGGCAGAACTCGGGCTTTCTTTACAAAGCAATATGTGCTAGTGGGCATGGTTTTTTTGACATAAATTTGAAAGTTATTGCCTCAAGAATGAGACTATACTTGAAGTACAAGATTGAGAACACTCTATAGGCTAATTTTATGATGAATAAATATAGAAGGAGATATCATAATTCTTGATTAGGGTCCATATCTTAGAAAAGAATTCAAAGTGTGAAAGATATATGCCCAAGTAACATGGAGATCATTGATGATTAGTAGACTTGGAGACCCTCAAACTCAAGCCTATTCTCATTTAACATAGTTGTTGATGTGATTAAAGGCCACCATCAATCATCCAGGCTTAAGGACTTTATTTTGGGGGAAAATCTTCAAACAATTATCCTTAAATATGTGGAGAATTATTCACAACTAATTGTCATTTGATGAGTATATCCAATCCATTGGTATTGTTTATATACATAAGTATGACCTCATTTGGATGAGACTCAACCCGGCTTCATGAACCCCTCCAAATGTCAGTCAAAATCATACTCTCACCACGTCATGGAGGCCCATGTCAGTCAATTCGGCCTCTGATACCTAATCAATAGAATAATTACAATCACACAAGAACTATAGCTCTCCTATGATAAGTTCACCTATGTCTCTGCTTCGCCATATATCGGCCTCATACGACACTGCCAGGCTAGGACCAATCTATAGTATATGAATAGGTATTACTCTATGTATTGCTTGATCGGGGGTCGCTCCATTAGTCTCGGTGATTGACGAACTTTTGCGTATATATGTCGTTGTTGCTTAAAAGCTCCTCAAATAAAAAATCTAAACTACCTACAAAAATTATAACAAACTAGAGCATATAGGGGTAAGTGAGGTATCAATCCACTTCAAGGGGGTGAAATTAGATGCAAATTCAAATGTAATTCAATTTTATTCTCTTTTTGGATTTTTTCTTTTTCTAATTTTTTTAGCTTTTTCAATATTAAAACAATTTTTGAGAATGGGGTGAATTTTAAACTAAGAACTAAATACAAAATGTTAATTGACTAAAGTAAAAATGTGAAAAATATAAACTAATGAGTGATGAAAATGAGTAAAATGTAACTAAATGAGAGAATGAATCAAGGGATGTATATCCACCCCCAATTCTCACAACTAATTTAGCTTGAACTATTTTAATTTGATTGAATTCCAAAATATTTAATTAATTCAAAGGGTAATTCTCACTACACAAATGAACTAATTGAATATTCTTTTAGAAAAGTAATTTTAATTCCCACAAATACTACTACAAATATAATTAAAATTAATCAAGTGAATCACCCGCTAGGATAGATTCACCCAACTAGTTTTAATTTTGACAAGATATAATAAAAGTAGGTGAAAATAATATTACCATTTAAATCAATTTGATAAGCCTATCTCTAGTTTGAATCAAATGATAAAATGTCAACACAATTTTTAATCGTCTCTCAAGGATTATTTTTCATATCTCAATGAAAAATTAAGGGTAAGAATTAAATTTACTAATCAAAGGAATTCAATAAAATTAAAACTAACAAACTAAACTAATTGGATTCATGGGGGCTTCAATTTATCCCTTGATTGGGAGATTAGCCTTCCATAATCATCACCCATTCAACAATAAGATAATAGTAAATTAAAAGCATGAGATGAAAAATTAGAGATAAGATAATCAAACCCAATTTGAGGAGAATGACAATTGATCTTCAATTAATGCAACAATCTTCTCAGTTAATTACAATCACTCCAACAAAACTAAAATGAATTTCTAAAATTAAAATTCTATTCTATCCACAATTTTTTTTCTCTCTAAAAAATTCTAGCCTAAAAGTTTTTTTAAAAATATCTCTCTCTTCTTATCCAAGTCTCTCTTCCTCCTCTTCATTTGGATCTTCTTCTTCTTTAAATAGTAGGCATGAAGTTAAGGGTAAATTGGGTAGGTTAATGGTGTATGAGTTGTGTAAGGTATTGGGTGAGTGTTAATTTAGGAAATGACACACAAATGTGCATGTGGGAGAGGTGCTGGGGACAAGAAATTAGTTGGGGGTTAATTTGGAAAAAGGGATAAGGTGGGTTTTAAACATGTGGGTTATTAGTTTTGGTCATACTTTATTTATTTGGTTTGTATTTTGGTGTTTGGTTTTGTGTAGATACGAGTTTTTTTTGGCCTTGGAGATAAAGGGTTGCAAATGAGTATTGGGGAAATGGGTTGGAGGGGCATCCGGGTATGGCAGGTGAGGTAGGTTGCAATCGGGTAGCGGGGCTGGAGCTGTCGGGTTTGGGGTTCTGTGCACCCGGGTTTAAGGTCCGGAGCTATGGGTTAAGGGGTTTGACAGAGGTTGGTTTCGGCTCGGGTCTAAGGTGGAATCGGGTAAGGATACATGGGTGATCGTGGGTCTGACTGGTTTATGGGTTAAAGGGCTGTCGGGTTGGGTTGGTTTATTGGTGACCGGGACAGAAACGGGTTTCGGTTCAGGGGTCATGGACGAAATGGTGTTTTTTCGGCGATGGGGCTGCCGAAGTTGAGGTGGGGGGTGGTCGGTCACGAGTTAATGGTTTGGGACATGGAGGTATAAGGGGTTGTGTATGGTGGATGAATTAATGGAGGTAGAGGAGAGAGAAGGAGATGGGTGAAGATGATGTTGTGGGTAAAGTTGGGTGTGATAAGGTGTATGAGAAAAAGGGCGAGGGTGAAGGGTTAGTTTAGGTGTATTGGTGTGTATGGAGGTAGTGTGTGCGCGCGCGTGTGTGTGTGTGTTATTTGCACCTTAAAAAGAAAATGAAAATTAAACTAATCTAAACTAAAAAATTAAAAAATAAAAAATAAAAAATAAAATCCTAACTCAAAAATATATAAACAAAAATCAACCTATAATAAAAATAAAATAATAAATCTATTAAACTAAAAAGGCTGTAAATAAAATAAAAATTAAAAATCTAATAAAACTAAAAAAACTAAAGTCCTAAAAATATAAAATCTAAAAATACTAAAAATAAACTCCTAAAAACTAATCCTAATAATAATAAAATAAAATAAAGATTAAAACTAAAAAACTAATAAAAATCAAAATAAAATTACACTAATAAAAATAGAAAATAAATCCTTAAAATTCTAAATAAATCTGAAATAAATCCTAAAAATAAAAATGACTGAAAATAAACATTTAAAAAAAATCTAAAAAGCACAAACTAAACACACACGGGCTCGGGTGAAGAATTGGGCTAAGTTTAGGCTCGGTGAAGGTTATGAGACTAGGAAATTAGCTCCATTTGAACTACAAATTGCCTCAAAATATAGCGTTTGACACCGCAACTGCAATCAAGCCTGCACATTAAATAATTATGCACATAAGACCCAATTTGTCGAGAATTAGCAACTAACATACGTCTATTCGGGGTATAAAATGCACACTTTTGGGTGCTTATCACACCACCCCCAAACAGAACGTTGCGAATCCTCGAGCAATAAGATAAAGACAAAGAGAAAGATAAAAAACCAAAAGTGTACCACTTTCGCGGGCACTTGCGATTGCACTTAGCATGTGCAATAAGCCTTTAAACATATAGGTTGCCCTACAGGACGAGTTGTGTCTCGTGAGGGTTTGCAGGAACTATACCCACAAAATTCTTTATTTACAACGACAGTTTATCTCTTATTAGACGTAGAATAATCGCACAATCCATCATGAGATAAATATTTTGAGAAATACAACCTAGAAGTGTATAAAAAGGTTAGCTAAGTAAATACTCATGGCACATCCTTTCCAGAACTCAATGTGTAGTGTGAATAAGTCAAAGCGGGTCGAGTATCATAAGAGTAATTCTTAGATTGCCTTTTCGAAATCAATGCTTCAACTTCAAAATCTCACGGATATATCTCTCTCGAACGAACTCTCGAGATTTGGGTTAGTGTATCGCTCTTGTGTGTGAGGAGGTGAGTAAATGTAAGTAAATTCAAACGTCTCACACACATATAAGAAACAACGAACATTTCAAAGGAAAAATAATCTCATGAAAGAATGCTAATCACTACAGTGAGAACGTCGAATTATTCACCACGTTGACCTTAATTTGCCCGAACACTTAGGGGAAATATGGATGTTTATGGGTGAGGGGGAATGAAATGAGAAGGATGGGATGATATATGATGGATGTGTGAGAAAAGTGTATAGCACTTGAAGAAGAAATGTCTTTATTACACAAGAACTAACTACAAACTTTCGTTTTCTTTTCTTTTCTCTCTTTTCTTCTTTCTTTTTATTTTTCTCTTTTTTTTTTATTTTTCTTTTTTTCTTTCTTTTATACTCTCAATCACTAAAGACATTTTACATTTTGAACAACACTCTTTTTCTAAAAAAAATATGATGGATGATAATGAATGGAGATGATAAATGGATGGTGTGGGGAAATATGTGGGAATATGGAAGATCATGGGAATGTAATGGATGAAGTGAATGGTAAATGGTATATGTATGGATGAAAGTCTGATGATCGGGACAAACTTCAAGAGACGCATTTTTTACAACTCGAAAGCGATGTCATTCTCAGTGATCAAGCCAAAATTTTATGAAAAATAATGAGATCATACAACGATTAAGTGAAGACCCAAAAAGAAGTTGAATGACCTTGTGACTCGGAGATTGCATAAAACACTCTAAAAAGGATGAAAGGCACGAATCTCACAAGCTAAAGTCTCTACTAGTGATCCTTAAGGTTCTCTTGAGAATTGTAGTACTCATCAACTCTAAACCGTAGTGACGTGATAAGTGCGCCAGTTTTTGTTGAGTATAGAAATTTATGGTGAAACATGCCTTGTTATGTATTACATAAGCTATAAATTCTTTAGCTCGATTCCTAGACTTAAAAGATGGATGATGGAAAATTCACGTTAATGAGTGAGATGAAAGAAACAGCACGAAATTTTAAAAATCAGGTTTAAAAATCAAAAGTTTTCAAAAGAGGTACGATTTTTATAAAATTCCCCACTCCCAAACAAAAAGGACATCGTCCTCAATGTTAAGTAAAATGATTTTTAAAATGGAGAGCATAATGTAGGAAAGATATTACCCGAATCAACCGCTAATGAAGTGGATAGATGAAGCCAATAGTGAAACCTGAATAAATGATAAGATAAAAAATGCGTACAAGTCTGTAAAGCATGTAAAGCATAGGGTGATGTGAAACACCACCCCCAAACAGGATGAGACTTATACAAGAAATCACAGGCTGCCTCCCGGTAGAGCTAAGTTTAATGTCTTCAGCCAGACCGAGGGAATCTCACCTTAAATATAAGATCAAGGAAAGCACAGGGCGGAAGAAAAAAGGGTGATGATAATCACCCCCAAACAAGACGGAACAGTCAGTCTTCATATATGGGGTCAACAATGTCAATCTGTTCTATGTGAGTGGAGCCTAGGTCGAAGAAAGGCTTCAAGCATTGACCATTGATCTGAAAGAGGCTACCATCCTTGGGATTTTTCACGATGATGGCATCATAAGGAGTAACTGACTCAACAGTGAAGGGTCCAGACCACTTGGTTTTTAATTTCTCGGGAAAGAGATGCAACTGAGAATTGTACAACAAAACTTTTTAACCAGGGTGGAATTCTTTGCGCATAATGCTTTGGTCATGGATCCAATTCATCTTGTCCTTATACTTCTTGGACATATCATAGACATCATTTATGATTTCCTCCAATTTATTAAGTTACAGCTTCCTATGGACACCTACCTCACCAATGTCGAAATTGAGGGCTTTGACGGCCCAATAAGCATGATGTTCAAGCTCCACATGAAGGTGGCAAGGCTTGCCAAAAACTAAACGATAAGGGGACATGCCAATCGGAGTCTTGTAAGAAGTACGGTATGCCCACAATGTGTCGTTCAAGCGTAAGGACCAATCTTTCCTATTAGGATTGACGGTTTTTTAGGAATTTGCTTGATCTCGCGGTTGGAGACCTCAACTTGACCACTAGTCTGAGGATGGTAAGAGAGACCAACCTTGTGGGTAACACCATACTTTTTGACAAGGTGTTCAAAGACTCGATTACAAAATTGTTTACCCCCATAGCTAATGAGAGCTTTGGGGGTTCTAAAATGCGTGAAGACATGCTTTTTGAGAAATTGGACCATAACTCGATGGTCATTGGTGCGATAATAAATTGCTTTGGTCCATTAGGAAACATAGTCAATAGCAACTAGAATATACTGAAAACCATGAGAGGAGGGAAATGGTCCCATGAAATCGATTCCCCACACATAAAAAATTTCAATAATGAGGATGGGTGTGAGAGGCATCATATGACGATGAGAGAGACACCCAGAGTGTTGGCAATTGGAACAAGCTTGACAAAAGTGATGGGCATTGCGAAAAAGGGTAGGCCAATAGAAACCACTTTGCAAAGTTTTGGCGTCAGTTTTCTTTGAGCCAAAGTAGCTTCCACAAGCACTATTGTGGCAAAAGGATAGAATACTGAGTTGTTCACACTCAGGAACACATCGACGAATGACTTGATCGGGGCAATACTTGTAAAGAAACGGGTCATCCCAAGAGTAAAACTTCACATTCGCCATGAATTTGGAGCGATCCTGTTTCGACCAATGATTGGGAAGTTTATCGGTAACAAGGAAGTTGACAATATCAGCATACCAAGGCGAGGTGGAGATGGAAAAAAGTTATTCATCGAGAAATGACTCAAAAATGGCATATGACTTGCCTCCCAATGCTGGCATATGAGTGAATCTCATCGAAGATGGCATATGACTTGCCTCCCAATGCTGGCCCAAGCTCCAGCAAACCAACAAATCAGTCTTAAATGGGTGATATGGTGATGGCACTGTGATCCTTGGTGGCTAGCCAACAAAAGATATAGAAACAATTCATGGCATTTAGCTAAAGTGTGATGGGAAAGGCTCCTGGTGACCCAACGACGGAGATCATTACTCCGGCCACCAGAGAAGTGGTGAATTCGGCGGCAGGAAGACGAACCTCTACCCACTCAAGGAGGCGCAACACCACTATAGGCGATGAGAGACATCTACCCTAGGCTTCTTTACCTGGTAAAATAGATCCAAGAATGTACAGATGACCAAGTCTGTGACAAGGAGGAGTATTGGGAACCATATGATGTTTCTGGTGATATAATTTACCCAGGTCCAACCTACCAGGGGAAGAGTACACAATCGATTCTAAGAAGCCGATAGAGATCCTCAACTTTCACCAGACTAAGCAGAGGGTTGGCCTTCGATCGTCTCGAGCCCATGGATGAATTCGGATAAGATAATCACACTCGTTCAGTATCCAGAGGGAAGGCAATATGATAAAAGATAAAGCCAGAGCTGGGACAAAGGTGATCAGAAAAATGAACAGTCAATAGAGGACTGTTGGACGAGAGCCAACCCCCGTAGTAGTTTCTAAGAGTGCGCCAACAATCAATGTCTAAACTTGTTTAATTACGTTCAATTTTTAGACCCAAAAATCCTCACGCTTGCAAATAATTGTGACAGACGAATTAAATAAATTCAAGCATGCAAGTCAATCACAATATGAGGAAAAATCCCTCAAAGGGACAACACCATTTTATTTCACTATAATTCGTAACAACTTACAATTACAGAGAAATACAGTGACACACGAATACCAACATGCGTCGGTTCATTATTGTCGGAATTGTCGGTAAGAGATCCCGCAAGAGATCCAAGTCAACAATGGAGAATATCCTTCTTCTCCACAAGATTACTCCAAGATGAGTAGAATAATTTGGCTAGGGTTTATAAAGATTCACACAAATGTTTGGGAATGATTTGTGAATAAAAAAGGCATGAAAACCTTAAAAAATGAAGTCTTAAAATTGCTACTGTTATGCAGAAAATGAAGGTGCAAAAAGACTTGAAAACATGAATGATGAATACGGCTATAAATAACGAAATCGAGGCGGCCATGTCGCTCGAACGAAATCGAGGCGTCGCTCGAATGAGCTGGTGTGTCATTTGAATAACTTCGCGCAACATGTCCATATATTTTGAACGACAGTAGCATGTCGCTCGAATGACGTCAGCGATAAAAAAAACTTCACCTCTATACTTAGAAAAAATTCATCATTCCACGAGAAAACTTTTTAACTCCTTAAAAATATTTTATAAAAATTCCCAAATAATTATGTAAACATTAAAAACTCCAAATATACAATTTTACCATAAATGCGAGTGGAGTAGTAGAACGGTTGAAGAGCATGTTGCATGAAGCATGGTGCACGTATGAAGATGATGGATGCGAATATTCAGATTAAGACCGTCGTGGATGAATGAGGTGACGAGCCAAATATAGCGGTATTAGACATACTTGTTGTGAACTAGGACATATAGAAAATTCCTAAATTCTAATTCGAACATTTATAAAATCATGTCCTTACAAATCTCCCCCCATGTCTATGTCGGTACATATATAAAAAATCCGAATTATGCTACCCAAATGGAAACCAAATGACATACAATTTAATATCCCCATTAAACCCAAAACTGGAAATACCAAATGTCATGTCTTCAACATCTCAAAATCTTCAACTCTTCAATCTTTCTTTATCATCATCAGGGTGTGAAAAAAGATAATCTTCAATATGGTACCTACACACATGAGATAAGAAACAGATACCCATGACGCGCAATATTTTGATATATAATGATAAGCCAAACTAAATATCAATTATGCTCAAGCAAATCATGATATGAAATCAAACAAAATTCTCCCCCATATTTCGTTCTCCCCCTTTTTATGATGTCCCCAAATAGACAAATATGAAGAACAATACAAATGGATAATGTCACAAGGTAATAAACTTTCTCTTTTTGAATTTTTCAAAATTTTCTCACAAAATATACAACAAATAATAACACCATGAAAGAACACAAAAACAACCAAGTCGATGATAACGAAAATGTAAAGGTGTGATCAAATTCGATAGGAAAATCAATACATACAAACCTAACATATGTGCACGATGAATTTTGGATACTCCCAACGAATGAACTTAACATCTTCCTTAGGTGTAAAAATGGTGGAATTATAAGAAATTGACTCAATCAAATCGACAAATCAAAGTTCAAAGTGATTTTCACACCAATAACGTCCAAAATTATGTAACGCTTTTTTGAGATTTTTAAGAATGTGCAAAGTCGTTAAATCCAACCAAACTCCCTCAAATTTCTTTGCATTTTATGAATTTCTTTTGAGGTGTCTATTTATCCCTTCTTAGAGAAAACCCATTGGCCCATTTTTGGCAGATTTGCTCTTTTTGTGCCTTAATTTTTTGAAGGGCTCTTTTCAAACGGTGGCTTTCACGACGAGTTAATTTTGTACTTTCGCATCCCTTTCTCGTGAACACTCATCATTTTTTCATTTAATCAATTTAAATCCTCAAGATAAACGGTTCTCACAAGCACAATTGTTATTATTCTCATTTTATCACGTTTGGTTCATTATATAAACAAAATTGAGATGGAAACACTCAAACCAACATGTGATAGGGAAGTACATTATACAAATAACACCGTGCATGTGTGCATTAAAGGAAATAAGGAGTCAAACATGTATAAAGATATCACTAATCGCATCTCAATGACTCCAAACAATGTAAAGCACACGTATGAAATGATGTAGCATCTCAAATCACTATCAAACACTCACATGGAATATGGAAATGAAGAGGTGAATATGGTTATATTAAATGTTCATCCATACAAGGTGAAAACCAAAAACAAAACTCTTTATGAAAATAAAATCTTTTTGGCGTTAGAAATTCTTTTTGTATTTTTCCAAAAAAATATGAAAAATAAAAAATATAACAATGATACAAACTAGCTATAGGAATCATATGATGTGAACATGAAAATACATCCTATGCTAGACATGGAACAACCCCTCAGTCAACTGTGCAAATTCCTAAAAAATTCCTAAGACTCTCGAATCTAAGAGCATCTAAAGGCTTCGTGAAAATATCGGCTAACTGGAGGTCTGTAGACATAAAACTCAGGGATACGACCTTCTCTTCTACTAATTGACGGATAAAGTGCTCGCGTATCCTGATGTGCTTTGTGAGCGAATGCTGGACTGGATTGCGGGATATGTGTATCGCGCTCGTTTTATCACATGAAATGGTCATGGTGACCTGTGATATCCCAATATCCTCCAGCATCTTCTTCATCCACAGAAGTTGCGTGCAATAACTCCCGGCAGTTATGTACTCGGTCTCCATAGTGGAAAAAGAGATGGAGTTTTGCTTCTTGCTCAACCAAGAGATAAAAGCAGAACCAAAATAGAAACACGCACTATAAGTGCTCCTACATCCATCCGCATCCCCGGCCCAATCGGAAGCCGAATAGGTGGATAAACGGTCATCAGTATCAAAGGAATACCAAATCCCAAATGAGAGAGCCCCACTCATATATTTGATAATACGTTTAAGAGCGAGTATATGCGACTCTTTAGGGGACGCCTGATATCGCACATAGACTCCAACACTAAAGGTGATGTCGGGACAACTGGCAGTCAAGTAAAGAAGACTGCCGATTATACTCCAATACAAGGTTTGCTCTACGTCCTTGCCTGAAGTGTCCTTGCTAAGCTTTGTTGAGGTACTCATCGGTGTACGTGCGTGCTTTGCGGAGTCTAAACCAAAATTTTTCACTAGGTCTCTAGCATACATGGATTGGGAGATGAACATCCCATTCTCTAGCTGAAAAACCTGGAGACCAAGGAAGAAAGTAAGCTCACCTACCATGCTCATCTCAAACTCACTTTTCATCTCCTCCTCAGAGTGGTGAGAATGCTGAGAGCACATGGATCTAAAGACTATGTCATCCACATAGACCTGGGAAACCAAAATAGCACCGTCATCTCTCCTGATGAACAACGTCATATCAACTATCCTTCTCTTGAAGTCACGAGCTAAGAGATAGGAAATAAGACTCTCGTACCAAGCACGAGGTTCTTGCTTCAAACTATACAAGGCTTTCCTTAGATAGTAGATATGATCAGGGTGCTTAGGGTCTTCAAACCATGTTGGTTGTTTCACGTAACCCTCATCCTGTAGAATGCCATTTAGAAAGTCACTCTTAACATCCATCTAGTATAACTTAAAGTGCAGATGACATGCGATGGTGAGTAGTAAGCGAACGGACTCAAGCCTCGCAACAGGAGAAAATGTCTCATCAAAGTCTACACCCTCTATTTGTGTGTAGCCTTGAGCGACCAACCTAGACTTGTTTCGGATAATTGTACCAGTCTCATCCATCTTGTTCTTAAAGATCCACTCAGTACCTATCATTCTTTCTAGGTTGGGGGATAAGTTCCCAGACATCATTCTTTCTAAACTGATGCAACTCATCCTACATAGCACATATCTAGTGTTCATCCTTGAGTGCTTACTTGCGATTCTTGGGCTCGACTTTGGACGTGTAGCAGACACGGATAACAACATTCTCTAGCTGAGCATAAGTCTTGACCCCAAGTGTAGGATCGCCTAGAATGGCAGAAGGATCATGGCTCTTACGAACGTAAGCATGTGTGTCCCCTAAATCAGGAGTAGGGTCCACCCTGGAAGTGTGAGGGATAATGGAATCATTATAGGAAAAGTGTCCTCCTCACATAAAGGGATGGAATCAACAAACATCAATGGTTCGTCATCTTACACAGTGACGTTTATTGACTCCATCACCTTAGATCTCTTCTGGTTAAAAACCCGGTATGCTCTACTAGTCGATGAATATCCTAAAAATATTCCCTCGTCACTTCAGGAGTCAAACTTTCCTAGTTGCTCTCTATCCCATTGGATGTAGTATTTATTCCCAAAGACACGAAAATATGAAAGGTTGGGCTTCGTTCCAGCCCACAATTCATAAGGCGTCTTAAGTGTGTGTGGACGAATATAAACCCTATTCATCGTGTGGCATGCAGTAGACACCATGTCTGTAAAAAATCTCCTAGCAACTATAAGACCCAGAAGCATAGATCTAGCCATTTCCTGAATCATCTGATTCTTCCTCTCAATAATCCCATTTTCTGAGGAGTCTTCACGATTGAAAATTTAGGTTTGATCCCTAGGTTATCACAGTAAAGATCTACTTTATCTTCCTTAAATTCAGTGCCGTTGTCATTACGTATTCTATTGATAGTGACACCGTGTTGATTTTTTAGGACACGGTACTTGGTCGTAAGAAATTCCACAGCATCAAATTTCTCTCTCAGAAAGCCTACAATAGAGTAGCGAGAGAAATCATCTACCATCACGAGGATATACCTCTTACCACCTCAACTCTCAGTACGAGTGGGAACCATGAGATCCATGTGTATCAACTCAAGAACTCGTGAAGTGGTAATGGAATTCAATTTCCCATGGGGGCTACGAATTTGCTTTCCCAACTGATAAGGTCCACAAACCACGAAAGTTGGCTTTACAAGAGATGGAAAGCCACGTACTAGGTCCTTTTTAGCTAATCTCTCCAAATATCTAAAGTTAACGTGACCTAGACGTTGATGCCACAGATCCATAAGAGTGATCGTGACATTGTTGCAGACAAATGAGGACTTGGGAACTATCCCATAACAATTATCTTCAGTCCCCACCCCTTGTAGTAGAAGTTTACCGGCTTGATCATAAATATTACACGCATCCCGATCAAACTTTACTGCAAAGTCAGCGTCGCACAAATGGCTAATGTTGAGAAGGTTTGTCTTCAAACCTTTGACGTACAAAACATTCTTTATCTTAGGAAATCTTGGTATCTATATAGTACCTCGTCCTACTATGTTAGACTTGCTTCCGTCTCAAATGACTTTACCTTCCTTGTAATCCTCTAGATAGGTAAAAAATGAGACATCACCTGTCATGTGCCTGGAGATCCCAATATCAAAATACGACTGTGAAGTATTATGTTCTTTAAGAGCAACATGGTAAAAAAGGGTATTTACATCATGCTTAGGTACCCAAGAGGGGGTAACCTTTTGTTTGCCCTTGTCATAGCTGGTTCTAGTCAGGATTTTAGAAGTGTCCATTGACAGCACAGAAATTCGTTGGAACTCTTCCATTAAACTCTGAGATGTGGCGACCAAAAACTCAAAATTCTCTCTAAGACTAAAAAAATCTCTAGTGGTACGTGGGGCAACTTTACGTCATGTCCGATCCAAACTATAGAAAAACTCCCTAAGGTGGACCTTTTTTTTGCAGTAGGTACAGAAGTACACCATTTTTGGCAGACCTTAGTTTATTTTTCTTGGCCGAACTCTTCTATGAGGTTTTTGATGACGACCATAAGGAGTTGTAGTATACTAAGGAATTAGTTTCGATGTCACATCAGACGTGGAAGCACCGTCAAAACCTATTCCCTACTATTCACCAAAACCTAAAGCATGACTGAGGAGCATCTTTCCAGATCTGTCCTATATCTTTACCTTGACCTCCCGGTCTCTCTCAATGTCATGAGTAAGCTGGGTAACAAGGGATTCGAGTGTCCATGGAGGACTGGATCTCACTCATAAGACTAGCCACTTTCTTGGTCAAGTCCCTTTCCTATTTATCTAAACATCTCTCTCTCTCTCTCTACAAACTAACTCTCTCTCTCTCTCTCTCTCTCTCTCTCTCTCTCTCTCTCTCTCTCTCTCTCTCTCTCTCGGTAGTGCTAATGGAGGACTATCTCTCTCTCGTCTCTCCCAAATTATTTTCTAGGGCAACAATCCTAAGATCTAATGCTTTGTTTCGCTTTTTAGTTTTAAAAGAATCAGCATATAAATCAGCGTACGCGCATCGAAGATCACTCTCGATCTCACTTGCAACATCCTCCCCCTCACTTATTTCTCTTCCACTGTAGAGGTGTCCCTGTGAAGTAACAACCTCATCATCGTGAGGTGCACTGTCAGTACTCATATGACTAGCTATGAATGTAGTGAAGTTACATTCATGCAGTGACTCGTCTCTATAATCCACCGACTCGACCTCACTGTCATTACTAAGGGAGGCATTAAGAGCAGATTTGCCTTTGCCTTGACGTCTCAACCTAGTAGGACACTCAAAAGCCTTATGACCTCTATCGTCACACTCATAACATCTCTCCTACTCTTTCTTAGGCATGTCCTTTTTATCTTTATCAAATTTCTTTTCAAGCTTATTTTTCTCAAAATTTCTTTTATCTATGAAATTTCCATTTTTCTTTAATTTCAGAATTTTCTTGAATTTTTTGCAAACAAGGCCAAATCGTTTAAGTCAAAATCAAACTCAGAATCAGACCCTTCTTCCTCTTTTCCCCTAGACGACTCACCTCTCTTTCTTGCTAACCCCTCACTCTTTCTAGCCTGGGCTTTAAGTGCCACCCCTTTGTCTTTTGATTTTATCTGTTAGGAAAAGTGTCAATTTCGTAAGTCTAGAGGTCTCCTACCAACTCTTCTAATTTCAGACTACCCAAATTACCTAATGAATTTAGCACAGTGACTTTGTGGATAAAACGCTTGGGCAAAGATACCAAAATTTTAATAACTACTCTAGAATTAAGAATGTGCTCACCAAGATTAAAACTCGTGTTAACAATATCAGATAAGCGTGCATAAAATTCATCAAAACACTCAGTCTCAAACATGGTGATAGTTTCAAACTGTGTAGTTAAAATTTGCAGTTTTGACTCTTTTACAGCATTAGTGCCCTCATGGGTAAGTTGAAGAGCATCCCATGCCTCTTTAGACGTGGTACACGTCATTATGCGTCGGAACTCATCGGGCGTGATATTTTCGAAAATAGCACTAAGCCCACATGAATTATATGTGCTCCACTTAAATTCATCCTCAGTCCAAGTAGTCACAGGTTTAAGACTAGTTACGTTATCAACAGTGACAGTGGGAGGAGTCCACCCTCTTTCACATACAACCCAAACACATTCTTCAATGGCTTTAAAGTGAGATTTTATACGGGCCTTCCAATATGCATAATTTGACACGTCGACTATACAAGTTTTCCATTGAAATTGCGCTTTTTAAAAAAAATAATTTTTAGCAAAGAATTGATATTTAGAAAAATTTTGCGAAAAAGATTACACGGTATAATTGTGTAATTGGCTTTGATACCAATTTGAGAGTGCGCCAGCAATCAATGTCTAAACATGTTTAATTAAGTTCAATTTTTAGACCAAAAAATTCACACTCTTGCAAATAATTGTGACAGACGAATTAAATAAATTCAAGCATGCAAGTCAATCAAAATATGAGGAAAAATCCCTCAAGGGGAAAAATCATTTTATTTCACTATAATTGAAAATGACTTACAATTACAGAGAAATACAGTGACACAAGAATACCCGCAGGCGTCGATTCGTTGTCGTCGGCGTTGTCGGCAAGAGATCCCGCAAGAGATCCCGCAAGAGATCCAAGTCAGCAATGGAGAATATCCTTCTTCTCCACAAGATTACTCCACGATGAGTAGAAAAATTTATCTAGGGTTTATAAAAATTCACACAAATGTTTGGGAATGATTTGTGAATCAAAAAGGCATGAAAACCTTGAAAAACGAAGTCTTAAAACTGCTGTTGTTATGCAAAAAATGGAGGTACAAAAAGACTTGAAAACGTGAATGATGAATACTGCTATAAATATAGAAATCGAGGCGGCCACGTCGCTCGAACGAAATAGAGATGTCGCTCGAATGAGCTGGCGTGTCGTTTGAACGATATCGCGCGACATGGCGATGTCGTTTGAACGACAGTAGCATGTCGCTCGAACGACGTCAGTGACAAAAAAAACTTCGCCTCTATACTTAGAAAAATTTCATCATTCCAAGAAAAAAAATTTTAACTCCTTAAAAATATTTTATAAAATTCCCAAATAATTATGTAAACATTAAAAACTCCAAATATACAATTTTACCATAAATGCGAGTGGAGTAGTAGAACGGTTGAAGAGCATGTTGCATGAAGCATGGTGCACGTATGAAGATGATGGATGCGAATATTCGGATCAAGACCGTCGTGGATGAATGAGGTGACGAGCCAAATATAGCGGTATTAGACATACTTGTTGTGAACTAGGACATATAGAAAATTCCTAAATTCTAATTCGAACATTTATAAAATCATGTCCATACAAATCTCCCCCCATGTCTATGTCAGTACATATATAAAAAATCCGAATTATGCTACCCAAATGGAAACCAAATGACATACAATTTAATAACCCCATTAAACCCAAAACTGGAAATACTAAATGGCATGTCTTCAACTTCTTCAAATCTTCAACTCTTCAATCTTTCTTTATCATCATCAGGGTGTGCCAAAAGATAATCTTCTATATGGTACCTACACACATGAGATAAGAAACAGATACCCATGACGCGTAATATTTTAATATATAATGAGAAGCCAAACTAATTATCAATTATGCTCAAGCAAATCATGATATGAAATCAAACAAAATTCTCCCCCATAATTCGTTCTCACCCTTTTTATGATGTCCCCAAATAAACAAATATGACGAATAGTACAAATGGAGAATGTCACAAGGTAATAAACTTTTGCGTTTTGAATTTTTCAAAATATTTCTCACAAAATATACAACAAAGAATAACACCATGAAAGAACACAAAACAACCAAATCGATGATAGCGAAAATGTAAAGGTGTGATCAAATTCGTTAGGAAAATCAATACGTAGAAACATAACATATGTGCACGATGAATTTTGAATACTCCTAACGAATGAACTCAACATCTTCCTTAGGTGTAAAAATGGTGGAATTATAAGAAATTGACTCAATCAAATCATCAAATCAAAGTTCAAAGTGATTTCCACACCAATAACGTCCAAAATTATATAATGCTATTTCGAGATTGTTAAGAATGTGCAAAGCCGTTAACTCCAACAAAACTCCCTCAAATTTCTTTGCATTTTATGAATTTCTTTTGAGGTGTTTATTTATCTCTTCTCAGAGAAAACCTATTGGCCCATTTTTAGCAGATTTGCTCTTTTAATGCCTTAATTTTTTGAAGGGCTCTTTTCAAACGGTGGATTTCACGACGAGTTAATTTTGTACTTTTGCAGTCCTTTCCCGTGAACACTCATCATTTTTTCATTTAAGCAATTTAAATCCTCACGATAAACGGTTCTTATAAGCACAACTATTATTATTCTAGTTTTATCACGTTTGGTTCATTATATAGACAAAATTGAGATGGAAACACTCAAACCAACATATGATAGGCAAGTACAATATACAAGTAACACAGTGCATATGTGCATTAAAGGAGATAAGGAGTCAAACATGTAGAAAGATATCACTAATCGCATCTCAATGACTCCAAACAATGTAAAGCACATGGAAGAAATGATGTAGCATCTCAAATCACTATCAAACAGTCACATGAAATATGGAAATGAATAGATGACTATGGTTATCTTAAATGTTCATCCATACAAGGTGCAAACCAAAAACAAAACTCTTTTTGTGTTTTTCAAAAATTTTATAAAAATAAAATCTTTTTGGCGTTAGAAAATCTTTTTGTATTTTTCCAAAAAAATATGAAAAATAAAAAATATAACAATGATACAAACTAGCTATAGGAATCATATGAGGTGAACATGAAAATGGATCCTATGCTAGACACGGAACAACCCCTCAGTCAACTGGGAAAATTCCTAAAGACTTCCTAAGACTCTCGTATCTAAGGGAATCTAAAGGCTTCGTGAAAATATTAGCTAACTGGAGGTCTCTATACGCAAAACTCAGGGATACGACCTTCTCTTCTACTAATTGATGGATAAAGTGCTCACGTATCCTGAAGTGCTTTGTGCGTGAATGCTGGACTGGATTGTGGGATATGCGTATCATGCTCGTGTTATCATAGGAATTGTTCATGGTGACCCGTGATATCCCATAATCCTCCAGCATCTTCTTCATCCACATAAGTTCCGTTCAGTAAATCCCGGCGGCTATGTACTCAGTCTCCGTAGTGGAAAAAGAGATGGAGTTTTGCTTCTTGCTCAACCAAGAGATAAAAGCAGAACCAAAATAGAAACACCCACCAAAAGTGCTCCTACATCCATCTGCATCCCCAACCCAATCGACATCCGAATAGGCGAATAAACGGTAATCGGTATAAAAGTAATAACAAATGCTAAATGATAGAGTCCCACTCACGTATTTGATAATTTGTTTAAGAGCGAGTAAGTGCGACTCTTTAGGGGACGCCTGATATTGCGCACAGACTCCAACACTAAAGGCGATGTCGAGAAGATTTGCAGTCAAGTAGAGAAGACTACCGATCATACTCCGATACAAGGTTTTCTATACATCCTTGCCTGAAGTGTCCTTGCTAAGCTTTGTTGAGGTACTCATCGATGTACGTGCGTGCTTAGTGGAGTCTAAACCAAAATTTTTCACTAGGTCTCTAGCATACTTGGATTGGGAGATGAACATCCTATTCTCTAGCTGACGAACTTGGAGACCAAGGAAGGAAGTAATCTCACCTTCCATGTGTGACACCCCTCCTAATAAAATACCGAGCGATCACTCCTATATCAAATTAAAACATGAGTCTTATATGGTTCATTCTTAGCATCACTGTCGAAAACCAATTTAATTACTAATATTCTATTAGGCCGGCGTCAAAATTTTAAATTAACTAATCTTTTTAACCAAATCATTCAAATAACACAATTACAAGAGTTTATATGCAACAACTGAAATGAAATAAAATAAAATAACCGAACACTCGGTACAATAATACAACCAAATCAAATGCCGCACAAAAAGGCGATAAAAGAATAAATGAGTACAGTTGGTCCATCAGCCCGAATGTTTCTACAATACCTCCTATCTAGATCTCAATGATAGAAGCGTCTATAATAAACAAGCTTACATCCACAGCTGCTGCAGCAAACGTCTGACTCGAAAGAATCATCATCCAGGCGTCCCTGTGTCTGGACACACACACACACACACACACACACACACACACATATATATATATATATATATATATATATATATATATATGATATTTCTCATATTTAAATTGGTATCGAACTCTCATGAGATACACCTCATCCCTCTTCTAATAGTGCACAACTATCGCATATCTTTTAAACAACCTAGTGAAGCTACCCCGCCTAACTAATGTGTTTACCCTTATCCGAATAATTCATAAAACTTAGAGTACTCATTCATAATAATTAGAGTACCTATCCCGTATGTATATATTTAGATCTTATTAGAACCCATTAATCATAATCCCACAAATCCGGATATTTATATACCAGAAGTGGTATCACACTTTATTCATTAATTTACCTTTTTATACCATGTTACGTTATATGATTTCTTATCTCATATATATCTATATACTATTCACAACAAGTATAATAATCCATCCACCGAGTTATAGTATAAGTAGCATAGTCCTTCTCATTTACTAAGCATCCTTGGATTATCTCAAGTACATATACATGTTAATCACAATACATATATTCATATTCGGCACCCATAGGCTTAACAGCGGTGCACACATACTCTGCTATCCAATCCAAGTACATCCCGTACTAAAGGATCACATGTTCCACATCACTCAGGAACTGTATCTATACAAATCACATATATTGGAGGCGAACATGGTTCCAAGCCTATGGGATACGCACATACCTACGCACTCATATGACCGTCGTCACTATCATTCTCTCTGATAGCCTGTACCTAGGTTCCATGCTCTGAGGTACCAAATCTAAAATCCCCTGAAGGCAACACAGGATAAGATTGTCCTCTTTCGAACTCCAACCTCCCGTGATAGCAAGTATGGTAGGTATATCATACACATAATAAACAATAATATAGGTACACATTCCACCTATATAAATATATCATCAGTTAGGTATTCACATAACCATATTATAATGATAGGTATTTATCTCACCTATACATAATTCCCCATAGGTAATTATTTAACCCATGTATATAATAACACTGGGCATACACACAACCCGTATAATAAATCCCCTACGTAGTATATTTATATGTCTAATATCCTACACATTTATAGATTTTGACTAATCCTCAATATATTATTTTTGAGCTTTTCTCACCGCACGATGATAATACCAACAACACCGATATATTTATTCGTCTCACAATATATATACTCTAACGACATCGTATATATAATATATATATTTTCTCAATATACTATGGCTATAATTTCCAAACTCTTATAGCGATAGTCAATAGCCTCGAATATTTTCATTCGTAATAATATAAGAAGTCACACCCTTAAAATACTACCCCAATACGTACTCTCTTATTTAATGTTCAAATCACACCTAAATACCTCTTTAAGTATTATTCCTCACGAACACCCCTATTTGGGTAAATCTTGGATTTTACTTTCAACTAACCCAAGGTACACGCCTTACTGAAAAAATTTATTTAGAAGTCCCCACACTATTTTTAGGAACCCCAAATATTTATCTCAAAAAAATTCTAGCCTTTATTTTTCCAATTTCAGGTTTGATTTTCGAGTTGATGATTTAAACCTCGGAACTGCTATCTTAGAAAAATCATATCAAATCTAAAAAAATCAAAAAAATACGCAGTCGGTGCTCACGCGACCGTATCGAAAAGGTATACATCCTTTATATTTTGACCAAGAGCCGAATCGGCTCTCTTCCTAGCCGAAACAGTTCAGAAGTGATGATGGTCACTATTCACCTTCTTCTCCAAAAATTCAATCCTCCATTAAAGCACCTCCAAGCTTTTTATCTCCTCTCTCATAAACATCTAACCTCAAACAACCGTAAATACACACATAAAAAGGGTTCTAATCATCCTAGAACCCATAACCAACCATTAATTTCAATTAATTCTTAAGTTTCTCAAATTGGGTATAAACCGAGTTTTATCCGTTTAATCTTCCAAAAAACCCATTTGATTTACACAAATTTCAACCCAAAAATCTTTATAGTTTTACACCAACTATAATATGATAAATAAACACTATAAATCATAAAGCAAGTTAAACACTTGCCTCATGGATTAAATCCAACGACCCCGAGTCGAATCCCGTGAATTTTGGCATGGAATTCCTTTTCTTCTTTCTTCTCTTCTCTTCTTCTTCTTCTTCTTCTTCTTCTCTTCCTTATCTCTTCTCTTTATCTCTCTTAGGGCAGAATTTAGGGAAAATATGGCTGCCCTTGGGTCTTAAATCCCGAAATTGGGTGTGTACCCAATTGTAAAATGACTCGTGTACTCATTTACGAGTCCCTACTAGTCCAAAAATCTTTGAAACCCAAATGCTACCCCTAGATACTCTAATTTGACTCTCTCGGACATTCTGAACCCAACGGCGCAGTCGAAATCTCCATCCGAGTCACTTACCTAAAATTCACTAATTGGACCCAATACCTTCAATACGCGTGCTTTTCCAATTAAAATATTTTCCTTTGTCGCTTTTCCCAACTGCGACATGTAATAAAAATAATCCCACTCACATTCTTAGTGTCGTAAGAAAATATAATCCATGTAAATATTAATCCAAAATTTGAAAACTAATATTTACTATTCACTTTATAATATTGAATTTATTTAATTTTACTCATAAATTCTAGAATCACTACTCATAGAAATTCCTCAAATTACCAAATTATGTCCATAGTGTAATTTAAATACCTTTAAAAGTACGGGGTATTACACCATGATCATATCAAACTCACTTTTGATCTCCTCATCAAAGTGGTGAGCATGCTGGGAGAACATGGATCCAAAGACTATGTCATCCACATAGACTTGGGCAACCAAAATGGCACCGTCATCTCTCCTGACGAACAACGTCATATCACCTCCCCCTCTCTTAAAGCCACGAGCTAAGAGATAGGAAGTAAGCCTCTCGTACCAAGCACGAGGTGCTTGCTTCAAACCATACAAGGCTTTCCTTAGATAGTAGACGTGATCAGGGTGCTTAGGGTTTTCAAACCCTTTTGGTTGTTCCACGTAAACCTCCTCTTGTAGAATGCCATTCAAAAAGTAACTCTTGACATCCATCTGGTATAACTTGAAGCGCAGATGACATGCGATGGCGAGTAGTAAGCGAACGAACTCAAGCCTTGCAACAAGAGCAAATATCTCATCAAAGTCTACACACTCTATCTGTATATAGTCTTGAGCGACCAACCTAGCCTTGTTTCGAATAATTATACCAGTCTCATCCATCTTGTTCTTGAAGATCCACTTGGTACCTATCACATTTGTCTCACTAGGTCGGGGGACCAATTCCCAGACATCATTCTTTCTAAACTGATGCAAATCATCCTGCATAAAACATATCTAGTGTTCATCCTTGAGTGCTTCCTTGTAATTCTTGGGCTCGACTTTGGCCGTGTAGCAAAAATGGCCAACAACATTCTCTAGCTGAGCAGGAGTCTTGACCCCAAGTGTAGGATCGCCTAGAATGGAAGAAGGATCATGACTCTTACGAACCCAAGCAGGTGTGTTCCTTAAATTAGGAGTAGGGTCCACCCTAGAAGTGTGAGGGACAATGGGATTGTCATCAGGAAAAGTGTCCTCCTCACATAAAAGGGTGGAATCAACAAACGTCGATGGTTCGCCATCTTGGATAGTGACGTTTATTGACTCCATCACCTTAGATCTCTTCAGGTTAAAAACTTGGTACGCTCTACTAGTCGATGAATATCCTAACAATATTCCCTCGTCACTCCAGGAGTCAAACTTTCCAAGTTGCTCTCTATCCCGTAGGATGTAGCATTTGCTCCCAAAGACACGAAAATATAAAAGGTTGGGCTTCTTTCCAATCCACAATTTGTAAGGCGTCTTAAGTGTTTATGGACGAAGGTAAACCCTATTCACCATGTCGTATGCGGTAGACACCACCTCTGCCAAAAATCTCCTAGTAACTCTATGACCCAGAAGCATAGATCTAGCCATTTCCTGAATCGTCTGATTCTTCCTCTTAATAATCACATTTTGCTGAGGAGTTTTGACGATCGAAATTCATGTTTGATCCCTAGGCTATCACAATAAAGATCTACTTTAGCTTCCTTAAATTCAGTGTCGTTGTTACTACGTATTCTATTGATGGTGACACTGTGTTGATTTTGCAGGACACGGTACTTATAAGAAATTCCCCAACCTCAGTTTTCTCTCTCAAAAAGCCTACAATAGAGTAGCAAGAGAAATAATCTACCAACACGAGGATATACCTCTTACCACCTAAACTCTCAGTACGAGTGGGACCCATGATATCCATGTTTATCAACTCAAGCACTCGTGAAGTGGTAATGGAATTCAACTTCCCGTTGGGGCTATGGATTTTCTTTCCCAACTGACAAGGTCCACAAACCATGAAAGTTGGCTTTCCAAGAGACGGAAAGCCACGTACTAGGTCCTTTTTAGCTAATCTCTCTAAATCTCTAAAGTTAACGTGACCTAGACGTTGATGCCACATATCCATAAGAGTGATCGTGGTGCTATTGCAGACAAATGAGGACTTGGGCACTATCCCATAACAATTATCTTCAGTCCTCACCCCTTGCAATATAAGTTTATTGGCTTGATCATAAACATTACACGCGTCCCAGTCAAACTTTACTGCAAAGTCAGCATCGTACAACTGGCTAATGCTGAGAAGGTTTGCCTTCAAACCTTTAACGTTCAAAACATTCTTTAGCTTAGGAAATACTGGTATCTCTATAGTACCTCGTCCTACTATGTTAGACTTGCTCCCATCTCCAAAGGTGACTTTACCTTCCTTACAATCCTCTAGATAGGTAAAAAATTAGACATCACCTATCATGTGCCTGGAGTACCCACTATCGAAATACGACTGTGAGGTGTTATGTGCTTTAAGATCAACATGGGCAACAAGGCTATTTACATCGTGCTTAGGTACCCAAGAGGGGGTAACCTTTTGTTTTCCCTTGTCATAGCTAGTTCTAGTCCGGATTTTAGAAGTGTCCCCTGACAGCACAAAAATTCATTAGAACACTTCCATTAAACTCTGAGATGTGGAGACCAGAAACTCAAACTGCTCTCTAAGACTTAAAAAATTGCTAGTGGTATGTGGAGCAACTGTACGTCGTGTCTGATCCAAACTATAGCAAAACTCCCTAAGGTGGCCCTTTCTTTTGCAGTAGGTACAGAAGTACACAATTTTGGCCGACCTTGGTTTGCTTTTCTTGGTCGAACTCTTCTTTGAGGTTTTTGGTGATGGCCACAAGGAGTCGTAGTATACTCAGGAATTGGTTCTGATGTCACATGAGACGTGGAAGCACCATCAAAACCTATTCCTTGCCGTTTAGCAAAGCCTAAAGCACGACCAAGGAGCATCTTTCCAGATCTGTCCTATATCTTTACCTTGACCTCCCGAGCTCTCTCAATGTCATAAGTAAGCTGGGCAATAAGGGATTCAAGTTTCTTTCGAGTGTCCATGGAGGTCTAGAGCTTACTCATAAGACTAGCCACTTTCTTTGTCAAGTCCCCTTTCTCTTTCTCTAAACACCTCTCTCTCTCCAAACTGACTCTCTCTCTCTCCCATCAAACTCTCTCTCTCTCTCTCTCTCTCTCTCTCTCCACACAAAAATATCTCTCACTCTCAAGGCAGTGCTAATGGAGGACTCTCTCTCTCTTGTCTCTCCCAAATACTTTTCTTAGGCAACAATCCTAAGAGCTAACGTTTTTTTTCACTTTTTAGTTTTAAAAGAATCAGCATATAAATCAGTGTACGCACGTCGAAGATCACTCTCGATCTCACTTGCAACATCCTCCCCCTCACTTACTTCGCTTCCACTGTAGAGGTGTCCCTGTGAAGTAGCAACCTCATCCTTGTGAGGTGCACTGTTAGTTATCATATGACTATACATGAATGCAGTGAAGTAACATTCATGCGGTGACTCGTCTCCAGAATCCACCGACTCGACCTCACTGTCGTCACTAAGGGAGGCATTAAGAGAAGATTTGCCTTTGCCATGACGTTTCAACCCACTAGGACACTCAAAGTCCGTATGACCTCTACTGTCACACTCATAACATCTCTCATACTTTTTCTTAGGAGCGTCCAGTTTATTTTTATCAAATTTCTTTTCAAGCTTATTTTTCTCAAAATTTCTTTTATCTTTGAATTTGCCATTTTTATTTAAATTCAGAAATTTCTTGAAATTTTTTGCAAACAAGGCCTAATCTTTTAAGTCAAAATCAAACTCATAATGAGAGACTTCTTCCTCTTTTCTCCTATATGACTCACCTCTCTTTCTTGCTGACCCCTCACTCTTTCTAGCATGGGCTTTAAGTTCTACCCCTTTGTCTTTTGATTTTATCGTGTTAGGAAACATGTTAATTTTGTAAGTCTGGAGGTCTCCTACCAACTCTTCTAATTTCAGACTATCCAAATTACCTAACGAATTTAACACAGTGACTTTGGGGATAAAACGCTTGGACAAAGATCTTAAAATTTTAGTAACTACTCTAGCATTAGGAACGTGCTCACTAAGATTAAAACTCGTGTTAACAATATCAGATAAGCGTGCATAAAATTCATCAAAACACTCAGTCTCAAGCATGGTGATAGTTTCAAACTGTGTAGTTAAATTTTTTAGTTTTGACTCTTTCATAGCATTAGTGCCCTCATGGGTAAGTTGAAGAGCATCCCATGCCTCTAAACACGTGGTACACGTCATTATGCGCCGAAACTCATCGGGCGTGACATTTCCAGAAATAGCACTAAGCCCACGTGAATTATATATACTCCACTTAAATTTGTCCTCAGTCCAAGTAGTCACAGGTTTAAGACTAGTTACGTTATCAACAGTGACAGTGGGAGGAGTCCACCCTCTTTCACATACAACCCAAATACATTCTTCAATGGCTTTTAAGTGAGATTTCATACGGGCCTTCCAATATGCATAATTTAACCTGTCGACTATACAAGTTTTCCATTAAAATTGTGCTTTTTCAAATAACCAATTTTTAGCAAAGAACTGATATTCAGAAAAATTTTGTGGAAAACATTACACGGTATAATTGTGTAATTGGCTTTGATACCAATATGAGAGTTCCCCAGCAATCAATGTGTAAACTTGTTTAATTAAGTTCAATTTGTAGACCCAAAAATCATAACTCTTGCAAATAATTGTGAGAGACGAATTAAATAAATTAAAGCATGCAAGTCAATCACAATATGAGGAAAAATTCACCAAAGGGGAAAAACCATTTTATTTCACTATAATTCGTAACAACTTACAATTATAGAGAAATACAGTGACACACGAATACCCATAGGCATCGGTTCGTTGTCGTCGACGTTGCCGACAAGAGATCCCGTAAGAGCTCTAAGTCAGCAATGTGGAGAATATCCTTTTTCTCCACAAGATTAATCCAAGATGAGTAGAATAATTTGTCTAGGATTTATGAAGATTCACACAAATGTTTGGGAATGATTTGTGAATAAAAAAGGCATGAAAACCTTGAAAAAGGAAATCTTAAAACTGCTGCTGTTATGTAGAAAATGGAGGTGAAAAAAGACTTGAAAATGTGAATGATGAATACTGCTATAAATACAGAAATCAAGGCGGCCACGTCGCTCCAACGAAATCGAGGTGTCGCTCGAATGAGCCGATGTGTCATTTGAAAGACTTCGCGTGACATGGATATGTTGTTTGAACGACAGTAGCATGTCGCTCGAACGATGTCAGCAACAAATAAAACTTCGCCTCTATACTTAGAAAAATTTCATCATTCCAAGAAAAAACTTTTTAACTCCTGAAAAATATTTTATAAAAATTCCCAAATAATTATGTAAACATTAAAAACTCCAAACAAACCATTTTACCATAAATGCGATTGGAGTAGTGGAAACGGCTGAAGAGCACGTTTCATGAAGCATGATGCACGTATGAAGATGATGGATGCGAGGATTTGGATCAAGGCCGTCGTGGATGAATGAGGTGACGATCCGAATGTAGCGGTATCACACATACTTGATGTGAACTAGGACATATAGAAAATTCCTAGCTTCTAATTTGGACATTTATAAAATCATGTCCTTACAAATTCCCCCTATGTCTATGCCGGTACATACATAAAAAATCCGAATTATGCTACCCAAATGGAAATCAAATGACATACAATTTAATATCCCTATTAAACCCAAAACTGAAAAACTTTTAAGTAGCTGGCCAAAGAGTTCATTCATAAATTTTTCTTTGGCATAAAGCCACCTGATATGACAAGTATAGCCTCATCCAGGATCATAGTGCCTCGGCCAAAGGCGACCATTACCAATTCATCCAGAATAGAGGAATTATGACTCGGCCAGGATTGACTCGGCCAGGACTGACTCGGTCGGTATCTCAGCATAGGGGGTCTCGGCTTTATATTGAAGACTAGTCAACATATCTTGCTGCATTAATTCGTGATTAATAAACCATCGTCCTTGGCCTTATCCAGATCAATACTATTCGGCATGATAGGTTTCAATTCCTCACTGGTCCATATATCAACAATCTAACCTCGGCCATGATGGTCGGCCGAGGTCTGACAGCTGGTAGGGCACGTGCTTTGGGGGACACATGAGAGTGCGCGTGGGCTGCAGATCCATGTGTACCAAAACCGTTATAACAACATCTCCCTCACACGATAGGGAATATTTGATCATCATGACCTACATATGACAGAGACAACGGTCTTGCCCTCATTGGTAGGAATATTCCACACATGCTTATTACATGCTTGGGGGGGGGGGGGGGGGAGGGGTACACTACACCCCCATTCACTATAAATACTTGTCTTCTACCTCATTGTAAAGGATCCATAATTCGAAAGCCTAGCTTAAGCTTTGTCAATATCACAGGAAAGAGAGAGAGAGAGAGAGAGAAGTGTATTACTAAGGCCATCAGAGCCCTTTTCTTATAGTGATACTCACACACACACACTCACAGTGGACTAGGCCAATGGCTGAACCACTTATGTATATATCCCCTCTTTTGCCTCATCTCCATCGATATTTATATTTCTACAAATACGCCATTGTTAGGCTGGTTTAAGCTCATATCTTTACATTGACTTAGTGATACCATTTCTTGTATCATCAATCTGGTGCCGTCTGTGGGAATGAGATTTTCATCTTCTTCCTTTTATCTGTAGCTTCTCCACCAGATTCTCTGGTGGCGGTTCAACCTCACACTTGTTTGAGCTTGAAACACCATTAAAAGAGCTCTAGTTTGAGCTCAAGCTCACTTTCAGTTCGCCCAACTCACTTCCAGTATATCACTTATTTTTTTCGATTACCGAAATCCTTCAATGACATCAAATCCTCCTACTATAGGGGGTCCTAATTCTAGCCAAGCCCCACCTCAGTAAAAAATGGCTGAGGTGGCGGCGACCGTGTGTTCCTTAGTGGATAGCTAATGACAGATGAAGGTGACACTTGCTGCATTCATCCAGAACATGGTGGTTAGACTTTTTGGGGCCGGAGATCAGATGGAAACTCCGGTCACCAGCGATGGAGTTCCAAATACAGCGGCCAGAGGACCACCCCAGGCCCCACATAAAGATCTTCCTCCTCAAGAAAGACGTTGGGATGTGGCCGACCCTAGGCGTTTATGCTTGGGGAGGTCGGGTCAAGAATGCGCTAATGATGAGGATGAATAGTATGATGACGAGGATGATAGGGTCTATTGGGAGCCTTAACAAATTTCTATAGGCACTGTACGACCAATTCAGCCCAACCGAGGATGTAGTGGCAAGCCGAGTTGGGAGTGTAGGCTAAGGGCATCCGTCTTAGATAGGTTTAGTAGGGGGTAGACATTTGGTAGGCTCTACCCAACAGTAGATGATTTTAAAAATCGCCTCTTCATATCTCGAAGTATAGATGGTTCCAGAAGGAATAATGAATGTGACGACCATCGGCCTCTTAAAGGCCAAGATGAGGAACAACGAGAGGTGAATAGTCGATAAAGGACAGTTGCCAAAGAGCCTTTAATTCATCTAGATGGCAGATAAGGGTCTGGGAACATTGTGGCTCTGGTAGAGGTTGTATCTGCGACTGATAGTCCCTAAAATGACTCCATTAAGTGACTGGAGGATAAAATAGGGTATATACTAAAGAGCCGAGATCCCTTGTAGAGGGGATACAATAAAGGCTACCCTTTTGTGGATAAGATCATGAGTTATCTAACCCCGACCAAATTCAAGTCGCTGATAGTCACACCCAAGTATGATGGGAGCACTAATCTCGTCCATCATGTGGAGATGTACCAATCAGCTGCTGATAACTACTCAGTCTCAGACGAGATGTGATGTCAAGCCTTCTCTAGCACACTTACCCGAGCAGCTCATGTATGGTTTACTTCTCTCCCTTAAAACTCAACTGAGAATTTCAATCAGTTAGCACAGAGGTTCATATATAATTTTTTCTTCAGAGTAAGGCCCCAAAAGAAGACGACACACCTGTTGTACGTGAAGTAGGGAAATAATGAAAGTATGAGGGAGTACATAGCTCGCTTCAATAAGGAAAATTTATAAATTGAAGAATATGAAGAGAGCATCGCTATGACGGCCCTGATGGGAGGGTTGCAGAAAGGAAAGCTTATTTAAAAAATAGGCGAGGATCCTCTTAAATCCATGGCCGAACTCTGGCTACGACTGGGAAGGTTATGAATGCAGAGGAGTCACGATTGTCAAAGGTGAAGAGGAGAAGGGAACAAGTAGTAGCGGAGGAAATTTCTAGAAAAAGATTAAGTATGGCAAGAAAAGGTCGACGAACAATAAGTTCACTGACTATACCCCTCTCACATTCAGTTGTGAGCACATCCTGAATGATATAAAGAGTAACCAATCTCTGAGATGGCCTGAGAGGTTGAAGGCTCCTCCTCATAAGAGGAACAAGAATATATGGTGTGAGTTTCACCAAGACCATGGTCACACGACCGATATATCTTTTGATCTCAAAGACGAGATTGAGAAAATACTGAAAGCTGGTAAGCTGAGGAAGTATGTGGATAAGGTCAGTTCAAAGGGTGGCCGAGATGATACTCAAAAGAGGAGGAATGAAAAGTGCAAGACTGATGCTCCAGTTAACTGAGATGATGATGACTCGAATGATGATGATGAAGCAGACCCTAACCTGCCACCTCCAATCACCGATCCAAAGGGTCGACTCCACATAATTTCTCTCGGAGTTAAGATGATTTGTGGAGGACATGCTGGAGGAGGAAAAGAGATTGCTGAGATAAAAACTCATGTAGCAGAGGCCAAATCTCTTCCTTCAAAACCCAAAGAAGTTCACTCAGCGATGATTGAACCGAAGAAGGTAAAAATAACTAAAGTTGATATGAACACTTTGATTGTTAGATTCTCCAGGAGGGATTTTAAGGTGATCTTAGCCCCTCATGATGACCCATTGGTGATTATAACCCTTGTGCATGGGTATAAGGTTCCATGAATATTAGTCCATGGTGGAAGCTCGGTCGATGTGATGTTTTGGGACTGCTACATGGGTTGGGGCTGAGCAATAAGAGGCTGGTCCCGTATCATCAACCTCTCATCGGATTCAGCGGAGAGAAAGTGAAACTTTTGGGGATCTATGAGATGGAAGTTAGGATAGGGAACAAATGGCCAAAATTCTTCACAAAGGAGATTAACTTCTTTGTCATGGATAAGAATGTATACTCTGCATACAATATAATTTTGGGACGAGTAGCCCTTAGGGAGTTTGAGGCCGTGCCCTCAACAGTTCACTAGATGATTAAATTCCTAACTCCATATGGAGTAGGGGAAGTTCAGGGTGACCAAGTTGAGGCACGCGAATGCTACTTCAACTCGGCTAAGGAGAGGGAGGCATATAAAAAGGACACTACAACTTACAACATTGATACTCTGGACCCCAGAGATGAGACTAAGCTAAAGAAGGGTGAGGTCGCTAAGGAGGTAGAATCCATCATCCTCAATGAGGACGAGCTAAAAAAAATGTCCAAATCGGCGAAGCCTTGAAGAAGGAGATCAAAGAGGAGTTGATCAAACTATTGAAGAAGAGGCAAAGCATTTTTCTTGGAGCCATGAGGATATGCTTGACATCGATCCGAAGGTCCTCTTCCATAAGATCAATGTGGCCGATGACGTAAAGCCGATCAGACAGAGAAGGAGAGTGTACTCCAGGGAGAAATATGATGTCATCAGATAAGAAGTGAAAAAGCTGGAGAAAGCCGACTTTATCACGGAGGTCATTTACCCTGAGTGGTTAGCGAATGCTCTTATCGTCCCCAGAGCTAATGGAAAATGGAGGATGTGTGTGGATTTTACAAACCTGAACAAAGCCTGCCCCAAGGATAGATTTCCCCTGCTGAGGATCGACCAGATGGTTGATGCCACAGTCGGCCATGAATTAATTGGTTTTCTGGATGCCAACTCAGGCTATAATCAGATATTCATGGACCCGACCGATGCTAAGAAGACATCTTTCATAACTAACAAGGGGACTTATTGCTACCAGGTCATATCCTTCGGCTTAAAGAATATTGGGGCAACATATCAAAGATTGGTCAACAAGATGTTCGAAGAACAGATCGAAAAAATAATGGAGGTGTACATCGACAACATGTTGACAAAGATCTTCAAGGCCGACTCTCATGTGCCGACCTTGAAAGCGAATTTTTGATACTATGGGTGAGTTTAGGATGAAACTCAACCCCTCCAAGTGTGTCTTTGGCTCAGGAGCATGCAAGTTCTTGGGCTTTATTATGAACCAGAGGGGGATTAAGTCCAACCTCGAGAAGATAAAATATTTAATAGATATGAAGACTCCAACAACAATAAAAGATGTGAAGAGGTTAACTGGACGAGTGGAAGCATTGAATAGGTTTGTGTCTAGAGCCACCGATAAGTGTCTTCCCTTTTTCAAGGTGCTCAGGAAAGATTTTGAATGGAATGAGGAGTGTGATAAGGCCTTCCAAGAGTTGAAGACCTACCTCAGCTCTCCATTGCTGTTGTCAAGACCAATTTAGGGATAAAAGTTTTATTTGTATGTAGCAGTGTCAGAATCGATAATTAGTGAAGCTATTGTCAGAGATGAGGATGGTGTGCAAAAGCCAGTGTACTTCAATAGTACGACCCTCTAGGGGCCTGAACAGAAATATCCTAAAAAGGAGAAGTTGACCTATGCTTTAATCCACGCCTCAGGGAAGATGAAGTCATACTTCTAAGCACATACAATGGTTGTCCTCACTGACTCTCCCCTCAGACAAGTCATCCATAAACCTGAGAAATTGGGTAGGTTAATGGCCTGGGAAATAGAGTTGGGGGAGTTTGATATCATCTACCAACCAAGAACATCCATCAAGGGGAAGGACCTAACTGATTTCATAGCCGAGTTCACATGGGATGAGGCCAATGCAGAAGATATTGAGACTCCAGCTTGTGAGACAAAAAAACCATATACCCCGGCTGAGGCCAAGACGAGTACAACAAGGAGTAAGGTGTCAGAGAATGAGGAAGAGAGATACCTCTTGAAAAGTGGGACCTTGGAAGAGGGAAATTTTTCCAAAAGTGGTACTCTGTGGAACTTATTTAGTGATGGCTCTTCATGCGAGGCCGATAGTGGAGCAAGCTTAATTGTGTAGGCCCAGATGAGACTGACATTGAATATGCTCTGAGGTTCAATTTTAAAGCCTCCAACAATGAGTCGGAGTATGAGGCCCTCCTGGCAGGAATATCCCTTTCCAAAGCACTGAATGTCGGCCAACTCTTGGTTCATATCGACTCCAGGTTAGTTGTGAATCAAATTTTGGGAGTATATGAGGCCAAAGATGACAGAATGGATAAATACCTTGGAAAGGTAAAAGCAGCACTGAAGAAATTTAGAGAGGTGAAGATGAAGAGGATACCTCGGCTAGACAACAACCGAGCTGATGCTTTGGCAAGGTTAGCTTCTCCATAAGAATAGAATTTCGAAGGTCGGTGCCTATAGAGATTGTAACACCCCACTAAATTCTGGCGTCAGCCGCCACCAAAATTAAGCTGGGCATTAATAAATTAAATATCATCCTTAGCATGCGACAGACGTGAGACATATTAATTTCAATCCACAAGATGAATATTTTAAATAAATCCCAAATATTAAGAACATCCAACTGATTTATCACCAAAGTGCGATATAAAGTCCGAGACATAAAATCTCCGAATGTCTCAATTATTACAGCAAATCAAACCAAACTGAAATCTTAAGACAACTTCGGAATTGAAAGGCCTAATAAAAACCCAAATATAGTCTCACAACAAATACGACTGAATAGGAGAAGAAATAAACTACTAAACAATTATATAGCTCCAGCTGCACTTTCGAAGGATCTCTAAAATATTTCTATGTAGCTACTCCAATTAAATCCCTGAAAATATTAGTCAATGCATGTGTTAAAGTCAAGGCCCTGAGCATGAATATCGGCTACTCCTTTCAAATAGGGTTCTTGAACCCAGACAATAGTGCTATACATATCGACCATAATAATAGAATATTTTAATTAAAAGAAAGTGTATAATCTCAACAATAAATTTCTAAGTACCCACAAGGTTTAAATGTGTCACACCAAAATTAATTTAAATTATCCCAAGTCCCACGATATTAATGTGTTTGAATTAACCAGGATTATTTGTTCTCACTTTATTATTAGGTATAGCGGTCCTCCCACCATGGGTGATTTATACCAAAATACATTATAATAGCGGTCCACCCACCATGGGTGATTTTCTCCACTAAAAATTTGATAGTCCTCCCGTCATGGGTGATTTACACCAAAAACACTTCCCCTTGTCATACTCGCCGTCTGACCCGTTTTATCCTGTGATCCTCGACATATGACAAGGTTCCACACACGACACGATATAAACGCCCTCTGACCCGGTTAAACTATCGGCCCTAGACACATTATGTCGCCAAAAATTTTCAATACCAGTTTTAGTCTTTCAGTATTAATTTCCCAAAATTTCTCAGACTAATTATTCACATAAATTTTGCCACTCTTAAAAGCGATGTGAAAATCCTCAAAATATTCTTTAGTCCCAATTAAAAGTTCCCAAAACACAATTTCATCCCATCTTTAATAAATGATGATTATAACAATTTTTCTTCACATAGATATCAATCCTAGGTTATCACAACAACGGTAAAAATAGAGAATTTACCCCCACCCCAATTTATATAACCCGCATAGATTTATTTTAATTAGTCCCATACCTAATTAACATAAATCGCAAATAAGGCCCACTTACTAGTCCCATACCTAACAAGTGTATTATAACAAGGGGTGAAAACCAATTATCTAAAATACCAACGTTCCCGAAATATTCAATATTATAATATTTCATAATTGACATAATCAACAATTTATGATAATATTCTCAACAACACTAAATTCCCAATAAATGATTTTTAATCAAAATATGGGGAAATTAAGAACACGTAATTATTATGATTTTTTCAAATCATTTTTAATCGCAAGTTCCATAATGGCTATTTATTTTCTAGCACAAGTAATTTAATTAATTTAGGAATTTTCACATAAACATCCAAATTAAATTACTAAGGGCTCCTCTATATGTATATGCCCGCAATATCACCAACTAAGTAAATACAATCCAAATAACAACAAAATTATAATTATTTTCACAAAACAACCCCATAATTAATTTCTTTAATATATTATGTTCTTAATTTATTTTAGAACACACGAGTTTTAATGGAGGCTATAATCAAGACACATAACACTAAAGGAAAAGAATAGGATAAACATGCCTGATTTTTAGATGTTGAAATTGACGAGAGATTCGGGTTCTCATCGAAAAATTGATCGAAAAACCCTCTTGGACAACCTTGAAATATTTCTGTTTTGACCCCTAAAATGTAATACCCCGTACTTTCGGCTATATTTATTTTTGGGATTAATTAATTAAATGTGAATTAATTGGGAATTAATCCGGATAAAATACTAGCGAGAGGTGAGTTGGTATTTGACTATATTGAGTATATATGATGATATATGAATATTGAATTATGAAATTTGTCGTGAGATTGATATACGACAATTTGGTCATTTTATTGGGACGCGTGTGACAGTCGCGTCGGGATATAATTATTTTAATTATAAAAGTGAATTTAAATTCTATTAACCGTATGGTCATTTCGAGTGCGCCAACGCGTCCGGAAGGGTCGAGATAGTCAGAAAACACTAGCCGGGGGTTTAGTTTGGGTCCCGGGGTATTTTTAAGCCATACCGGCAACATAAAGGGCATTTTGGTAATTATGTATTTTTGGAGAATTAAAAGTGACGAAAATTGGGAGTTTTAATCTGATATGGATTTGACCCACTAAGACACTAACCAACCCTTAATGACCCAATAAACTACGGAGGTTATCAAATTAGGTTTCCAACTTTCCCAAAGAAAAACCCTAGCCACCATAGCCACCTTGGGAGAAGAAAGCTTGTAGAGAGGAAATCCTGCAGAGAGAGAGAGATAGCTTCAGCAAATCAACATCAAAATCATAAATAAACTCAAGGCAAGTGGTTTAATATCATTTAATTTCAGAGAATGCTCTTTCCATGTATAGGAATTTAATAAAATTGATTTGTTCTTGGTGTAATATGAAAACCCATGTATTTTGGAACTTAGAACTTGAAATCTTGAGGAGAATTGCATGTAGAATGATAGGTAGATGATTATACTGAGGATATTCGTGATTGGGTGAAATTAAAACAGATTTTTATTGGGTTAATTTATGAATTAAAATTTTAGGGTTTGTGTTCTTGAATAATTGGGGAAAAGTGATGAGACTTGATGATTTAATGATGATTGGAATGAATTAACTCAGTAAAATACGTTAGTTTATAACCTTGTTATGTTTAGGAGTGATTAGAGACCTTTAAACATTGTTGGGACGAAGTTTAGAGGAGATTTGAGGAGTAAAAATTGATGAAAAATGTAACTAAGAAATTCTGGGCCGAAACTGGTCCCTCGTTAGAAGACCTTCCCAGGTCGTTCGAACGAGCTCGTTCGAACGAGCTTCTAACGAGTTGACCAGTCGCTTCTAACGAGGGGAGACTTCGTTCGATACCTTCATTCGAACGAACTGTATTTCGTTCGATACATTCATTCGAACGAGATGTCGTTAGAAGGTACAGTTCGTTCGAACGAACTGGAATCTCATTCGAACAGCCTCGTTCGAACGAGACTTCTAACGAGCTGGCAGTTTAGGCCTTTTTGGCCTGTTTTGATTTTGGGAGTCCCGTAATCTTGTTCGAGGATATAGATAACCTTCCTTTGATGATGTATTGATAGGTTTGGGACGTTTGTGTTATTTTGAGGAGTAAATTATATACGAGCGATTTAAATTAAAGGGATAGTTGGGTTGAGACGTGAGTGTCTACTACGACGTGAGAATAAATTATGGCGCGTATGATTATAAACCGGAATCATATAATGTGTGTAAATTATATATTAGTACTAGAATGAGAATAGTACTACAATATAACTACGGGATTACTAAGATGTGTGCTTACTTAGTATTGGTATATGAACTGTGTGTATGACATACCTACCATACTTGCTATCACGGGAGGTTTGCATTCGCTTAGGGCCCTCTAATACTTGTGTTGCCCGGATTTAGACTGGTTACCTTGATGAACATAGGTCAGAGAAAGACTTATTGGGATTTTAATAAGTCCGCTGATCGTGGGAGCGCAGGTATGTGCGTGACCCATGTGATGTGACTGTGTTCGCCTCCACTATTTGTGATTTGTGTTATCTGAACTATTCTTGAGAGATTCGGAATATGTGATCCTTATGTACGTGATGTACCGGGATGGATAGCAGAGTATGTGTGCACCGCAGCCTAGTCTCGGGGTGCTTATATTGTATATTTATGTTGTGAAAAATATACGCTTAATAAACTGGAACTTTCATATGGTATTGTGTGTAACTATGGAATATAATAGAGGGATAATCTATAAAGAGTTGTATTACTTTTGTATGAGAACCTAAAGTTACGTTAAGCCCTATTTAATTGAGATCGTTATAATGTTAATGAGAACCGAGTAATAAGGGTAGAACCTATGGCAGTCTAGCTAGATATGGTGTCACTTAGCTAGTAGTTGTGTCATTTTAGATGGGTACTTACGTTAGGAGTGCACAGTTAGACGAGAGGTGAGAATTTCATGTGAGTGCAAGTCCTAACATGTACTTTGCATTTAATGTTTTAAATGTTTTTAAAGCACTTGCAGGTTTTTAAAATATCTCCACATTCGGGCTCTGACCCGTTTGCTTTCAAATCTACTTTTCTTGTAAAACCATTTTTAGGTGCCCAGCCACAAGGACACCATGCATAGGATACTCACTCAGGTGACGAGCTGTAGTTGTTTGTGGAAGCTACAGGTATTTGCTTGTAGACGCTTCTATCATTTGGATTCCAGATTCGTTATCTATCAGTTGTAGGGCATGTTGCCCATTTATATTAGAGACATCTTTCCATTTCAGTTTTTCAGACTTTGTCATGTATTGATTCAGTATTCAGTATTTTGTTACTTATTTCAGTTGTGGGATTTATAGTGAGGAGTTTTCCTCCAGACTTTATTTACATTATGTGATGGTAATTCTATTTACTTCAGTATGGTGAATGGTGTTGTTATTCTTCATTACACTTGTTGCATGATAATCAGACTTCAATTAAAATTTGGCAACTTACTTTTTAAATACTAGGTGGTTAGTAATAATAAAACGTTTTCGACAGTGATGCTATTAACTGGACCAACTTGGCATTTTGAATTAATTTAATAAAGGAGTAGCTACCCGGTATTTAATTAGTCGGGGTGCCACAGGTGGTATCAGAGCATCAGGTTCTAGTGTCCTTTAGGATCTGTACGGCTATTATGTTTCCGCTAAGTTTCTTTGATATAGAGCCCTATATTTTAGGACTGTTGTACTCTTTTTGTGTATGCTTCGTTCTTCAGCTATTTTAAGTTTATAAACAACGAACTTATAAACTTTGTTCTTATTTCAGATGCCTCCACGACGTGCACGACGAGTTCCCAGGGATGCAACGCCTGAACCCCAGCCCGCTCCAGTTCAGGGCATGATGAACGCCGCTGAGGTTGCAGCTATAGTAGCCCAAGCGGTAAATGCCGCAATTGCCGTAGTCCAGCAGGCACCACCTCAGGCGCCGGTCGCCGCGCCAGTACAGGCAAATGCATTCCCGTCTTCTTGGGAGCGTGTACGTGACGCTTTTAAGAAAGCGCATCCACCAGAGTTTGCAGGTAGCTCAGATGTGGTAGTCTCGAGCCAGTGGAGGAAGGATATGCAGAGGCACTTAAGGATGTATGAGTGCACAGACGTTCAGAAGTAGGTTCTAGCTACTTTCAAGCTAGTTGGATCTGCGCTACAGTGGTGGGAGTCTATTACCACCGTGGAGGAGAGGGATACTCTCACTATTCAGGACTTCTGGGTGCGGTTTGACCGCAAGTACTTTCCGTCGGCTGTTCACACGGAAATGAGGAGGAAGCTGATGAGTCTGAGGCAAGAGGGTAAGACTGTGGCCGAGTATGAGGCCGAGTTCACGAATCTGTTGAATATCGTTCCGGATGAGATACCGACAGAAAAGAAGAAGATTGAGAAATTCACCGACGGGTTGACATGGAGGATCCGTCAGCATCTGTTAGGGAACCTTTCGTTGGCCACTTATTCTGATGTGGTTAACGCTGCTTTGTTACACTGCCAGGATCACCGCTTTCATATGGCTGAAGGCAAGAGATCGGGAGAGTCTAGCCATCAGGGCAGGACAGGAGGACATGGTGCCGGTGGGGCACAATCTGTTCAGGGGCAGAGACAGGGTGAGCAGGGTTCCCAGCAGGGGGATCAGAAGAGGTTCCGATCATGGAACTACAGGCAGGGACAGGGAGGTTTCCGTCAGGGCCATCAGGGTTCAAACGGCCATCAGGGCCAACAGGGGCAGAATGGGCAGCAGTTTCAGCAGGGCCAGCAGGGCCAAGGGAGGAACGGTAACGGCCACCAGGGCCGGGGACAACAGGGGCAGAGGGGAGGGAACTTCCCAGGAAAGTGTTTTGTTTGTGGCAAGACTGGCCATAAACGACAGGATTGTCCTGATAGGGGCAGGGCCCCACAGCAGCAGCAGCAGGGTGCTCGCCAGGAACCGCAGAGGCCTATGTTTCCCGCCGCTCTCCCCGCACCGCCACAGATGGCAGCATTGCCACCCATTCCAGCAGTCCCAGTTCAGCAGGGGCAGCTACAGTATGGACGTGTCTACAACGTCCACCAGGCAGCAGTTCCACAGGCACCGCCCGCGATTGAGGGTACGTTTTCTATCCATGGCACTATGGGTCGGGTATTGTTTGATACGGGTGCTACACATTGTTTTATAGCTACACATTTTGCGAAAGCCTTAGGATTGTTAGCTACGGCAGAGAGCACAGTGACGTGTGTCGACTCACCATTGGGGAGTGGGTCACTTATTTTCTTTATATGTCGGGGAGTGGGGGTAGAGATTGGTGGTTTGGTATTACCAGCAGACATGTTGGTATTAGATATGCATGTTCACGATGTGATTATCGGTATGGATTGGCTCGTAGCTTATAGGGCCATGATTGATTGCTTCAGCGGGAACATTGTTTTTGCCATTCCGGGGCAAGAGATGTTCGTAGTGGCGATGCCTCGCCCAGAGGGAGGATCGACCGCTCATCTGTATTACATAGAGGAGGATACCTCTAAGGAGGTTGTGATTCCTTTAGATTCTATCCCAGTTGTTAGGGAGTATTCAGATGTGTTTCAGGAGATACCAGGCCTACCCCCCAGTCGAGAGATAGATTTCGTTATAGATTTACTACCAGGTACGAGACCTATAGCACGTGCACCGTACCGTATGGCTCCAGCTGAGATGAGAGAGTTACGGGATCAGATTGAACAATTGTTGGGCCAGGGGTTTATACGGAGGAGTACTTCACCGTGGGGTGCCCTTGTGTTGTTCGTAAAGAAGAGAGATGGTTCACTGAGATTGTGTGTGGACTACCGAGAGTTGAATAAGGCCACGATAGTATCCGTTGCCTCGAATCGATGACTTATTCGACCAGTTGAGAGGAGATTCTTTCTTCTCAAAGATTGATTTGAGATCGGGATACCATCAGTTGCGTATCAGGGAGGAGGATGTCTCGAAGACTGCATTTTTGTCGAGATACGGTTCTTACGAGTTTCGGGTTATGCCTTTTGGTTTGACCAACGCCCCAACAGTGTTTATGGACTTGATGAACAGAGTGTTCAGGGATTTCCTAGATCAGTTTGTCATTGTCTTCATTGATGATATACTGGTTTACTCCCAGACAGAGGAGGAGCACGCCGAGCATTTGAGACAGGTTTTACAGACACTTCGTCAGAACGAGTTGTATGCAAAATATGAGAAATGCGGGTTTTGGCTGAAGGAGGTCCAGTTTTTGGAACATATTATTTCCGACCGGGGAATATCTGTTGATCCGAGGAGGTATCCGCGGTGAGAGAGTGGGGACAGCCCACAACACCAACGGAGATTCGTAGTTTCTTGGGTCTAGCAGGATACTACAGGAGGTTTATTCGGGGTTTCTCGAAGATAGCAGGTCCTTTGACACATCTGACTTGTAAGGGTGTGCCATACATCTGGAGTGATGCCTGTCAGCTGGCATTCGATGAATTGAAGGACAAACTGACCTCAGCACCTGTGTTAGCATTGTCGAGACCGGGAGTTGAGTATTTGGTTTACACCGATGCGTCTTTGCAAGGGCTTGGAGGTGTATTACAGCAGGAGAGATAGGCCATAGCTTATGCTTCCCGTAAGCTTAAGCCTCATGAGAAGAATTACCCCACGCATGACTTGGAATTGGCGGCAGTGGTATTTGCCCTACGGATTTGGAGGCACTATCTTTTGGGGGAGAAGTTCCAACTGTTCACGGACCACAAGTCCCTACAGTACCTGTTCACGCAGATGGAGTTGAATATGCGGCAGCGTAGGTGGCTTGAGTTTGTGAAAGACTACCGATTCGATATCCAGTATCACCCAGGTAAGGCTAACGTGGTAGCAGACGCGTTGAGCCGTAGGCCCGCAGATGAGGTGGCAGAGGTGTGGAAGGCAAAGTGGAAGGAATTGGGACACCAGGATGCAGTGGCCCGATCTTTAATGTCTGTGATGACTGTTACACCGCAGATTGTCACGAAGGTAGTACGAGCACAGGCTAATGACTCGTTCTGTCAGGAGCAGATAGTTCGATTACTAGCAGAGGGAGCCGAGTCCTATACCGTTAGCTCAGACGGGGGATTACGCTTCAATGGGAGATTGGTAGTTCCGAAAGGGGAGAGATTGCGACACGAGGTGATGGCAGAGTCGCACGGCTCACGGTTCGCGGTACATCCCGGAGGGGACAAATTGTACCAAGACATGAGACGCCAGTATTGGTGGAGCGGTATGAAGAGAGACATCGCTGAGTTTGTTTCGAAATGCGCCACTTGTCAGCTTGTAAAAGTGGATCATCAGAGACTGGCAGGATTGCTACAACCATTGGAGGTCCCGGTGTGGATGTGGGAAAGCATATCCATGGACTTTATCACGGGGTTGCCTACGTCGCAGAGGGGTCACGACTCCGTTTGGGTAATTGTGGACAGGTTGTCCAAAGTCGCTCACTTTTTACCCGTAAGGACTGACTACACTACGGGACAGTATGCCCAGCTCTTCATTTCAGAGGTTGTGAGACTTCACGGTGTGCCCCTAAATATCGTGTGTGACAGAGACAAGATATTTGTTTCGCAGTTTTGGGAGAGTTTCCAGGAGGCAATGGGCACGGAATTACGGTTGAGTACGACTTATCATCCGCAGACCGATGGGCAGACCGAGCGCACAAATCAGATGTTGGAGGACATGCTGCGCATGTGCATTATTGACTTTGGGGGTGGATGGGAGCAGTACCTTCCACTGGTGGAGTTTGCTTACAACAACTCCTATCAGTTCACTATTGGCATGGCTCCGTTGGAGGCATTATACGGTAGGCCTTGTCGTTCCCCAGCATGTTGGTTAGAGGTGGGGGACAACAAACTACTTGGGCCGGAAGTGATTCAGGGTACTTCGGCAAGAATTGAGTTGATTCGGAGTCGCATTCGGGTAGCTCAAGACCGGCAGAAGAGTTATGCTGATACGAAGAGGTTTTTCAGGGAGTTCCAAGTAGGGGACCAGGTTTTGCTCAGAGTATCTCCTATGAAGGGGATTATGCATTTCGGGAAGAAGGGGAAGTTGGCACCAAGGTATGTGGGGCCGTTTCCTATTATTGAGCGGATCGGACCGGTTGCGTATAGACTTGGGTTACCGGAGCATTTGCATCGGATTCACGATGTGTTTCATATTTCCTCGCTAAGGAAATACCTTAGAGATAACTTGGCTCATTCTCACATTGCTGTGGAGGACATCAATCTCCAGCCGGATAGCTCCTACGAGGAGGGGCCGATTGCTATTTTGGACCGAAGCGAGAGGAAACTGCGGTCAAAGATAGTCCCGTTAGTGCGTGTTCAGTGGCGACATCACAATGTCGAGGAGTCCACATGGGAGCGCGAGGATGAGATGCGCGGACGTTATCCAGAGTTGTTTTTAGCAGGTACTTTCTAGTTTCGAATTTAGGGACGAAATTCAGTTATTAGGGGGGAAGTATGTAATACCTCGTACTTTCGGCTATATTTATTTTTGGGATTAATTAATTAAATGTGAATTAATTGGGAATTAATCCGGATAAAATACTAGCGAGAGGTGAGTTGTTATTTGACTATATTGAGTATATATGATGATATATGAATATTGAATTATGAAATTTGTCGTGAGATTGATATACGGCAATTTGGTCATTTTATTGGGACGCGTGTGACAGTCGCGTCGGGATATAATTATTTTAATTATAAAAGTGAATTTAAATTCTATTAACCGTATGGTCGTTTCGAGTGCGCCAACGCGTCCGGAAGGGTCGAGATAGTCAGTAAACACTAGCCGGGGGTTTAGTTTGGGTCCCGGGGTATTTTTAGGCCATACCGGCAACATAAAGGGCATTTTGGTAATTATGTATTTTTGGAGAATTAAAAGTGACGAAAATTGGGAGTTTTAATCTGATATGGATTTGACCCACTAAGCCACTAACCAACCCTTAATGACCCAATAAACTACGGAGGTTATCAAATTAGGTTTCCAACTTTCCCAAAGAAAAACCCTAGCCACCATAGCCACCTTTGGAGAAGAAAGCTTGTAGAGAGGAAATCCTGCAGAGAGAGAGAGATAGCTTCAGCAAATCAACATCAAAATCATAAATAAACTCAAGGCAAGTGGTTTAATATCATTTAATTTCAGAGAATGCTCTTTCCATGTATAGGAATTTAATAAAATTGATTTGTTCTTGGTGTAATATGAAAACCCATGTATTTTGGAACTTAGAACTTGAAATCTTGAGGAGAATTGCATGTAGAATGATAGGTAGATGATTATACTGAGGATATTCGTGATTGGGTGAAATTAAAACGGATTTTTATTGGGTTAATTCATGAATTAAAATTTTAGGGTTTGTGTTCTTGAATAATTGGGGGAAAGTGATGAGACTTGATGATTTAATGATAATTGGAATGAATTAACTCAGTAAAATACGTTAGTTTATAACCTTGTTATGTTTAGGAGTGATTAGAGACCTTTAAACATTGTTGGGACGAAGTTTAGAGGAGATTTGAGGAGTAAAAATTGATGAAAAACGTAACTAAGAAATTCTGGGCCGAAACTGGTCCCTCGTTAGAAGACCTTCCCAGGTCGTTCGAACGAGCTCGTTCGAACGAGCTTCTAACGAGTTGACCAGTCGCTTCTAACGAGGGGAGACTTCGTTCGATACCTTCGTTCGAACGAACTGTATTTCGTTCGATACATTCGTTCGAACGAGATGTCGTTAGAAGGTACAGTTCGTTCGAACGAACTGGAATCTCGTTCGAACAGCCTCGTTCGAACGAGACTTCTAACGAGCTGGCAGTTTAGGCCTTTTTGGCCTGTTTTGATTTTGGGAGTCCCGTAATCTTGTTCGAGGATATAGATAACCTTCCTTTGATGATGTATTGATAGGTTTGGGACGTTTGTGTTATTTTGAGGAGTAAATTATATACGAGCGATTTAAATTAAAGGGATAGTTGGGTTGAGACGTGAGTGTCTACTACGACGTGAGAATAAATTATGGCGCGCATGATTATAAACCGGAATCGTATAATGTGTGTAAATTATATATTAGTACTAGAATGAGAATAGTACTACAGTATAACTACGGGATTACTAAGATGTGTGCTTACTTAGTATTGGTATATGAACTGTGTGTATGACATACCTACCATACTTGCTATCACGGGAGGTTTGCGTTCGCTTAGGGCCCTCTAATCCTTGTGTTGCCCGGATTTAGACTGGTTACCTTGATGAACATAGGTCAGAGAAAGACTTATTGGGATTTTAATAAGTCCGTTGATCGTGGGAGTGCAGGTATGTGCGTGACCCATGTGATGTGACTGTGTTCGCCTCCACTATTTGTGATTTGTGTTATCTGAACTATTCCTGAGAGATTCGGAATATGCGATCCTTATGTACGTGATGTACCGGGATGGATAGCAGAGTATGTGTGCACCGCAGCCTAGTCTCGGGGTGCTTATATTGTATATTTATGTTGTGAAAAATATACGCTTAATAAACTGGAACTTTCATATGGTATTGTGTGTAACTATGGAATATAATAGAGGGATAATCTATAACGAGTTGTATTACTTTTGTATGAGAACCTAAAGTTACGTTAAGCCCTATTTAATTGAGATCGTTATAATGTTAATGAGAACCGAGTAATAAGGGTAGAACCTATGGCAGTCTAGCTAGATATGATGTCACTTAGCTAGTAGTTGTGTCATTTTAGATGGGTACTTACGTTAGGAGTGCACAGTTAGACGAGAGGTGAGAATTTCATGTGAGTGCACGTCCTAACATGTACTTTGCATTTAATGTTTTAAATGTTTTTAAAGCACTTGCAAGTTTTTAAAATATCTCCACATTCGGGCTCTGACCCGTTTGCTTTCAAATCTACTTTTGTTGTAAAACCATTTTTAGGTGCCCAGCCACAAGGACACCATGCGTAGGATACTCACTCAGGTGACGAGCTGTAGCTGTTTGTGGAAGCTATAGGGATTTGCTTGTAGACGCTTCTATCATTTGGATTCCAGATTCGTTATCTATCAGTTGTAGGGCATGTTGCCCATTTCTATTAGAGACATCTTTCCATTTCAGTTTTTCAGACTTTGTCATGTATTGATTCAGTATTCAGTATTTCGTTACTTATTTCAGTTGTGGGATTTATAGTGAGGAGTTTTCCTCCAGACTTTATTTACATTATGTGATGGTTATTCTATTTACTTCAGTATGGTGAATGGTGTTGTTATTCTTCATTACACTTGTTGCATGATAATCAGACTTCAATTAAAATTTGGCAACTTACTTTTTAAATACTAGGTGGTTAGTAATAATAAAACGTTTTCGACAGTGATGCTATAAACTGGACCAACTTGGCATTTTGAATTAATTTAATAAAGGAGTAGCTACCTGGTATTTAATTAGTCGGGGTGCCACATAAAATAAAGCTTGAAAATCTATTTTAATGGAGGTTTGGGTTTTGGAGGTGGAACATGAAGAGAAAAGGGGTTGTTGGCTGCTAAGGGTTTGTAAGAGGTGTGTGTTAGAAATGAAATCCCGACCCTCTTTATATAGTAAAGTTTGGGGGTTAAAAATATAATTAAATTTCTTTATTTCATCAAAATGATGCATTGATTTGCACAGATTCTGGGACCATCGATCGATCGATGAAAATGGTCGATCGATCGATCATGCCAAAAATCTCGCAGTTTCCCTTAAAAATGCCATAAGGCAAAATATTAAAAATTTGTTTTAAATCCGAATTTAATTCCGCTTGAAGTTCTATTCTTCTAAAATCATAACAAACATATTTAACAAATAAAATTTATAAAATTCAAAAATTTATTTTTCTCGAATATTCCAATTTTTATTTAAAAATATCCATTTAAAAATCCGGGTTGTTACAGATATCTTATATCGACCGACCATTGAAGAGGAAGATAACACTGTGGAATTTTGCTTGAACTTAAACATGGGAGCTTCTTGGATGAATCCCATCATCCGATACATCAGAAGTGGGGAGCTACCCAATTCTAAAGCCGAGAAAAAGAAGCTAAAGTAAAAAGTATCTAAGTTCTCTAACATAGGAGACATACTGTATAAGAAAGGATTCCTACTCTCTCTACTCAGATGTGTCCATCCATCTGAGGTAGAGTATATTTTAAAGGACGTGCACGAAGTATCTTGCTCCAGTCATATAGGAGGAAGGTTATTAGTGAAGAGAATCATCACTCAGGGATATTGGTGGCCGACGCTGGCCAAAGATGCAACTGCATATGTGAAGAAATGTGATGAGTGCCAAAGGTTTGCCACCATTCCCCATCAACCTCATCAACCCCTGACTTCTATCATCGCCCTGGCCATTTATAGTATGGGGGATTGACTTAGTAGGACCATTGACGAGGGGTGTGGACAATTATCGCTATCTGATTGTAGCAATTGATTATTTTTCGAAGTGGGTAGAGGCCAAGGAGATGATCACGATAACGGAGAAGAAAGCTTTCCAATTTATTTAGAAAAATATTATATGCAGATACGACATGCCAAACACTCTGATTTTTTATAACGGGAAGCAGTTTAAAAACATATCCCTCAAGAAATACTGTGAACTCCTGGCCGACCCTAGGCCAATAGGCAGACAAAGGTGACAAACAAAACAATTGTTGATGGAATTAAGAAAAAGCTGGAAGATGCAAAGGGAAGATGGACTGAATAAGTGCATGTCGTATTATTGGCTTATAGGACAATGGAGAGGACACCAATGGGGGAAACCCCGTTCATGTTAGCATATGGCTCAGAGGCTGCGGTGTCGACAGAGATTGGTTTCCCAACCCACAGTGTCCAAATATATGACCCGAATCAGAATATTATAGAACGCAAACTGGATTTTTGACCTAGTGGAAGAGAGAAGGGAGGACACTGAGGTTAGGCAAGTTACATGTTAACAAAGGAAAGCTAAGTTTTCTAATAAGAGAGTGAAGTCCTGACCACTGGTAGTAGGAGATATATTTCAAAATAGGACTTGGCAGAAGCCCAACAATCTTCATCCTAACTGGTATGGTTCATACCGGGTGAGTGAAAAAGTGGTTCCAGGTACTTATCGGCTGGAGAACTTAGACGAAGAGCCATTCTCCAATCGATGGAATGCTGACCATCTCAAAAAATAATGTTAGTAAGAGTTTTCTATTAGTTTTATTTATCTATGTATATGAGAATCGTATTATGAATGAAAAATTTCGAAGTGTTCTCTCCTATCCTGTCATATGAGTAATAGAGGATTGTATGTATTTATTCATCCTAAGCTACAGAACATCATTCGTGTTGAAGTAACTCCAACTTACTCTCGGTGACATGACAGTCCAGATGGGGTCAACCTCATCCATGGACTCTTAATAACACCGAGAGGGGGGAACGTATTAAACACCGTTAATTTGGTGGAAAAACTCTCTCGGTCGAGACGATAGTGTATGGACGAGTGTGATCTCACCCATACACTCTCAAAACTATGAGAGGTACTTGTGATCAAACACCATAATTTGGTGAATTCAAATTAAAAGTCACTTAGTTGTGGTTCATGTTAAACATCATTAATTTGGTGGAAAAACTCACTTGGTCGAGACGACAGTGCATGAACGAGAGTGATCTCGCTCATACACTCTCAAAATTACGAGAGGGGACATGTGATCAAACACCATAATTTGGTGAATTGAAATTTAAATATCATTTAGATGTGGTTCATGTTAAATATCATTAATTTGGTGGAAAAACTCTCTCGGTCGAGACGACAGTGTATGAACGAGAGTGATCTCACCCATACACTCTCAAAATGACGAGAGGGGACTTGTGATCAAAACACCATAATTTGGTGAATTCAAATTCAAAATAACTTAGTTATGGTTCATGTTAAACATCATTAATTTGGTGGAAAAACTCTCTTGGCCGAGATGACAGTGTATCGACGAGAGTGATCTCGCCCATACACTCTCAAAACGACGAGAGGGGACTTGTGTAATTTGATGGCAAATTTAAAATTCATGATCAATCATCATTAAATTTATATCGTCTCGTCTAAAGATGGGATGATGTTTGCATTAACTGATTAGTTGGTGATATCAAGGTTATGAGCCCTCTTCATTATGGTTACTTATTAAGCATAAAAAAAGTCACACATGCAAACAAATAAAGATAATTCCTAAAAATGAAAGGAGATATCGTTCATCTATTTCAAGTACGAGTGTGCACTTGGTGCAAGATAGTTCAAATGAAAATTTAGAAATGTTTTGAGTACAAATTCAAAAAGAGGGGTTCCTGTAAAACTATTACAAAGAAGAGGATTTTTGTGACAACCCGAATATAATTATGATTAATTATACGTAAATCATGCCTAGCTTGTGTGATATGATTAGTGTGTTATTAATATATGTGATGTTAATTTATTATGTTTAGTCTAATCCTACCTCCAAAAAGCATGAAATGTCGAATTAGTTACAAATACAAAATTTGAAGGTTTCGATAGGAATGTCCATGTTTAAGGCTAGTTTTGACCTTTATGACATAACAATTGACTTGAGGTGAAAACTACATAATTTTAGACAAGTGAGTTATGGTTGTAACACAACAAACGGTGAATGAAACGGAGGTTCGAGTGAGAAGTTATACCAAAATTACGAAACAAGGGCAAAGTAGTCCATCCGTTAAGTAGTATTTTGTCTTAATGTGGCAACAAATGTTTTATTCTCATTGGTTGGGAAGGGTGGTGGCTTTGGCCAACCTCAAACCCTTAGAATTACCTCTTTATTCAGCCAAAATGCAGCCATGAGAGATTTTAAGCCTAAGGAAAGAGAAGTTGGAAGTTAGGAAGAAAAAGTGAGGAGAAAATTGAAGAAAATTCATAGAAAATTACGAAAAAGCCCCTAAGGTAATTCCAACCATGAATCTTGCTATTTTTTCTTTCATTTACGATTTATATGATATAAATCCTTGATTTTTATTGAACTTTCATGTTTGGGTGCATATGTATGGATATATGCAAGTTTAAGTTAAGTTGAATGTACAAAACCCTAAGATTGCTTTGTTTAGAAACTTTGTTTATTCAAACTTCCATATATTTTTGTATAGTTACTGGAATCGATTGCTTCCAATTGGATATTAACATGGACTCATATATGTATGACATATCCGAAAATAATGTGAAAATACCAACAAATGAGTCCTTGGTGAGGGTTTGAAGTTCTGGTAAGAAATCTGCCCTAAGGGTGAAAATATGCCCGCCATGTGTTCGGTGTTTTGCTTGACATAGCAAACGAACCTTAAAAATTATGAAACTTTAATCTTATATTTTTCAATGTGTTTACTGATGTTGGGTGAAAGATCATAGAAATTTATGATGTAGAAAAATCATGAAAATTCCTGGAAGTTGAATGAACGATAAAAGAGCATATAGGGCAGATTTGCTATGTAGTGAAGAAATAGGCTTATTTTGCTCTAGGAAACTCGGAATGATGTGCCGTCTTTTGTTTTGGAAACATGATATAATAAGGATTGGATTACCAAGAATAATTAAAAATGGTTTGGGCTGTAATTTGAATATGTTAGATATCAGAACCTGAGTCTAGATGGGACTTCATTTTAATGAATGATTTGAATTGAATAATATGATGCTTATGAATTGAGTTATGATTGAAGTTATTCTTTGGACTATTAATATTCTTATGATGATACTAATATTGTGAGAATGATAGGAAGGGAAGGAGAGCTGATTGAACAAGTACAGGATAAAGGCAAGGGAAAATCCAGTTAAACTGTCAAGGTGAGTGTACTTATGATTTGTTTCATATATAAATATGAATATAGCTCTAAGAGCGGATTTGTTTGAATACTACGGTATTCAGGATTTGTTTGGATATTAAAATATCCAGGATTGGTTGGGTCTTATGATCCAGGATTGGAATTGGACAAAGATCCAATGATTTGTTGGAACTTATGTTCCAGGATTTGTTATTGCCAATGGGCAGGATTGTTCGGATTTTATATCCACTTATTCTATATAGAATTGTTATTACATTGTAGGGAAGGAGTACCTCATTAAGCTTAATGCTTACAGTTATATTTTAACAATTTCAGGTTTCTATGCTGCCAACTAGAATACCATATGACCGGTAACTTTGAGAGTTGCACCGTTGGAAGGAGCCGGGGTTTAAATGTGGGGATTTTATCATTGTCACACTGAAGATTTTAATTTACTCACACATTGTATATTTTGCGTTAGTATGGATTGAGTTGATGATTGTGAAATTTTATCGTAGTTAATCATAGTATTGTATGTCCGCTTAAATTATGACTCTGATATTGATTTCGTTATGGCACAATAATAATATTATGTTGATTATGCGCATTATACAGTAAAATATGGATAGATGAATTATATTTCCAATGGGCTCTAGATTATGATTTAATTATTCTAATAATAAATGATTAGTATGGATATTGGGTTTGGGGTGTGACAATTAGTGGTATCAGAGCGTCTAGGTTATTAATTCTGGACGTGTGTGACGATTAGATGGCAGTTATTGATTGATTTGATATTATTGAATTGTTTATATACTAACAAATAGTTTAGTACTGTAAACTGTTTATATTGGTTGTTAGAATTTTATTGTATTATAGATAATTCCAGATGGAACCTGGGAATGGACAACCTAGAGAAGAGGGAGTCGCTTCTCGTACAGAGAATACTGAAGTGGAGCAAAGTGTTGCTGGAAGGGCTAGAGAGCAAGAGCAGCCTACAGAGATGCAAATAATGGCGCAGGCAATGATGAGGATGGCAGAGCAACAAGAAAGAAATATGGCGCAAATGGCAGAACAACAGGCTAGATATCTAGAATCCAAGACTGTGGCCAGGATTGAGAAAGAGGCAAGGAAGGAAATGAAAGATTCCATGCATGAGAAGTTTTTGAAGTTGAATCCTCCAGAATATTCAGGGTCAGTTGAACCTATGGAAGCTGAGATGTGGGTCAGGGATCTAGAAACTATCTTTGCAGTTATGAAGGTTCCAGATAACTAGAAAGTGAATCTAGCTGTGTTTAAGCTCAAAGGAGAGGCGAAATATTGGTGGGAAGCCAGCAACCATTTGGTGCCCAGGATGGAAGGTACTGATGTTATTACTTGGGCTGAATTTATTAAAGCTTTGTATGTTAAGTATTTCCCTAAGGTCTATAGGAGGGAGAAACTAAGGGAGTTTATAAATTTGACCCAAGGGAACATGTCTGTGAGGGAGTATGATGCTAAATTTACTGCTTTGTCTAGATTTGCTACTAAGTATGTGCAGGAGGAAGAAGATAAATGTAGTAAGTTTCAAGATGGACTGATTTTGCCTATACAAAATAGAGTAGCCACTTATGAGTTAGAAGATTATGCTTCTCTGGTAAACAAAGCCATGATAGCAGAAAGGCAAATGAACCAAGGGGTGGCGAGCAGAGAGAGTTTTAAGAAAAGTAGATTCGACGCATCTCAGTATAGGGGAGGTGAGAGTGGAAGTGTTAAGGTGGAACCTCATAAATTTCAGAGAGGTGGTGGAGATAGTGGTAGAGGTCAGGGGAGGTTTGGTAGAGATACCAGGGGTGGAGGATCTTTTGGTTCAGCCAGAAAGTCAGGGAGAGGTGAGGCCCTAATAGGAGGTGTTACATGTTTCTTTTGTAAAGAGGAAGGACATTATAAATCTGAGTGTCCTAAGCTTAAGGGATTGGAATGCTACCATTGTCATCAAGTGGGGCATATTAAGAAGAATTGTCCGCAATTGGCACAGACTCCAGCAGCACATAGTGAAGTAGCAAGCAGAATGTTATCTCCAGGCAGTACAGTGAAGAGTGTGGGTAGAGGACAAGCTAGTGGTTCCAGGCCAGGTGGACGAGTCTTTACGATGAAAGAAGCTCAGATTACGCCAGATGTGGTGACAGGTACACTTTCTGTTAGTGATAGAAGTGCTTATGTTTTGGTTGATCCTGGTTCCACACATTCTTTTGTGTCCTATGCTTTTGCCATATACTTGAATATACCGTGTGCTCGTTTAGATGTGGGGTTGGGTATTTATATGCCTATGGGGGATATGGTTGTAACTGAATATGTTTTTCATGATTGTGTTTTGACTGTGGGGTCTAGAGATACAGTTATAGATCTACTTCCATTGGATATTTCTGATTTTGATATAATTCTAGGAATGGATTGGCTATCCAAATATCATGCATCCATGGATTGTTTCCGTAAGGAAGTTGTTTTTAATATGCCTGGTGAGCCTGAATTTAAATTTGTGGGGGAAAGGAAAATTGTTCCCAGTTGCATCATTTCCGCTATTCAGATGAGGAAATTATTGAGTAAGGGTTGTGAGGGTTTTATTGCATATGTTCTTGACATTAGGAAGGGGGCTTTACAATTAGTCGATGTTCCTATTGTACGGGATTTTCCTGAAGTGTTTCCTAGTGAGTTGCCAGGGTTACCTCCAGAAAGAGAAGTTGAATTTAGTATTGAATTAGCACCAGGGACAACCCCTATTTCTATGGCACCGTATAGAATGGCACCTGCTGAGTTGAAAGAACTCAAGATTCAATTGCAAGATTTACTTGATAGGGGGTTCATACAACCTAGCGTATCTCCATGGGGTGCGCCAGTTTTATTTGTGAAAAAGAAAGATGGTACCATGCGTTTGTGTATTGATTATAGGCAACTGAATAAAGCTACAATTAAGAACAAGTATCCTTTACCTCGTATAGATGATTTGTTTGATCAGTTGCAGGGTGCTAAAGTGTTTTCAAAGATAGACTTGCGATCGGGTTATCATCAGGTGAGGGTGAAGGAAAGTGATATTTCTAAAACCGCTTTCCGTACTCGGTATGGTCATTTTGAATTTCTTGTGATGCCTTTTGGGGTGACTAATGCTCCAGCTGTATTTATGGATCTTAAGAACCGGGTACCGCATCCTTTTGTTGATTCATTTGTGATAGTTTTTATTGATGATATTCTGATTTATTCCCATGATATGGTTGAACATGAAAAACATCTCACAACTATTTTGAATCTGTTGAAAGATAAGAAGTTGTATGCCAAGTTTAGCAAGTGTGAATTTTGGCTATCACAAGTTGCATTTTTAGGCCATGTTATTTCTGGAGATGGTATATGTGTTGATCCTAAAAAGGTAGAGGCTATTGTGAAATGGGAGAGACCCGATAATGTGACTGAGGTGAGGAGTATTCTGGGTTTAGCTGGGTATTATAGAAGGTTTATTAAGGGATTTTCTTCGATTGCCTTACCAATGACTAAACTGACTCGGAAAGATGTTAAGTTTGAATGGAATTCTGATTGCGAAAATAGTTTTGATGAATTGAAAAAGAGGTTGGTAACCGCACCTGTTCTTACTATTCCGCATGGTGGAGATGGTTTTGTTGTTTATACCGATGCTTCACATCAGGGGTTGGGTTGTGTTTTTATGCAGCATGGTAAAGTTATTGCCTATGCTTCTAGGCAGTTGCGTACACATGAACGTAATTATCCTACACATGATTTGGAACTTGCTGCTATTGTATTTGCTTTGAAATTATGGCGTCATTATCTATATGGTGAGGTATGTGAAATTTTTACTGACCATCAAAGCCTTAAGTATTTGTTTACTCAGAAGGAGTTGAATTTGAGGCAGAGGCGGTGGATGGAGTTAATTAAAGATTATGATTGTACAATTCACTACCACCCAGGAAAGGCAAATGTAGTTGCAGACGCTTTGAGTAGAAAGGCTTCAGGCAGGTTATCGTGTATTCGATGTGCTAGAGTTTCTCATATTATGGAGTTGAGATTGATGGGAGTGGAATTGCAGCTAGTAGATGGGGACAGATTCTTTGCTCATGTAAGCGTGAGGCCTTTGTTAGCTACCCGTATTCATGATTTGCAAAGTCAAGATCCTTTCCTTGAGAAGAAACGACAAGATCTCCGAGATGGTAAGTCTGAAGATTTTTGTATTGTGAATGATGGCACTTTATTGTATAAGCATCGGTTGTGTGTGCCTAATGTGTGTGGATTGAAAGAGGAAATTTTAGATGAGGCTCATAATTCCATTTATACTATGCATCCTGGTAGCACTAAAATGTATAGGGATTTAAAGGAGCATTATTGGTGGAATAATATGAAGAAGGAAATA